>VXBU01006350.1:1060718-1263853 GCA_013400315.1 Bombycilla garrulus
TGCCCGGGGCTCGCCCGTGTCGGTGTCCCCCGCCCCCGCGGACCCGGGCCGGGGAGAGGGGAGGGGGCGCAGTACAGGGACGTATTTGTTGTCGCCGAACTGCGAAAAAGGGGAGGGGGGGGAATAAATAAAAAGACCTTCTCTCCCTCTGAAATAAATCGTATAGGATTTGCGCGTCTGTGACAAAGGCCTCTTTCAGGGAAGAAAGAAGGGACGCACAAAATGCCCAAGGGTGGTAGGATGTGAAAAGAGGCTTGTTTCTTGTCTCTCTCCTAGAGCCTCTCTGTTTCTTCCCAGACGAGGCCGCTGATCTGGTGCCAGGTCCTTTTCAGCTACATTTTAGATTAGGGAGAGATACCAAACGCCACACCATAGGTGCCAGCGTTTTGCTGCGTCTGCAGAGCCACAGTGTACGTGTCGCCCGACCTCCTTAATAATGCTCGGTTTGGCCTCTGCTTCCTCGGATCTCGCCTGATTTCTGCACTGTGTGGATTCTGCGTGTGAGTGAGCTCTGGGAGAGAGCTGGCCAGGGAAGGGGGTCACTTTGTGGAAACAAAACCATGGTACCTTGATCTGTTCAGCAGTGACGGGGAGGGCAGGGCTGAGTAGGTGCTGGAGGAGAATATTTGGGCTGAGTGGAAAGCAACCCTCTGCAGTTGCTCATCAATCACTCTGATATGCTCTGATTCTTAAAATGCTAAATAACAAGTGACCAGGGCGGACCGGGCTTTTGAAATGCACGCACAAGACTGGGAACGCCTTTGAGACCTTGTCATTTTCCTCCTTGTATACAACCTCCTTAACTCCCACATCCTTCCTTCCACCATCCCTGTATCTGTAACACTTTTCAGGATCTCCTTCCCACACCCATTTTTTCTTTTTCTTTTTCTTTTTCTTTTTCTTTTTCTTTTTCTTTTTCTTTTTCTTTTTCTTTTTCTTTTTCTTTTTCTTTTTCTTTTTCTTTTTCTTTTTCTTTTTCTTTTTCACTAGCGTTCTGGAAACTGAGAACAGTTGCAGGTGAAGATCTGTTTGTTTATATGCTGGTGGAGGAAGTGTTTTCATTAGGGTTGACTCGTCTGGTCTCCCGTGAGGAGGAACAGTAAGCTAAAGGGACACTGTCAACTTGAAATCCAGAGAATGTGCATGATGAATGGAGAGCTGTGTCCAATATTACACCCACTGTTGAGCTCCCTGCTGGAGATCTGTGGTTTTTATAAGCCTGTCTTCTGACTGTGTGGGTTGGTCATGCAGTGAAGGAGTAAAAACACACTTCAAACAAAGTTCTGTTAAGTGAACAAAGGAGTGCAGAAGAAAAGTACCAGAGTGGGAAGGGAGGGAAGGCAACATCTCCAACTTCTCAGTTACATCCATTGTAGCCACTGCTTGACCCGGTGGGAAACTGGAGGGGCTATAGTTCATTTTTACAGTTGCACATTTATTTAGTGTCAGTAAAGTGGAAAGGTTGTTACCTTTGCTCCGGTGATTCAGGAGTTTTCAGCAGCTCGATGTGTGTGCTCAGAAAACTGGTAGCGCTTGATGGATGTCAGTAGGTCAGTGTCTTTTCACAATATAAGAACAATTTTAAGAATGGTATCTCCTGTTAAAAAGACATTGGGTACCTTCTTGAGCCCCTTTTACCCCAAAAGGCTATAACTTTGATGAAAAAGAGAAAGGAAGATTGCCTAATTAATGCTATAGAAATTTGTATTTTGTTGATAGTAGGCTACAGATTTGTTGAAATGTTCAGATGCTTCTCAGAGGGTGCCTGTAAACATCCTTTTTCTCCACCTCCAACAAATTACTGCCTCATCTGCATGGCTTGTCTTTGGCAAAAGAAACAATTTTCAATATGAAGTTGTCTGATGGTAGGCCACTGGCTGTGGTGTTTCGTGATTTATGCTTCAGGCATGTTGTTTCAGAAATTCTGTGTTGCCTGCCGGTGAAAGACATAGTGGTGTAAAATACCAGTTAAGTATAAAACTCTGAACAGCCTTCTCTGGAAATTATTTTGATGTTGAGTAAATATATGTCTTCAGTGAGGGACAAATTACTTTGGTATATGGGCATGGCAGTCAGTGTAAGCCAGAAATGAATAAGGTGGTGTAAAGGAGTTGGTTATTAATCATTTTAACAAGTGTCTTTAAAAGTTAGGACCCAGTGATAAATTTCTAATTCATATGAGTAACAGAAACATTGCTGAGGAACTAGTTAATTTTGACAGACTACAGTAGATTCCACAATACCTTGTGTGAATTACCTAAGCGGTGTAATCTGAAATTCATAACTGGAGTCTGATATGGTGAGGGCCTCTGTGACCACTGGCCCTGTGGCTTAGCTGAGTTAAATTGAATATACTAATCTGGACATGGTATCATCTGCACTGATTTATGGTGTAATAAAATTGTTGCTAAGGTGAGTGAAAACTGTCCAGCACATTTGTGATGATTTCACACTGTAATACGGTACATCTACAATATCATGTGTTTAATTGTGTTGAGAGTTTAGAGCTGTTTGCCATCTTATGCCCAAATCCTTTTATTTAACCAGCACCTTCACTTTTCAATCTTGCTGCATTACTGTGCTTTTACTTCAGGGAGAAAAAAAGAGTTGGAGGCATGTGTTTTCTCTTCGTCCTTCTCTCTGGGGTGCACATTAATATTTGATTCAAACTTGTTCTGTAAAGTTCTGCTTAATTCAGTTTGGGCACTACTTTGAATGTATAATAATGGTGTTTGTTTGTGTCATGGACAGTGCTTTGTAATTTGCTTTATGGGCAAGTCTGCTGCTGGCAGTGTGTATTGTCAAAGTGACCTTCCTTTCAGAGGGAGAAAACCAGTAACTCCTGGCCCTCTCCCATCCCTGCAGCTCCCACAGAAGTGTCTTCACAAGTCGTTTTGACCCATTACTCCAGAAACAGGACTTGAACCGACAAATCTAGTTCACCCGAGCAGCCTCACTGAAATCCAGCAATTAAGGATTCCTTCGGTGACAAAAGGCCTACAGATTTGTATTGTGCAAGTCAGCCATTTACTTGAGGCAAAACCCATAAAAGGGTTTGCGTGCCTCTGTGTGGAGCACCCTTAGCGGTGATCCCTCTGGATCTCGCTGTCCTGAGCCGGGAATGCGGCCGCTTGCCGTGCCGTGCTGAATGCATTGTTCACCGGCCGCTGAGGTGGGGGAAATGCTGCCAGGGCCACCCCATGCAAAGTGCCTCAGAAGGAGATAAAACCTGAGGGCTGCATCTGCCTGCCTGCTGGATGCCCCACTTGGTGCCACGGTGGCTTAAGGTTGTAGCTATTAGGGTTTAAAAACCCTAACCTGCTTTTGGTAAGGTAGTAATAATTTATATATTAAAANCTCCCAGCTTTGCATTTCATTAGATGATAAACATGCAGGTGTAGAAGAATTGGGATTTCTAGCATTTGCATCCTGTCATGGGTTTCGCCCGTAGTGCTTGACTTGCAGGTGCAGATGAAACACGAAAGGTTGAAGCTGTTTCGGTACATCCAGGAGCGTGTGACACTCCTTGAGGAGCGAGTGTGTGAGCCCCGGTAGCACTGTGCTGCAGGGCAGTCTCACTTGGTAACTCAGGCAAGTAATGCTTTGGTTTTGGGCAGGTAATCTGCCTCCCAGTCTGAGAGTAGTCAAGTTAAACCTGTCTGTGGGAAGTGTCCTTGAGCCCTGAAACCAGAAACAGCCCTGACCCTACAGGAGTTGCAGCCAAGAGAACCCCGTTGCTGTCCTTACTACTGGCTGCAGGAAAACAATCACATTTTGTAGAGCTTTTTTGAAACTTCAGTTCAGTTGGAACAGAAACAAAATTGAACGGTATCACTACTTTTACTGGGGGAGGTGAAAAATCATATTATTTCAAGTCAGTCAAAACACGATGCCTCATCTTGCTTCTGACTGTTTTAAATGGTAACTTGCTGTGAAAGCAAGGATTTCAACTCAAAATACCACCACCTGTTTGGAGCAAAATAGAACCTTTGACACTCCACCTTTTTACTAGAGTATAAAATCAGCAGCAGTTTTGCAGACCTTTAAGGTGCGGATGGAACTAAATTATCTTGCAGAAAATGACTGTCAGATTTTTCCTGACCAGCTCTATTCCTTGTATACCATGAATTTGAATGAATGTTTTTTCATCTGAAAAAGCTATCAAAAAAGATAGTCTGGCAGTATCAAGTGATTTGAATTACATAGTCTGGGTCAAATCTTTTTTCAAGAGGGAAGAAGACAACAAATTAATCTTAAACTTACTCTTCCTAAAATGCAGCTCCTTTTTTGGTATCAAAGACATCTCAGTTTGAATGAATGATGTTGGTTGTGACAAGGTGCTATGGGGAGAGGGTACCCCACATTTTCCTGCCCAGCTTCTCCTGATTCAGAGAAGTCTTGCACATCTGAAAGTTGCCCCTTCCACACTATAATTTTTTTAAGTATCTGTGAGTAATAAGTCATTCTTGCTTAAGGCAGAAACCTAAATTTTTAGAGCAAGTTCATTGATGTTCATCATGTGGTTTAATGTGATGAACTCTACAAGGCAGCTGCATGAGAATGTTTTGATGAGAATGAGGAAGGTGACCCTTCTGTGCTTGTTTGGTTTACTCTATTTTGGTGGATTTTTTAAAGAGGCAGCAATGACTGGAGGCCTTTTCTAGCCTAGGGAAATTCTTTGTTCCATCCTGCTTTAAATTTCCCGTGGCTACAACCAGAAAGGAGCGATGTTGAGAAACTGCTGTGAGTGATGCGTTCAGTGTTTTAAAGTACAAAGTATCCCCCCATTCAGTGCTCCTCAGAGGAGACAGAGATACTTTTAATAGTATCGAATCCTGTGCTGTGAGGGCCTCTAGTCTGCTGTCCCCAAAACAAAGGCACTATCGCCAACCAGCCCTGAACAAAAAGTCTCTAACTCACATAGCTCACTTTGCTTCTCAGCTCTTGGCGTGGCCTCTGGAAGATCGTCTGCACATCCTCCAAACTCCCTTGCAGCGGTTCTGGGAGCTTTGAAAGACAGATTAACATCCAAAGTTTTGGCTGTGTAAGGACGATTATAACCTGTAATTGAGACCTTACATCTCAGACAAAATGTACTGAGTACTGAAGCTTCCAAAAATGCTTGGAAAATGCTGTTTTATTCACCAAAGTGTTGTTGCTCGCAGTGGTGAATTTGGAAAGTGTTTTGAAGCTGAAAGTGGTGGTAATGGCACAGGACAATGTATGAAAAAGGGGAGAAGTAGTTGGGGTGGAGGGACATTGAACAGAGCAAGGGAAGAGCTGGCTGAAGCAGGCAGAGGAAGCTGCCCGTGTGTGTGATTGGGGACATTTGCTTTAACAGAAAAGAAATGTTTGGCACCACTTTAACATGAAAATAACTCTTGCTTTAGTGATTTTGGGAGGAGTAAGGAGGAAACCTCAAATGATTGGCTTGGCTTGCGTGAAACATCTTCTCTATTTAAAATTGTCCTTTTCCTCTTGGCTCCAGCTTTCCTCTGTTAACAGATTTGACCAAAATAGTTCTCAATCCTTTTTGGTGTAGTCCAAGTTGAAAATATTTTTGCCAGATAATCTCAATCACGGGAGGTCTAAATTTGCTATATGAAGCTATACAGAGAAGTTAAATAGGCTGTGAGAATGAAGATTAATGCCCATTCAAGTTTATGCTTTTTTAAAGAAAAACTTTGTGATTCCATGAGAGTTCTCTAATGACCTGTCTGGTGATTCCTAGGATCCTTTTTATTTACAATTTCTATTATTTTACTTGTTGGGAATGGGGTTGGGTTTTTCTGTTTTACTGTTTTTTAACGAATAAACTTTAACATTCATTTGAAGGCTTTTTATTGTATTAATAAAGACCTTTCAACTTCCCTTGTTTTTGAACAACCTGTGTGTGAAAGAGCATTTTGTGCAACATTTGATCTTTGACTTGCAGCTGTACCACTTACAAAAACGACAGCTCTGAAGGTTTTCCTGGCATGACTTTGGAATATCATGTATTTCCTATCTTGGCTCCTGATAACAATGTACAGATAATTCTATTGGGGTTTTTTTGTTTGTTTTGTTTTGTTTTTTTTAGCATGTATGTTGGGTCCTGTTCCCCCCCCACATTGTGCCTGACTTTTAAATCATGGAATTGCTCTGGGGCTTATAGTTGAAGTTGATCCTCTTGCCCAGAATAATTGAGAAGAATTATTGTTGGTTAGTTCAGAAGTTCTCCAAGCCATAAGCCACCACAGTGGACAATTTAAGTGCTGGGCCCATAGCTTCATCCCAAACCTGATCATTTCTTAGGACTTAGCAGGGAAGACCAGTTCCTCCCCCTGTTTGGAAGACAGCGATGATTGTGTCCTCCAGCCACTACTTTCACTGCAGGGGCAGGGAAAGAGAGCAGGTGTGAGCAAAACCAACTCTCACCCCCTTAAAAGAAAGGAAATTTTTCTGGGACTGTGTTTTTCTTTGTGGGCAGCCCCTCACCAGGTATCTATGATATGTTCTTTTCCAAGAAAAAAGAGCATCTCTAAGACTCAGTATGAAAACCTCTGTTGTCTCAGTAGACAATTAGACTGTTTCTTGTCTTAAACTGTATGTAAATGCTCAGTGTTTGTTAATGGTGGAGGACATTTTTTACGGGAAAGTTAATGACCTCTTCCATGTTTTCAGGACTTCCTGTGAACAGGTCCTCTTGCATGCTATCACTGTATGCTAATAAATTTTGAATTACAGAGAGGGAGCCCATATTCAGCAAAAATTTTTGTCTAAAGACTGGCCTATCTTCCTCCCTGCGAAGTAAGTGAAAACTCCTAAATTTCTTTCTGGGGTTCATCTGTGAGATAGCCAACAGATTATGAAATTTTTGGATTTTATCACTCTGTGCAGCATTTCAGTTGGTGATTTCATCAAGAAACACTCTCAGTCCCATTTCCAAATTAACTGAAAATGTTTTGCTGGTGTCTCTCTCTTCAAGAAGGAATAAAAATATTTAAAACTAGTCTTTTGAATAGCACAGTATCTGAGGTTATTCCTAATTTTAATTTACGGTCTTTAGCTAAGTATGCAGGCCCTTCTTTCCAAATATTAGATTCTGCAGGTATCTTTGAATGGTCAGTGATTTTTATATTTATTAGACCTCATACTTCGGATTTGCGAAGCAAAATAGCTGTTGTATTTTTATTTTATTATCATTTTTTAATACCCCTTCTATTTTATTCAGAAAGGCCGAGGCAAACCACCTTTATATGGGTTTTTAAAGTGTTTAATGAAACCCATTGTATTAGCTGTATTCACTGTTGAAAAACCTTGTAAGCCCCTCAGCCTACAACTGGGATAAGATCAGTGCGCAGGAGCTGACAAGCTGAAGAGCCAGATTTAACTCTCAGTAGAGCAGGCTGTATGCTCTCAAAAAAAACCCCACACACAGCATCAGCTTCAATTTCTTTTGAACACCTCTCTAGGAGTTTCTCTTTTGTCAGAAAAGTAGTGAGCCCAAAAATTTGACTGAGAAGAGAGCTGCTAAATGTTGTGACCTTGTGGAAGAAACATCCCCTACATTTGAAGGTCGGAAGTGACCTTTTGTGCACTGGGGGAGGTAGAAGACAACCATTGACTGCCTTTCTTGCTTAGGGCAGCATTACTGGCATGTCTAAAAACTGCAGAACTCCTTGTCCTAATGTTCAAGTGGGGCTGCCAAAAAGGAACAAATAGGGCTGCAGATAAAAGTGTGCAGGGAAGACTGTGTGCCTTTTCCTCAGTCATGGCAGGCGGGGTGGGGAGAGCATCACTTTGCACTGCTTGATGACTCAACATTCACAGCAATTTGCTGCTGGTCCTGTAAAAGGTAAAAAAAAATTTATTTCATTTATAGATTATTTTTTTTTAACCACTGACCGGTGTGATTCAGTGACTTCTTTAAGGGTGAGGTAACCTTGTCTCTGCTCTTGCTTACATTTTCATCAAATCTTAATTCAAAATCACGAGGTTACATTGTTTGGAGTTGGGGGATTTTTTTTCCTTCCCAAGCAATAGAGTTAGTAGTTAGTTCTGCTTTATGAAGCTGACTGTATAGATGTAGGTGCTAAAGGAGTCAGCTTAATCTTGCTTTTGTGGTGAACTCCTCCATGATGTGTCATGAAATTTGTGTCTTGCAGAAGATATCTGTCATCCTTTAGAGCTAGTGTGGCACAGCAGGACTGTGCTGAGAACAGTCTGGGCCTGCATTGGACAGCATTGCTCTGGTTCCTTGGGTAGAGCAAGTCTGGGCCCCAAGATATGCCAAGGTGGGCAGAGGAGCTCTCACACGTGAGATTCAGGAGAGCCCCAGCAGCGCAGAGGAACTCTGTGCTCATGTGCCTGCACTGTTCCAGCACCACCGTGACGTGTCTGTAGTTGCTGTGAGTGTATCTGTGTGGCAGTGTGTGCTGTTGTAGAGGCTGTTCTTCACTTCTTGACACAAAAAATAAGAGACAAAAGAGCAATGACCAGAAAGAGTGGATTAACTAGAAGAATGTTCATTTTCATAGCATCAGACTACTCAAACTACCTATTTTTAAAAAGGTTGTTACTAAACTTAATATTTTTTATTGGTATTGTTATTATTTTCTTTTTTTTACATTATCTGCCCCACAAAAGAAGAGTGAATATGTTCCATAGGAACTTAATCTAGAACAGCTACCCACAAACTTTAAGTGACACAGTCCTATGAGAGTATGCAATGGTGCTGTGATAGTACAGCAATGTTTATTTTCAATCTACCTTGTTTAAAGAAGGATGCATTCAAATTGTATCACCGTAAGAATTGGAGAGTGGTTCTTGATGAGTCTTACCAAAGTAAACTAGTGCAGAGAGCTTGTGGTTCAAGTTTAATTTTGAAGTTTTAATATGTATCTGTGGATTTCTTGCCACTGGACTATTGTTGACACTCTCTTCCAAAAGTGAAATATCACAGAAATATTAAGAAAATGCAGGTGTAAGCAGCTCTGCAAGGGAAATAAAGCCTGTTTGCTGATAATGTAGGTACCCCAAACTGCGATAAGAATTTCTTCCATAATCAGCAGTATGTTGCCATTGTGAGGTATAATTTCTGAGAAAATAGCTTGAAAATGGCAGTCAGACCACATCATGTAGATTTATTTCATGATTGTTGGTATGGGAACTTGCTAAATCTTTTTAAACTGTGACAAGTATGTAGCTTTGAACTCTTTCACATCATACTTTAAGAAGGGGGTGGAGGACAGTGGGGAGAAACTCCTAATGTTGTTTAAAGGAACAATTACCTATGGGTTTTTTACCCAATTTTAGTAGTTCTTCTAACATCTCTGAGGTGAGTTGTAGGCTTGAAGGAAATCATCTCCTTGAACAGAGTAGGGATAACTTCAAAGCTGGTGCCTCATCCAGGCAGGTTTTGAGTATCTCCCAGGACAGACTGAGCAAACCCAGCTCTCAATCTCGCCTTCCTATGTCAAGTGCTGCAGCAGCTTTGTGGACATCCACTGGACTCAGTCCAGTACGTCAGTCTTTTTTTTCCCAGGACTCCAAAACCAGACCGAGTACTCCAGATGTGGTCTCACAAATGCTTCATAGAGAGGAATAATTACTTCACTACACCTGTCGGCTAATTAAATTGCTTATTTGGTGCCAGATCTTCAGTTGCTGCCAGTTTTCTTAATTTCCCTCAAGCTGGAGTTGGTGGACACTCCCCCTTACAGGGGAGCACTTCTAGGCTCTGTTACCTCAAAAAGAGGTGGAGCAGTGATGGTCCTTTGCTTAAGTTACATGAAGAAGGTGACCAATCCAGTGTTTGTGTACAGAAAGCTGCAAAGGTTTTCAATTTCCCTCCAGTGAATTTTTTGCACCAGTCCTTCACGCTTCATACTGCGATATAACCTGAAGCAGTAAGATTGTATCACGTTTCGGTAAAACAGTGAAGAAAATGCATAGTAAACAGCATATTCAAAGAGATGCATTGTGTGTAGCCTGTTTGTTTTCCTGGCAATACTTTGGCTATTAACTAAGTTACCCACTTTAATGTTTGGTAATAAATAGGAGGATTAAAATAAGAGTGAGCCTCACAGGAGCTGTGGGACAAAAACTTGTGGTTAAAATTTTATACCCAGAAGGTGTTTGCTTCTCCACTAGGTTTCTGAGGCTCTGTCATTGTGAGTGGGCTGTTACAGATGGCTGACGTACTGCATGTGATTTGCTGTAGTTTGTGTTTTTTTAAGCTCTAATCTTCCTACACTATTTGATTTTTTTTCCAAACACACACAAAATGAAAATTTCATGATTAGTGGTTTAAGTACTGAAATTAATATTTGCCTGAAAAAATACAGAATAACTGGAGTACAAGATAAACCCCCAACCATCAGCAAATCTGTGCATGTGGGACTTACCCTGTAGTTGTTGCTGCTTCTAAGAGCGTGTGACTCCCATCACCCAGCTCAGAGGACCAGTGTGGGAGATCAGCTGAAGGTGTAGGTTTTATACCTGCATGTACCTGCTTTAATGTGCAATATATTAATGTTTAGTTTAGGAAATTCTGGCTCACAAGCAGCTGTGGCAAGTGTCTGAGTGTTGAGTGCATGCTGTGCGCTGCCTGACTGACTAGGGGTCAGGGAGATGCCTGGGCTAAGTGCTTGCTGTGCCTGGAGGACCTCTTGGGTATCTATTCCATCAAAGAAAAAGGAAGCCTGAACAGCCCACTGGTGTAAAAGGAAGTGGTAGAGAGGTTTGAGCAGGGCAAGGTTGCTAAGGGAGGGGAAATGTCAGGCTGCTCTTTTTTTTAATTTATTTTAATTTTTTTAATTTAACCTTTAATATTTATTTCCACCAGAGAAGTTGTTCAAAGTCTCCCTTCATACTTTGGCCCTTGCTGCCACTATTTTCCTCCTCTGATTTTTCTTTGGGTGTTTTTTCTACCTCTGTGGCACTAGCTGTGGCTTCCAGAAGCTCTTGTAGTGGTCCAGTTTCATCTGTTCTGTTCCAATGACCCTGCTTACAGCAATCCTGTATTCATGTTTGCTTACCTTGATCTTCTCCACTGCTCACCTTCCTTGCCTTGCCTACAAGTCCTCTCATCTCCCAACACAAATGAGCCGTTTATCCTTGAGCTAATGGGCGTTCACAATGCTCTGATCATAGTCTTGAAGAACTGCTTATATTCACGGTGATTAAAAAATAAAAAGACGGATTACTTTTTTGCCCAGCCCCAGAAAATTAGCTGTAATTTTTCACTCAGTACAGTTACCACTGTAGGTTGTTTGCAGTTCAGAGTGAGCAAGAAGCCCTTCCTGGTATGGAAGCAACCCTTGGGTTACACAGCTCATTTGGCAGAAGGACTTTGTGCAAGAGATATTTCAAAGTGGCGGCTTGCTACTAATTTGATCACTGGTTTGTGTGGACAAATGGGGAGTTTTGCCTGTTCACAGTAATTAATGGGCACACACCCTGACTCCTGCAGGACACACACCTTCCCCAGGTACTGTTGGGGGTGCTGGAGAACAGCTCTTGCCATGGCCACTCTGATGAGGTTCACCAGCTCAGGAGGGTGCATGCTTTTCTTTATCTGCTTTTATTTAATCAGAAACGAGGGTCACTTGATCCAGTATTTAAGCTCTTGTGGTGGTGTTTGGTTGCAGCTAGAGTAAAATAGTTCCAATGGGAAGATGAGGCGGATGTGTTTCGACTCACATTTAATTTTGTTTAAATGGGCTATGTGAGATTAAACTGAGGCTATTGTCAACAAGATAGAGAAGTCACAGAAAATCCTTTTTCAAAGAGTGTGATGTGTATTATCTTGGTAGAAACTTTGGGACACAAAGCAACAAACGGCACTGAGTGCAGGAGATCAGTACCTACTCCAGACAATGCCAGCACCTTTAGTCTTCTGCATCCTGATCCTGAAGTAAATCTTGGCTGGTGGTAACACTGGCTTCCAGTCTTGCCAATCTCAAATAGTTAAATACTTGAGTGGTTTTGGAGGAGAGGAAGAACGGGTGGGAGATTAGAGCTAGAGATATCACATATTCATTTGGCCACTGAGGTCCAAGGTAGTGTGGTGGCTGCTGCTGCTCAAGATCTCAAAGGTGATTATCTTTTTCTTATGGAATAAATGTGTGTGTACTTGTCAACACTTTCTAATTAAATCTAACACATTCAAGTTGTGTTGGAGGTTGGCTCCACCAGTGTGACTCAGGTGTTTTTAATATATATATACTTTGATTGCTCTGTCTGGAAGACTAGTTGGTAGAGTTGATTTGTGGCTGATTTTGAAATTGCTGATGCATAAATGGGCGTAGTAAAGGCTGATCCCAAAAATATTCTCAATTTTCTTATGTTAATGTTGCCAGATATTTCTAAGAAATACAGTGACTTTGTATATTGTTTTTAATCTCCTTGGGAAAAAAAAGGAAATTAAACAAGGGAAGTCCTCTATAAAAGGAGTGGTAAGAGCTGAAGCATGGCTCCGTATGAGGCATTTGACACTACTTTATCTTCCCTGTTTTGCAGTAGTTAAAGCATTATCAGTGCTGTCCAAACACAAGCCCACTGACTCCCCATGCCCTCACCCCTTCCACCCTGGCCAAATCTCAAACCTTCCTGAAGATACAGATGCCCTCCAGAGTAGCTGGCCTTGGCTGTTCAAGCACACTGGCTGCCTGTGTGCAATATGTGTATGAACCAGAAGTGTCAGAAATGGTCCTTTCATGTTATAGATGTGAGTCAGATTTTTTTTTTTTCTCATTTTCTTGTGACTTTATTCTCTGACAAGCATGTGGTGGCTTACTGCTTGAAAAGCGGTGCCTTGGAGTTTGACCCAGAGCACATCACATATTGACTGCTCTTTTAAGGTGGCTTCTTATTCCCTCTTGTTCTTTGGTGCAGGAATTTCCAGTGTCATCTTGTCAAGAATTACTTTTTAGGAACTTAAAAGAGCAATCATCACATTTGTTAAAAAGGCAAAGTAAGGGATACAATGTATTAAAACAAAAGAATAGAGAGGATCTCAAGTAACTCTGTCTCAGAATCATAATTTTTCAGACTGCTGCTGCTGGTGTGCTTAAATTTGAGTACATGACACATGCTTGGACTAGAGGTGTAGTAAGTGCCATTGTTTGGATATATAGCTAACTCGTTTGGAACACTTTTTCCTTTGGGTTTTGGTTTTTGGATGAGTGGGAGAACACATTGAAGAAGATATCCTACTCCTTTTTGACTCAAAGGGAGAGAGACATGGACGATGATTTATATTAATTAGCAATGGCTGAACCCAGAAGAAAATCAGCATAAATCTTCTTAGCAGTAGTTTTGTGGTGGTTTTGGGGCATTTTTTTCTTTACCTGATGTTCATGAGAAGCTGCTAACCTAATTTTGATAATCCTATGAGACCTCATTTTTGATGAGTTGCCAGAATTCCTTAAATAAGTTTTAAGTTCCTTGTTGGCACCTGTGGCTTGGGTTCCTTTGTGCCAATTTTTAATACCAGGTTTTTTTTGTTGTTTTGTTTGTTTGTTTGTTTGTTTTTGTTGTTGTGGGTTTTTGTGTTGTTTTTGTGGTTTTTTTTTTGGTCTGTGTACAAATTTGCATTCTTAATTAAGAATAATATGAAGTATAAGAAATTATTTGGGTTTACATAATGACATAATGAATATTTGAAGATTCATGCCACTTTTATGGCTTTCTGAAACTGTACCTTCAGTCTCCTGTCTCTGTAGTGTGAGGGACCACAAAGTATAGTTGTCAGTGTATTGCAAAATTTAAAAAGTATTAAGGAGTACAAGGAGGTTTTTAATATAGAAAATAAATGAACATTAAAAGCACGGATTTTTTTTTTTATATTTTGTTTCTTATAGGGATAAGTCTTAAGCAGTTTGTTCACTTGTCCCTCAGACTTGGAGTCTTTTGATGTTTCAGAGTAAATTTGAAGATATTTGTGAATGATTGCATGACCAATGTTTTTCAGAAGAGGCAGGTGTGTAGAGGACGCACTGCTTTTAACCCTCCTGAAGGAGCTCTCAAACTCAGTGCTTGTGGATGTCAAACACCTGGATGCTGCCTAACCAAGTCAGCGTGTATGTCTTTTGCTTGACAGGCCATAGCTCTTCTCTGACCTTTTTAGGGTGGCAAGAGACATGGGGTGAAAGGGAAGGCTGAATGATACAAATAACTAGGAAGTAAAGGGGAGAACAGGAGGATGCATTAGTAAGAAACAGAGCTTTGTTGGCCCAGTAATTACAACTTGATATTTAAATTCAGTGACTCTTATTTCTAGGAAGTTCAAACTGCAGCTGCTTGATACCTGAAGTAACAATTTTTTTTCCTTTTACTTCAATGCAGACATTTTATCAGTAGACTTATTTATCAGGCTTCTATAGAGCAAAAGTAACCCAAGCCACTTGAACTCACAATTCTCAATAGAGGTCTTGAAAGCCTGATACCCAGTTTGCCTTCTAGGCATACTCAGCAGTCTCCCAGACTTGCTCTACCAGCCAGTCATGGCATTTTAGTGACATGACTTGGCTGTATCTGCATCTCAGTAATGTTCCTCCTCAAGTTTGCTGGGAAAACGGTTGACTGGTGTGTAACCAGAAATAATGCCTTGCTATATTTAAATTCACATGGGTAGTACCCAGAATGTGTAATTTTCAATCTCTTCTGCCTAGGAAGAAGAGATTGTTCTGCCAACAAAGATGTTTCATTTGTATCCCTTTCATTCTCCAGAAGTTCAGGAACTGTCTGCTTGATCTCTTTAAGGTCTTGCTGGTTTGATCTCAGTGACAGTTATGGAAAGTACTTGGTATAAGAAAATTTTGGGGATGGATTGAGCAGAAAGGAAAACAGACAAAACTTTTAATTCTGTTTGCAGGCTGAGGTTTCTATGTCTATGCTTTAGTCTAGAAATTTTGGCTAGGGCCAGTGCTTTCCTCTGGGAGTATCATGCTCTGACATTTTATATTTGTTCTGCATTTTCAACAGCAACAAAGGTACCAGGCAACATGCTGGTTTTTTTCTTTACTACTTCTGCTTTTACTGGAATTGAGATAAATTCATCCTCTAGAGAAAAAGAAAGGAGAAGGATGGAGGGGAGAGGAAGACATATATTGCTGCAATATCAGGTGCTGAGAAACTTGGTGTTTCTTGAGACTTCCTCTAAAGCGTTGAATGGTTTGTCAGTTTTGTTAACCATTTCTTACTCTTTTTGTGAGTAAGCATCCTGCATTAATTCTCATTCTCCAGTAGAACTGGACAAATTGTGCCATCTTGGCTTAAACTGATATTATCTTTTATTAAACTGATACAGTGAAAAGGATTAATCTGCAAATGTGTGAGCTCTAATAGATTTATTCAAGGTTGAACAGAGTTTTGGGGGCTTTTTGCTTGGGTTCGGTTTGGTTTGGCTTTTTATGTGTTATTGGTGTGGGGCACTTATTGGTTACTCTGGATTACATGATTTGTATTGGGTTTGCCCTCCTGCAGGCTGCTCACACCTAGGCAGCTTGCTTGGGCTGGGGTGTTGGCCTTGCTCTTGGTGAAAAGGATGAAGGGGCATGTAGGTATCTGTCCACACTGCTGCCAGCAGAGTTCCTGGGCTGGCAGGTTAGTGCAAAGGCATCCTACAGTTTTAGGCTGGCTGAGCTGCTGACACTTAGTATGGATCCTTACCACGGAGTCAATGACACCCTGAACCTCCAGAAGGTTTAATTGTGGCTACTCACATCCAACACAATGTCTTATTTTATTCCTGATGATTTTCCCCTAAATTGCTATGCAGGCATGTCTAGAAGAAAAGTATAATGCACATAGTAATTTTTTTTTCATTATTTTTTCTGTGTTATATATTTCAGGGGTCTGCTAATAAATGCCCAGAACAGATAATTTCCCAGCTACTTCAGAGAGTTAGAAGTTTGCAGTTGCAATAGCTCTGTTGCATTTTGAAAGGGATTTTCTATGGTCCTCGTAGAGGGGAGTGGAGTGTTTAAAGATGTGTGGCTCCTAAGGTATTGCCAGTACTTCTATACTTACAACCTACTGCTTCTCTAAGGGAAATTGGTTTTCTTAAGTACAGAAGAATAACCTTGAGTTGCCAGCTCAGTTGCAAATAATTGCCCAGAGCTTTACAGCTGCTGTTAGAGCATGTAAACCAACAATGTTCAGTAATGGGTGCTAAGTGGGAGGAGTGCCCACCCATAATCTCTGCCAAGTATCTCTCATGGCTTTTTGCAGTGTCTGTATCCAGAGCTGACATAACATGTATGTATTTACATCAGCATTGACTCAGGCTGCATCTTAAACCACAAAGCACACAGGCATGTTGCAATAAGGGTGGGTAGATGCCAGCTGAGATTTTTTGAATCTTGCTTTTCTGAGAACAGCTTCCAAGTGTGACACAAAACTGTGCATGTAGAAATTTAGGATATGCAGGGGTATTAAATCATTCCAGTCCTAATGGCACAAGTTAGGATACAGTGAATGCAGGCCACTACTGATTTCTGGAGAGTTCAAGGGAAGAGCATCTCCAACTGCTCTTTCTAACCTTTGGTTATTGGAGAGTTTTTAATATCTAGCTGTCATCAGTATTTGCACAAAGCATCTCTGTTGTCTTCAATGTACTCGGAGAAACAATGGACCAAAAGGGAACAGGTCCTGGAAGCTTGTCTGTTCCTGTCTGCATTTCATGTGCAAGTAAAATGCACTGTCACTTTGTAAAAGCCTTCATTTTTAAATGCTGCTCATGTGCTCCTTTCCCATTTTCTCTCCTTTTTAATCATCCTGACCAATTCCTCTAGCTTCTCTGCATCTGTTTTCCAGACTTAAAAGCAAGTTGAGCAAGAAGTCATGGATTACAGACTGCTTTGTCTAATCTGGAGGTAATTGAACTGAAGATTTCGGGGCTTGGGGTCTTCCTTCTGCAGGTAGCAACAACCCAGGAAGTCTGTTGATAAATGAAGTGGTGTGTACCCCTTGTCCTCCCCCTTGATTGTGGTTAACCTTGCAGTAAAAACAGCATAAAGTTTCCCATTTCTCCCTGAGTTTAAAAAGGAGAGACTGTGCATCAGCCTGCTGATTAATCACACGCACTCATGTGATGAGAACTTCTCAGGGGATGGGAAACATTTGCTTTTAACAATCTTAAAATAGTCTCATTTCAAAGAACTTTTCCTTGATTTTTTTTTTCCCTGATGTCAAGGATGCTTAAGTGCCTGCAGTATCAGTGTTTGTGTGTTACAGTTTGCGTTGTAGTTGCCTGATGTGATCCTGGGCTTTTCAGCTGAGAAGATCCCTGTTTACTTTAGTGCCCCGTGGAGCAGAACAAGGCAGTAGGAGAGATTGTCTCCTGCTGATTCACAGCTTCACCTGTTGCAGGAGCTGGGAGGTGCCGTGTGAAAGCAATGGGGAAGTTTGCGGGAAGGAAAAGGCAAGAACCCACTAGGCATCTGGGAAAGAGGCTCCATTTAAGCACACTTTGTTAAGATAAGTGACTTATTTTGCTGTGATGCAACTTAATAACCTCTGGGATGGCTGGAGAAGTGCCAAGTTGGTGCAACTGCAAAGGAAGTCAATGGACTCATTGCTGTGGATGCACTGAATAATCAGCCTTGGTTCTCTCAAACTGGGCACCTAAATAAAGAACTTAGGAGTTTATCTTGTCTTTGTCATTGAGTACCACTAATACTCCTGGTATCTTAGGATGCTATAAAAAAACACATGCTTTGTGAGGGAGAACTCATGTGCTGAGCAGTGCAGGGATCCATAAGTAAGCTATTGTGTTTCTGGAGCAAGCTGAGATGATGCTGTAAAATGACAGTGAATGTCAAAAGGGAAAAAAAAAAGTATTAGATGTCCACACTGAATAAGCACCATCCATTACAGGCATTTGAAGGGAAGACTGCTCTTATGGGAAGCTTTCAGTGTGACCATGTAATTAAGAGCTTCATCACAGTGAAGTCATGGGTGAGCTGGGGGAGGGCAGGCAAATGCGAGCAGCACAACCAGTAACACCTCTGGGGTTTGGGTGCATCACTTCATACGTAGCCTTAACGTTTTTGTCATGCAAACGTGTGTAATTGGTCTTTTAACACGAATCTGCAGTGAGATGGGGGAGAGCGAAAGCTGAGACGTGAGGTTTCTGTTGTTCAGGTATGAAGCACACTCAATAACCAGAGAGGTCTCGATACGAACTGGTGTTGCAAGTCCGCACATGTGAACCACGCTAATTTGCTGTTGCCTGCAGTGCTTGTGGCAAAGATGACAAACCAGCCTTTGTGTGAGTGAGAAGCCAGCGAGACACAATGCAGAATGGAAATTTGGTGCTGTTGGGACAGTAGGCGTTCCCAGGCTCCTCATCTCCCCCTTCCTGTGGGTGGGAGGGTGTTACAATGTGCGTTACACGTGTGTGTGGGGAATGATCTGAGCCACAGGCTGCCTTTCTGAGCACCCCAGTTGTTTATACCACAAGGAAGCCTGGCAACCTGGAAGAGCTTACAAATGTTTTTCTAATTACCTGGCTCTGGTTTGGGGTGACCAGAGTGGTTTTGTTTCTTTTTTGTTTTGGTTGGGGTTTTGTTTGTTTTTAACACTAATATTTAGGAGTTCAGTCTGTACCATGCTAAGAGCTCTTCAGTCGGCAGCTCTTTAATGCATGTGTATGAAATCTTACTGTCCTTTCCAGGTAATGCAAAGCAGAGTCAGAACATAAACAAGTGATCCCGTGTCTGCCAGCACTGTTAACCTGTTTTATTTTAAACCTAATTATACTTGAAAGGTGTAGGGGAAATTGAGAACTTGACTTTTGTCACTTACAAGTGATCCCGTGTCTGCCAGCACTGTTAACCTGTTTTATTTTAAACCTAATTATACTTGAAAGGTGTAGGGGAAATTGAGAACTTGACTTTTGTCACTTATCAGCACAATCTTAATTAACCATCGGCACCTCTTTTTGTGCATTTCTACTAAGAGCTCAGTCCTATGATCTCACTTTCCTCATCTCATTTGACAGTTAATACTCTCAGGTTAATTTGTCTTAACTTGATAACATAGTTCATCTTCTGTTTAAAAATAAGAGGTAAAAAACTTCTGAAAGCTGTTTGGGCTCCTTGCATGTCAAAGGACATACTCATCAAGCTGTCCTTTTCTGACTCTAAGCAAAAGGCTTCAAGGATATATATATAAATCTCGCTACTGTGGCAGTGGGATGACAGCATATGGTGAAATGCACTTGTGCTGGTGAATGAGATTATAGGATGAAAAGAAGACATTCAAGGATGAAACTACATACAAATTTTACTTGCTAAATGAGGTGTTTGTAAATGAGCCCTTTGTTAAATGTGAACTGATTTTTTGTTGTTGTTTTTACTGACAGAGTGGAAGTAGAAGGCATTAAAACAGTCATCGAACATCTGGCATGTGTCAATCAGAAAAAAAAATAGAACAGAACCAAAAGGTTATGTTCTTTGTTTTTCAAAAATTTCTAATTTTCAGTGTTAAAATGACTTTCACCTTGAACATGACAGGTTTGACAAACTGTCAGAGATACTGAAAGTTGTTGGGGTTTTCCACCTTTTTTTTTCCTTGCTGTTTGTTTGTTTTGTTTTGTTACTGCTACCTTAGTTTTTAGGAGAAGGGAGAGGATTGTTAGAGGAGGTCAGGGGTGAGAAGATCTTTTTTGACAATTAACTTTTATTTGAAGTAAATATATTCTTAAAGCCAAAAAATAGCATCTGAGTCATATAATCCCTGGTGTGCTTGTATAAGCTACTTATGAATTGTAATAAAAAAGAAAATCCTGAAAAGCCCATGGTCAGTAGTATTTGGACACTTGACGAAACACTTAAGGAGTCTAAAGAGAAGATACAAATGCAATCACATCCTGTGCCATTAACATTATTGTATGAGTAAAAGCTGGTTCAGTGCCCACACTCCATGTCCCCAACACAATGTTGATGACATTTTGAGAGAAGTGGGTAAACATTTGTACTGCATTCTGAGAAAAGGTTACCTGAAAGCCTTTTGATGGAACTTGGAATTGCAATTTCAGTTTTGTTTCTTTAAACACACAAAAAAAACCCCTTCAAACCAAGGTCAGTTGTGTCTGTGAGAGGTTTTCTTCCTGAGGCTTAATGGAGCGGTTCATACAAGTGATATATATGTGTGTGTGTTGTATTATTGCTTCTCGACTTAAATATATTAATATTTATTTAAGACTATATTCATATTCTTCAACATACTACTAGTAAGAGATTTTGCAAAACGTGATGCTGTTTGTGGTTGTAACTTTAAGAAAAATCCATTTATGTTTAATGACACAACTTGCCAGAGTGTACACTTACCAAATTGAAAGGGACACATATCCTGTGACTGGTTTCCTGTGAACCCCAGAGGGCAGAAGTCTTTTCCACTGTCATTTTGTCTGTTGGTGTAAAACAGAGATTATCTGCTGGCTGCCATTTCCTCTTCTCCCTCCATCTCTATTTCTTTCTGGGGAGAGGGGGAAATACATTTTCTGTCTTGTGCAGATGTTAGCACTGCAGGGAGCCTCTCTCTCTCCAGCATCAGGAAGCGTTTCCCAAATGGACTGTATGATCCTTTGTCTTTTATTTATTTTTGCTTGATTTTATTTAAGGTTGTTAGTGTTTTGTTCTGACAAATTTTACTACACACCAGTAGTATGTGTTTGTGGAAGAGTAATCATGTTGTCATTCATTTTAGTGGCACTTGTGTTAAAACAGCATATGAAGGAAAAATTATTCAATAAGAAAAATTCTGAAATACAGCTCTAGTGCATTTGCCTCAGAGTCCAGGAAAGGTGCTTTCAAGCAAGTTTACAATAGTACATATTGTACTGCTGTGTGACCAAAGCATCTGTGTCACAAAAATCACAGAGACACTAGAAGTGAAGAGATGCTAGATGTTCATGGTATTGAGGGTTTCACTTCTTTGAGAAGTGAAATTTTCTACCATCTATTTATTAAGACTCCTTTCATTCCACCTATGGAGTGGGATGAAACCCAGACTTCAATCTTCTTGTGTCATGATACAATGAAAATCTTGCTTGCAGAACTCCCCTGAAGCCTACGAGAAGGAAACGCCATGTCTATATGATTTTCAAACACTTTTAAGGATCAGGAAGATTTTAAAAAAGGATTTTAGTTTATCTTTAAATGTTTTTCCTTGCCCTCTCCCCCACCAGTCTAGTGGTCTGCAGTACCAATGTACTGTTTCCACTCACAGACAGAGCAGCAGCCTAGGCTGGTTGAAGAGGTCAGGGAATGAAAAAGAGTGAAAATGACATTGACTTACTTTGTGTTTAGGAAAAAAGTGGTGTCAGTGGAGCATTCAGGGGAGACACTGCTTGTGCTGTTTAATCTTTGAAGAAAAAGTAGTATCTGTCTACAAAGTGAGGGATCTTTGTGCCAGTTACGAGTCCTGAAATAACTTGTACTTGCAAGTTCTAGCTCCACTTTATTCTTTTGGTGCTTGCTTGCAATTCAAATTGCATTTCAGTAGTATCTCTCCTGATCTGTAGAGCTCATGGAAAGCTCAAGTAGTAAATGAAAACCTTCATGCTTGTTAATAAAGTGGACAATAAAGGGATTGTGAACTCTCCTGTGAACCTGCTGAGGTCAGGAATTCAGTAGTGAGAAAGAAGGTGCTGTTTCTTGCAAACAAAATAAGGTTTAAGTGGATTGGTATTATAGCCTTTACAATGAGCAAAAAAATGAAGATCCACTGACAAAAACTTACTAGAAATGGTGTGTTTGCAATATTTGCAATATTTCCTTTCCTGTGGTGCTTTCCTCCCCTCCTCAGTGGAGGCTTTTTATTTATATGGAAATAAAACCTACTTCTCTATTTGGGGTGGACCAATGTTGTCTGGCAGAGCACAGCTGCAGCCAGCCCTCTTTTTTTTTTTTTTTTTTGAAAGAAGCAGCTCTAGCAGAGTGCTTCTATTCCAAAGTAAAGGAGAAACAGCAGCAGGGTCCAGGTGGAAATGGCTTTTTTTGATCCTCCAGTGTGTGTTACAGGGAGCTGCTGGGGGCAGAGCTGCCTGGATGGGCTCTGAGGCAGAGCATGCAGGCAGCAGATCACAAACAAGTCTGGAAGTTTGAGCGGGTACCCATCGGAACGTGGGTGAGGTGAGAAGGAGAATTCGGGTGGGGTTTTGTTGGTCTTTTGGTTTTTGGGTTTTTTTTTTAAATAAAGGCTGAGGAAAGGTTCAAGGGTGGAGGTAGTGAATGTAGAAAATACAGCCAGGACAGGAGAGCATCTATCAAAGGCAGAAACTAAAGCTAAAGCGAGCAACATAGCCGTGAAATGAGTGAAACCCACAGTCCTGTGTAATTAGTGAGAGTGGGTTGAATCCAAGAAGTCAAATGAAGTTTTTTAAAAGAAAAATTAGTAGTGCTTTTCATTCATTAACCAGAAAACTGCTTGGTTGTGTTATTACAAAATGTAGGCATATGCATTTTGGTATTTCAGAAAGTGCTTTTGCTTAGAATGTGGCAGGCTGGAACTTTTGTTGTTTAACGTGGGTTATTACTAAAGAGTGGCATAATGGTTTTTTTGCATTATCCCAGTCTAAACATAAGTCTGATGAGACAGAGGTAAAGATGCTGAAATATAGAAATGCTGAGTCAAGCTGAGGGCAGAACGGCTCAGAGCAGCAGGCATGGAGGTGGCTGCAGGGAGAAGGAGGATACAAGACCTTGGAAAGAGACTGAACTGGGGAAGCAAGAGGCAGGCTAATGTCTTGTTTAATTTCAGAAAAAGTGTTTGGCAGTTTATTTCTTCACGTATCTTTGCTTTATCAAGCATATACATTGTAATTGCAAGTTCATTGACAAATACGCTTGACTAAGAGAGCTAGGAGGGTTGGCAGCAGAAGTCTCAACTGGTGGGAGAAAAGATGAGAATTTTTATTTGGAAGATGCAAATTGAATGTGGTACTGAGAGGAAAAGTTGCTATAAAAGGGATTTTTTTTTGGGTCTGCCTGGTAGAGTAAAATTTAAAAATAAAATTAAAAAGGAAGAGGAAAGAGAAAGGTGCTTTATTAAAGTGTGAGAGAAGAGATTTGGACAGTGAACAAATATCAAATTTCAGACCCAAGTCAGATGAGATTGCTCAAGCTGTTGTAGTTTTCCAAGACAAGTTATTGAAGAGAATGACAGGCAGGTGAAGTGCTTTGTACTAGAGAGGGATGGGAATCTCTGCATGCAGAGCAGGAGACAATCTCCTTTCCCCTGCCATCCACAAGACAGCAGCTCTCCAGGGAATGGGAGAGAAACTGGATTTTCTGGGGTTGTGACTTATAGGGGCTGGGAATCTGATTAAACTAATAGGAGACATACTTAGAATTTGACAAGCTCAGTTTTATAAACCAGTAGATGAGCTATTTCTTAAAAATCAGACCCCGCTGCAGAAGGCAGGATCATCTCTCACACACATTTGAAGTGGAGAGGAGGCTTTGGCTTCCAAGGAAATGTTCTTACCACAGTGATGGTGGAGCTGTTGTGTAAGTCTCCCTTTGTGAGAGGGACAAAGTTACCCGAAGCTATTAATGTGAAGAGCAAAGTTAATCTTCCCTGAACCAGAGCTGTGGGCCAGGTGCTGGGACATTTTACATGTTACTCAGGATAGGAAAACATGGCAACCTCTCTGCCTGCTGGTCCATATGTACACATGCCAAAATGTCAAAAGAGTCTTTCATAGTTTTAGCTGTCTTGGAGTGGGAGATGTACTGGTGTAGGGCTCTCATGTTTGTGCTTCATAGTCTTTTCCTTTCTTGGATGAGCACATGGAGGCATTAGGGTTTTTTGCATTTTGGTGGCGTTTTTTTGGAAGGCTATGGTCTGCAGCAGAGGGGAATGGGCAGTGAATAGTGTCAGGGAATGGGAGACAACCAGGGATGGATTTAGCTGTGCCAACACCCATCTGTCCTTCCCCAGTTGGAAAGCAGCGTAATGGCAGTAAAATATACTTTCCTTTAATCCGCTTCTCTATACCTTTATCTCAAAATAAAATGTAAAATTCAAAGTATCAAATAAAGGCATTGCATAAAGGGCAGCTATTGCTGTACCCTGGAGCATGACGTGCAGCACAATAGGAAACTCTTTAGCAAACCTGGAAATCACAGTGAGGAAATAGGACAAATGTTCAAAAATGCTCTTAATTAACTTGCATTATCAGTAACTGCATTGAGTTGGTTTCTCATTTAAAATTTCAATCTAGAGGTCCTTCTGACTGAAGTATTTCATCATTATTGCTGCAATTTAGCTTTTGCAATTGGGGCACTTCAAAAGTGATGGCCTTTACTATCTGAGAAAAAGCTGCTCGAAGTTCTGGCTTTTAAAGCTTAAAACTTATTCTGATATAAGTGAGGAAAGCATAGCTTTGCTATGAATCTTTCTTTTTTTGTTTGAGGAAGTTGGGAGGTTTTCATATTTATTTAGATATTGGTGTTTTAAAATTTGCATACAGTTCTTTGAAATTCCACCTTTTGTTGCCACAAATGTAATTTTTGGTTCAAAATGAAGAAGGATGAATACTTTTTCAGGAGACTGGAGCACAAGGATTAATGTGGTTGAACTAGTTAAATGTTAAATCTATTCAAAGTAAAACTGCACAGAGACTGCAAATGTTCTTGCATGCAAGTAAATCCTTTTTATATTGAGTCTGGTTTGCTAAAGAAGTAACTGCTCTGCCAGCTTGTTCTGTACAGATAAGTTATGTATGTTATAGGCACTCTATCTTAGGGTACCGTATTTGCTGTTCCTATTAATGCTGAGCTGAGATTACGGTTTAATTCTGCTTTTTTAAAATGGGAATCAGCCTTTTTGAATGGAAAAGAAGTTGCTGTAGCACACAGTATATTTTATACACAGACTCCTTATCTCTGATGACTAGAAATAAAAGTTTCTCAAGAAAATTATATGGACCATGATAAAAGTTTAAATATTCTCCCATCTCCTGCAAGTAAATATCTCTTCAACCTTCATCTGATAAGAGTCCTCAATGGGCTTTGGTTGAATTTAGTTACATCTGTGAAATGTAAATATCAAACATCCCAACACCATCATTTTGTACAAGTAAGCACTGTTGAAACTTGTGCTTATCAAATGACTGAGAAGTGTTAAGTACTTGACTTAGCAGGCCGGCTATATCCATTCCCTTATATCTAATTCCAAACAGGAAGAATTTTGCAAAAGAGAAGTCAGGATGATGTTTTTATTTCACCTGACTTATACAAACCCACGGATACAACACTGTCGAAGAGCTGCTTTGGAATTCCAAGTTCAAGTGCTCACAAGTTAGGGAGTGAAAAGAATTTATGCTGGGACAAGTTTCAATGCCCTGTGTTCTGAGAATAAAAGGTTCCCTTTTTTGCCCAGCTACATTCTTGGAAGTGACTGGGTTGTTTTGGCTGCAGCTCCTCAGAACACTCAGCCTGAACTCGGGGCATACAACTTCGGCACAAAAGGTCCACAGACACAAAGGTTTCCTAAGCGATGAAGTGCAATGTGTTGGGAAGTTACAGGTGCCCCCCAAAAGTAAATTGCTACTTTTTTCCATTAAGATTTGGGATTTTAAATTTGCATGTCAGAATTCCACTTGATCCATTTCTTCCTTTTCTGCTGGAATCATCACACAGCCTCTTTTTTATTTCTTCCTCTTTATTAAACAAAAGGCAGAGTTGCTGCACCTTGGTCATACCTGTGGCCCAACAAGTCTAGTAGCTCATTTTGATTTAACCAGATTGTGTTGCTTTGGGAAATGTTTTTAATACCACATGAGACAGTGTAGACAATGGATCTTCTCTTACCTCCTTTGTAATTAGACTGTAATAAAATCTTACTCGTGACATTTAATAGCCCTTCTAACACCATTGGCAGCAATGCAGCAAAGCTGGGTGCTGTTCTGTGTGTAGTAGATATGGAGGAATGGACCTACATTCCTGGCCCACTGATTTCTCCCAGAACTATAGAATAGTGTGGGTTGGAAGGGTCCTTTAAAGGTCAGCTAGTCCAACCTCTGCAATGAGTGGAGACACCTTCTAGATCAGGTTGCTCAGAGTCCTATCCAGTCTGACCGTGCAGACTACTAATTTAGAGTAAAACTTATTCCTTGTATTTTGGCTTAATTTCTATAATGGATCTTCTTCCTGAGTTTGAGTTCCTTAAGGGTAGACAATATTTAGAGGTGCCCACCTTTACTTAAATAGCAACAAAGCTGCCCACATGGTTCTGAAGATTTTATCAAGCACCATCTTTTCACACAGACTTTTCTACAGGGGATGTTAACCTGGGCCTCAGTGTTTCTTCAGGATTGCTATGGTCCTGAAATAATAAAAAAAAAAAAAGCTGTGGGGTATATGTGCAGTTAGTGAAGTCTCTGATGGCAAAGATGGTACTTGAGATGTAAATGTAGTGTTAGTGTTTCAGAGTAGGGACTTAAGGGTAATCTAAAGGCTTAAGATAAAAGTTTATCTATGAAATCAGGAGAAAAAAATTCATTTAATTTGAGGCTGTTTTTAATTACTTCTGCCATGTGATATGGAAAAGAAGAGAATGATTTCTCCCACTCCTGGTTGCAAGATCACCAAACTGCAGACCAGTCGTCTATAAATGGAAATATCTGTAATTTTCTTTGTTTTCCTGACTAATTCTCAGTATTATGAGAGCTGCAGAATTATGGTGATTGAATCAAATATAAACCTAGCCAAGAAGTAAGCAGAATGTTTCCAAAAATTATCCTGCTTGGGATATAATAAGTTTTAAATCGGTGCTTTTATATGTAAAATCTGTAGCAAAAAACTCAGGAAAACCTTCAAAAACCTTCATTTCCACTTCAGAGAGAAGATTTATTTAGCTTTCAAGTAATCACAAGGCAAACATGGCTGTGGTCTGTAATTTTTCTGGATGTAGTTAAGAAGTATTTTTGGAGGTTTGAGAGCTGTTGATAAAATGACAAACTACGTGCACTTCACAAGCATTTCCCTTGCTTTGGAAACTGCAAATGCTCTATACCATAATGGTGTTAAGTATTTCATCCACAAATAATATACGTTTATTTTAATATATTTAATCATTAGTGTGGTGTATTTGCAGGAATTATTCTGGCTCCAGTCTAACTACCATTGTTGCTTTCTGCTTGTCACTGCTTAAGTGCTCAAGAAGTAACTGTGCTTTGGGGGACTGGGCTGGAAGGTGGTGACAGTCATGTGTTGTACTTCTCTCAGCTTTCTTACAGCAAATGCAGGCAATTCCTGTAAGAAGTGGGGTTTTTGTCTTCTAAGTGTGCAATGGGGGAAAAGAAGACTGTTTGTGGGTTTCCCTTTCAGTGTTTGATTGTCTGAAATGCCATTGCCTGGCTGCAGCTCTCCAGAACCTGGATAACAAGGAGTGTACAGAGGTCCTGGAGCTCACCTCCTTGTGCAGAAGTAAGGCAGTGGGGGAGAAGCAATCTCAGCCTTAATCAGACATGTTTGTTATCCATGGAATTCAGAAAGGCATGACAAGAGAGCTACAGTGGGCTGTGTGATACTTCATTTCCACACCCATGACTGTTCCCCCTACACATCTGTGTGTATCAGGTTGAGGGCACTTCCTAACCTGCTGCTGGGATGGCTGGATGGCTCACCTCTCCATGTGAACCCTCTTCGGCTCCTCCACAGCAAACACAGGTACTTTTAGACTTCCAGGAAGTCACGGCAGCCCCTCCTACAGTGAGGTAATCTGCCTTCCCTTCCTTTTTTATCTGGTTAGGTTTGCTGCTGCTGGCTTTTTGTTCGGTAGCATTTTCCTTAATGTAACACTGAGAAGCTTCTGAACTGCCACTAATCATGAACAGCTAGAACAGTGGTTGTGAACTTAATCTTGTCAAATACACATCTGCTTTCAGGAAAGACATGGTTGTTGTTTTTAATTAAATCAGACGCTATCTCTGCCACAATTTTTAAAAAGCATAGGAAGATTTTAAATTCTGGGAGTATATTGAAATGCAGCAAATTTTAAACAAAATGGATAAGCTTCAGCCACGTTGCTTTCTTGGAATAAAAATGCTCTTGAGGTAATTCCATCAAATCAGCCTGGTAGAAAAGATAATATATCACATGGAAAAACATACACCTTTTAACAGACTTGAATGTGCATGTATTTGTTTGCAAGAGGCTCATGTTGCCTCCTTCACATTTTTCTTCCATCCTTCCTTTGTTGTCTTGTGCCTGTAATTATTTTTGAAATCCCAAGAAGCAGCTGTATCTGTATTGTGTCTCAGAGACACAGTGATGTCTTGGAGCTCTCTGAAGCTGCAGAATAAGCTCTAAGAAGAAGAAATGAGAGAGTATAGGCTTCAGCAAAGATTCCTTTCATCAGGATATTCAATGCTGCAGCCATCACATAAACGGCAAAATCAGGTCAGAACTGCCAGACTTCGCCTTTCTGAAAGAAAATTTAGTGTAAAGCTACCACTTAAAACTTTTGAAACAGAAGACATTATAAGCAAGTATCATTATGGTTTATAATACAGGAAAGAGTATTACAATAACTATGTTGCCTCAGGCAGCTTACTTCAGAATTTTTCTTCACTCAATTTTGTAGTATGTGTGGTGCATAAATTAAATTTGTGTTCTGACACTTCTAATTGTTAGGGAGATTCTAGTGATGTGCTTGCTAATGCACTTCTCAGTGCTGTAAGGCGTTTGCCTTGGGTTTGGCTCTTTGATTTTCACCCTGTTAGAATGAGGCAAGCGGTTATGGCTTGGCTCAGCGGATGCTGGGGCGTGTGGCCAGAGCCTCAGAAGAGGTTTCATCTCGTCTTTGTCCTCTGCAGAAGGTATGACGAGCTGGAATGGAGGAGAAAGCCTGCAGTCCTCTGACATGACAGCCCTGAGTGAAGCTGAGGCAGCCAAGTTAAAACAGATGGGTGAATGACCCCTGCTGCTTCTCTTCTGTCAGTAGCCTTAAATCCCTTAACTTGCAAAGCAATGGGCAGAGGAGCCAACACTTGTGGTTATGTAGCATAGTGAGCTTGGATCGGCATATTGGTGCAGAGGGGAAGCTCACCTTGCTGTGTGCAAGGTGCAAACTGCTGGTGGAGCTTGGAGTAGCAGGGTGGATTTGGAGATGAAACTCTGTACTTGTGGAGGAAAGCGCTTGTGCAACACTGACTAGTTTGTGAACAAGAGATGTGGCTGTCTAGTCTGGAGCCAGATGTTCGAGAAAGTGCTCTCCAATCCTTGCCCCAGTTTTCTTGTAAGGCTTTGCTCATCAACCTGGTCTCCTCAGTCTGTGTTTCTTTGAGATTCCTCAGGACTCTCAAGTCCTGGGATACAAAATGAAAAGCTTAACTCCAGTTGGTGTTGGCCTCTGTCGGGATTGGCTCCTTTTGTCTAGTGGTTCACATTAGGACACCGTGCAGTAAGATGGGGAGCTCAGCTTCCGGTATTCTTTTCAGTCAGTACCTCTGTGTCAACATCAGTTTCTTCTGGCTGCCTGTGAATCTCTTCAGACCAAATTTGCATGGCTCTGATAGGAGGGAAACAATGTTTTTCCACCAAACTCAAGTACTTGCTGAAGGTCTCTGCTTTCACTGCATCTGACACTGGCAGCTGTTAAGAAAGCCAGTCATCTTGGCTACAGAAGCAATTTGGCAATTTACTGTGTGTATTTCACAGCACTAATCAGAGCTAGATTTGACCAAATTGAATTTAAGTTTTGTCCACTTCTTCACCAGTCAATAGAGGTATAATAATGTCTTCTAGGGGTTTGATGAGATTTCACTGCACAGGCCAGAAGAGTTTCTCTTAATTGAGTCTGACCTCTAGTAGTTCACTGTTTTGGTTTGCTTTTCTAGTCTTCTCTCTAAGCCTGAGAATGCAACCTTGACCTTCTGTGGCCTAAACTGGGACTGCTCGCATGTGAAATGCCACAACTTGGACAGGATGATCCTTGTGGGTCCTTTCCAACTCAGCATATTCTGTCATTCAGAGACATTTCCTTTGACAAAATGACTCCTAGATTGCCTCATTTTTTAGGACATAAGCAATCGTGTTTTTTAGGTACAAGAAGTGTTGTGTGCAGCAGGTTTCTTAGTGGATGGATTTGATTTGTTTCTTTTCTGGGGAGGACTGCATTGGAGATTGCCTTTATTTTGTTGACATGTAAATTTTAATTTAGTAGTATGTTTATTAATGCTTCCAGCTGTTTTTCTGTTTTATTCTAGAAATTAACACTTCAGCCATTTAATTAAAACCTTTGGGATTTTTATCTTTTTTTTTTTTAATTTCAGTTTCCCTTTTTAGTAAGTACTGTATGACTCTTAAACCTCAATTTTAAAGTACTTTAAAATGGTTGGTTTGTGATCTGAGTTATAGTGAGTCAATATAATTTTCTTTCTAAATTTGACCAGTGAGATGAAGAGCAATTCAAAGTTTTCTGATAAGCATGCATGGAGCTTTGGATTATTGCTTTCTTTCTGTGTATTCTAATGAGTATAATTTTATCATTTTGGTTGCTTCCAATGGGGAAATTAACTTAGAAGATATTTGCCATCAGTTCATGCATGCAAGAAAAAAATTGCTTGCAAAAAGTTTTTAAAGGTAATTTCAGCATGACCTTTATTTAGTATCACATCCATTAAATGAGTGTGGGGAGCAGTAGCTGCTTAAGAGAAATGAGGTGTTAAGAGAAGACAAGAAGTGTGGAATAAGTTGGGGTGTTTACTTGCAGCTTGTGGGTTTCTGAGCAGCAACTGCTGTATAAATTCTCAGCCCCTTGTCTGGAGAACTCTGGGCTCTCCTGCAGTTAAAACACAGGGTAAAAGTATGCTTGTGGATAGCTAACACTCAATGTACACCTCCTACTAGAAGTTCACAAGCTTCCATAAGCTATTATATAGCATTTGAGACCAGAAAATGGGACTTCTGGCCCAAGGTTAATGAAATTTGAGCTATACAGATTACATCTCCATCTACATAGAAGTTTGTATTCAACACTTTACCTTGTAGTCATGTTAGTGCAATCTGCATTTTAGGACAGAGGGTTGCTTTGAAGGAGGTCATTGTCTTCCCCCATAGTAAATAATGTTTCTTGATTAATCTGGGTAAAGACTGTAGTTGTCTTTGTATATATGTTCAGTTCCATTACAAATGGCCATGTTGATTAAAGTTCCTAGATAAACCTTGATCTATCATCATTTACAATAGGCAGATTCAGGATTTAATCATTCACTTGTGCTGCTGTTGTTTTCTGGTGATGTGTATCTTTGAGACTACTTAAAAATAACCCAAAAATAACTAGATACTTGGCTTGGTTTAGTTTTCAGTGTTTCACAGTGTCAGTAATCTAAAATCAAGCCTTAATTTTAATTTTTTTTTAAAATTACTTTTCTCAATTTAAACAGATACCACGAATTTAATTCCTTGTTAATGTGTCCAGGTGATGTGTATCTTCGTGAAATCACAGAGGAGTCCCAGCTTTGTTGTGGTAAAGCCAAAAACTAAACAACACTTAATTCTGGAGTGATAAAGCAAGGATGAAAACGAGAATTAACCTCTTCCTTTTTTTATTTTTTCCTTCCCCAAAATATTCTGATGCCCTGCCAAATGATTGCTAATGAAAAATAATTTTGCTAGTGTATTTTTAAATTATTTTTCAGTTTTGTAATTTGGCAAAAATATATGCTTCTTGTGTAATACATGATGCTTGCTTGTATGATGAATGTATGTTTATATGAACATGTCACAGCCAAAAATTAAAGTACCATTAACAACTGCCTCATATATAATGGTCATAAACCGAAGTGTAAGAAGCTCCACTTCAACATGAGGAAGAGCTTCTTTACACTGAGGGTGGCAGAGCACTGGAACGGACTGCCCAGCAAGGTCATGGAGTCTCTCTCTGGAGACATTCAAGACCCTCCTGGACACGTTCCTCTGTCACCTGCTCTAGGTAACCCTGCCTTGGTAAGGTGGGTGGACTAGATACTCCCCAGAGGCCCCTTACTACTCCAACTATTCTGTGATTCTATATCCAGTTCAGAAGCAGTGATACTCCCCTACTACATGGAGCTTTCCTTACAGCACTGAGGGCTGTAAACCTTCCTGTGACAATAAACTGCTAGCCTCAGCTGTAAGCTGAGCCTAGATTGTTTGTCAGCCTATTTTAATCACAAAAATCTGAAGATTGATAGGGAACTTGCTGAAGTTAATGAAGAACCAGTCACTGACAGTGCAATTCTTTGGCAAAAAGGCTCTTCTGTGGTAGTCTTTCAAAGTAGTTCTCTAAAAGCAGGGTGCCATTGGCTGCATGGAACTATTTTCAGTCCCTTTCATGCGCTAGTTTCTCTTTATCTAGACTAGTTAACAGCTCTTTGTGTTTGCTGGTCGAATGGCTACATGTGCAGTGCTAGTGCTGGCTGCTGAAGAGCAGATTTTGAATGAAGCCTTTGGGTGTGCACCGAGAGCTCAACTGCAGATGGGAAGTGCCTTTCCTGTGGAATTTAGATTAAAATTGCTACATGTAACATATCATTCTGCAGTGAAAAATGTAGATTAGGCTGTAATTCATGAAACAGATATTGAAATTTTAAATATATAATCTTGATGGATTATAACTTTCTTCCCCAAACTCAGTGTTGTCTGTTTGTAATAAAGCAACTTCATGAAATTATACATGAGAGAAGAAAGTGACCATTAGATGTGAGCCTAGGGTTGAAATATATCTGCATGCTATTTCCTATAAGTTCTCTGTTCATGTATGGGGTTGTAAATTTGGGGGTTTTTTTTACAGTGCAGATGTATTTGTAGATATCAATCATACTTAAACTGAATAGGCTTTTCAAATATACCTATCACACAATGTGGTTTTGTGTTTAAATAAATCTAATCCTACTGTTGCTAATCTGTCAAACTACCCTTGGAATCTATAGCCATCTGATCAAGTAAAAGAGGGCTGGATAAAACCTCATATAAGGTTTTGAGGAAGTGCATGTCTAAGAGAAATCTTTGCTCCTATTTTTAAATAGTATTCCACTACCATGTAAGCTTTTAGTTATTTAGCATTTAAAGTGTTTCCTCCCATTTTGATGGTGAATTGCCGTATCTGTATAATTTTTCTTGGATCATTTCCTGTCCACAAAAGACTTTATCTTAATACTGAGCCTTTCTAGTAAACACTCAATAGATAGGAAGTTATAGCTTCATAATAGACCACATCTATGTGGAAATCTGTAAACATCCTTTTACCTGCCTTTTTTTTGAGATTTATTCATTAGTCATTCCTGCTATGCTGTTTGATTTGTATGAGAGCTTGGCAAGGCAGTGCTTGTCATAAAGGAACCTTTTCACTTTGTCAATGCACCAAACTGAAGCTGTACGGAGAAGGTGTAGCAGTTTGAATGTTAAGGCATTTTATGTAGTCTCAAAAGCAAAGTTAATAACCTGACAAGCATCTTTGATGGCCAAATAAGAGCTTTGCACAAACACAAAAGTTGTGTAATACCCTGGGAATATTTTCCCCCATTAGCACTTTGGAAAAGGTTAGTGTCACGAGAGGGATAAGCTGAGGGACCATAGATTGAATACTACCAGTAAGCAACCTGAAACAGTAATTTTTGTGCTGAGCTCGTGGTCCTGCCCATAAGGTGATCAGAATTTTTACCTGGTTTACAGCTTGTTCTCTGCACACTGAAGAATATCAATGTTAACTGCTTAAGTCTCCAGCTCAGTGGTTTTCATGCCTGAGGTTCTTTCCACAGCAGAACCCCTGTGCTGCTCCACATCACAAGCTCCAGGAACCTCAGCATAGCAGTAAGCACATCTGGGACTGGGATCCCATGCCTGGCCAGCCTGGCTTCCTGCTGAACCTGCCACACCTGGTCCTGGTCAAGGAGGAGAGTGCAGCACCACGAAGAAGCTGCAGGGCTTGCGCTTCCTTCAGCCACAGCTTCTCTTTGGGTTTGTCCCATTATATGTCCCAGTGAAGAATTCTGTCAAAAGCATCTACCCCATTTTGCTTATGGATCAAGACAAGTAAAAGTTACCTCAGTCGAGATCAACTTCTCCTGTATGTTTTAGGATAATTTCCCATACTTATTGGTCCAAAATTTGAGATTTATTTCCAAGAAATTCCTCAGTGTTTGCATACATGATACATAAAGATTTAATAATCTGCTTTCCTATAGTCTCTAACTTAATTATAATGGCTCCTAGGAGAGATGCACAAAATATTCTGCCTGAAGTCGTTTAAATTAGGACTTTAAGGTCTGAGAACCAGGAAAGTCTTGATTTCTAATTCCAGAAACTGCACTGCTGATGTTCATGCTTTTAATTCCTTTTCTGGTTAATTTGGCAGAGTGATGGTGAGGCGATTTTCACTAAGAAACTCCCAAATCATATAAGTTTTGGAAAGTATCTATTTCCTTTCCTGCATGACTTCTAATCTCACTTAAGAGCCCATAAATAAGTTGCATCACCTAAGGTAACCTAAGTTGCATCAGAGGTGGCTGATGTAACTTTTCTGAAGGCCAAAGCAGAGCTCTTGAGGCAGCCACCTGAGTCCCCTCATTTTGGTTCAGTGGGTGTGACTCCTGCTTCTGCATCTCTCCTTTCTCATGTGAGCCAAGGAGCAAAGGGATGTGCTGCCTTCATCCCGACCGAATTGAGGTTGTGAATTCAGTGTACCTGAGGCCTGGAGAGAACTGCTTCCCCTTCACCTGCTCAATTAATCTGATTTTTTAAATTATTATTATTTTTAATATCTGTTATCCAGGAAAACTGACAAGAAAATCTCAGGTCAGGCTTTACTGTGTTGCTGTAATGCAAACTAAAGGAGGGAGATAACTTTTTCTACGTGCTATAAAAACTAGCTTTACTGGGTTTCCTTTCAAGCTCTCTCGAATCTCAAGTCTGTCTACTTTCACCTTCTTACCTTCCTGTTTCTCTCTCATGCTTGCACCCTGTACAAAACACCTATATTTCTGCATGTCTACTCCATATTATTGTATGTTTTTGGAAAAAGTGAGTATCCATTTCACAAAACCTTTTGGACAGCTGGTATAAGGAAGGAAATGGCCTGATTTGTGTACTTGAATTACTGACACAGTCTCCAAATACCTCGGATTGCCAAGTCAGGAAGATCTTTTCAATGAAAGCAATACTTCAGAGACCTAATTCTTTCAGTTAGATAAACCATGCAGAATCACAGCTCTATGCTTCTTTCTGACAGATCTAACAGTATTGATGAATAATGAGCTGTGGTGGGTTGATCCTGGCTGGATGCCAGGTACCCACCAAGTCAGTCTCTTACTCCTCAGCTGGGCAGGGGACAAAGAATCTAATGAAACATTTGTGGGACAAGACAAGGACAGGGCAAGATCACTTGTGATAGGTGCTACCAAAACAGTTAGGGAAAGTTAGTTTAATGTTATCAATCATATGAAATATGATGACTGAGCCTCAGGAACAGGCTGCTCCAGCATGGGTCTCCCACAGGGTCACAAGTCCTGCCAATAGACCTTCCACAGCGTCACAGCCTCCCTTGGGTTTCCACCTGCCCCGACTGGGGCCCTTCAGGGGCCTCAGGTGGATCTCTGCTACACCATGGACCTCCATGGGCTGCAGGGGGAGAGCCTGGCTCACTGTGGTCTGCACCAGGGGCTGCAGAGGGTTTAAGATCTCTGTAAGGCTGAGTGTCGCATTGTTTATGTTTATCAAGAATTAGCATTTTTCTCATGTTTTGCGCCTTCCATAATCCAAAAGAAGTACAGCTGGTCAGTTGTTTTTTTGTTTGTTTTTTTTTTCCCCAGATAATGTTCCATTTTTATTCCAGCATGAATTAGCAGCTAAAGATTCTGTAAGTCTCCTGTTTCCTAGACTCATTTGGAACTAGCAAAAAGGAAGCAAATATAAAGCAGTCCAGTTTTGCCACTGTTCTCCGCTCTGATATTGGCACATCCCAACACATTCTTTCCTTAGAACATGCAATCATGATGCCCTTTTCCATTTACTCATCTGCTATTAAGTACAATAAAGTTCCATAGACACTTAGAGATTAGTATCTGATAATCACAGTAAGTTTAAAAAAAGAACCAAATCAGCACAAAACAAAAGCATCAAAAAACTTATTTATAAGGAGATTCCATATTTATTTTCCAACTTGAAAATAAATGGTGGCTTGTATTACATGAATCTTTTAATAATTAACCAACTTCTGGTGAATGTGTAGTTGATTAGTATCCTGGGGTACTTCCTAGGCGAATGCTAGACACAGAGATGTTACAGGTCTTTTCTCTACCTGAAAATAATAATATGTCACCACATAATTTAGTAGAACTGGTAGTGAACTTGTTTTTTTCATGGGCCTATGTTAACTGGAAATCTGAAGCTGCCACCGGTATGTTTGGTCCTGTGAAGTGTTGAAATAGTAATATTCTGGGTAATACTGCCTGGTGCTTAAAGATGCTCCTTCCTGTGTGGTGGCATTTGCTGTAACTGTCCTGTGCCCAAGTGACAGACTGGGCTCTGAGGTGTCACTCTGTCACCGCTTCCAAGAACCACCAACCCATCTCCTTCCCCCACAGTGCTGCTTGTGCAGAATTGCCTCTTGGCTGCCCATTGGCATAACTGTAGCACTATTTCAGATGTAGGCACATGACTTTCCAGCTGCAGATCACTTTCTGCAGAAAGCCCTAACTCAGACTTGTGTTGTAATGCCTGCTGTGCAAACCTTGCGCAGAGGTTCCGCTGCAATCACTGGCGTTCACTTCAGTGAAGAAAACAAGAAGAGCATCAGAGCTCATTTCGGTAGAGCTGCCATCCTACGCATCCTGCCCCGCTGACTGGTGAGCAAGTCACAGCAGCTGCATGGCCTGCTGGACAGGGAACTGGGTAGAGGTGAAGAGGAAGCACTGGAATGAAAGCTCTGATCTCATGACATATGGTCAATATCTGAATTAATTATATAGCTGTCTTCTTCTGGAGTGACCGCAGAGCAGAGATGATAGAAATGAGAGTGGTTTCTTAATTTCCTGCTAGCAAATGGTTTAGTTGCTGGAGAGAATGAGGCAACTGTTTACAGACAGGGTTGCCTGAAGACAGATCTGCAGGTAGGAGTTAATACCACCTACTGACTTTTCAACTGTAAAAGGAAACTGGTGAATAAATAATAAAGATTATCTGTTTCTGTGGAACGATTCTCACTAGTAAGCGTGAAGGGAGGTAGCTGCCATTAACCTCCTGTGTAGGAGCTTATAACTGATGGTGCAATAACAGTAGCTATCTTGAGAATCATGTGGCCTTGAGGAAAAAGGAGTAATTGCTTCATATCTCTGGCTTTCCTTCTTCACAGTTGTGCTTTTCACGGTGCTGTTCCAAGAATCTCCTGCTCAGGTGTGAAGGAAGAGGGTTGTTTGGTGTGAAATACCCTGCATCACTGTCCCATCCTTGAGATCTGCATGGCAAGGCTTGCCAGCTTGGGCATTGGTAGGGATGCATGCAGTGTGTGATTAATCTGAGAGCTAATTAGGTTCTTACCCTGACTGTACTAATGTGTGTCTTGTGGGATGTTCAGATGGATGTTTAAGATTTCATTCTTCTCCAACTACCTCTCCCCATCCAGGCTTTCTAAGAAAAAAGGAAGTGTATTATTTTAATCTCTTAACTGTTTATGGGGCACCCAAAGGTGGTGGTGTCACAAAGTGACTTGTGCTTTTTGGGACTATTTGGGGAAACTGCCTGGAAAAATCCAGCCTCATTCAAATGGCAAGTTGTATGCCTGGTATAACTAATCACTTTTTAAAATAGTAATTGCCATTTAGAAAGCCTACTTCTTTTAGTCTTTTAGAACCGTTTTGTATAATGTTCAACTCCTTATTTGCATAGACCTTGAAGTGCTTTGTAGAGTATACTTTGCTAGCTTGGTGTAGAGTCCTATTTTTTATGTGGGATTTTATTAGGAGATACTCATAATTTTTCCATTTGAGGTTTTGAAGATGCATTAGACCAGCAATTTTAAATTGTAAAAGGATATATATATATATAGTGAATAGCTTCCACTCATTTCCACTGAGCCTTGAGTTTTTATTATCTTATGTACAGATGAGGAAAAGGACATGTGTGAAATCTTTAATTATTTGCCCTTTTCTAGTCTTGGTTTTGGAAGTTGCACCAGTAGATTCTTCAGGTACTCAGTGGAGTATTTTTCTTTTTGAGACACTTTTCTGTTAGTAACAATAAGATGCTTAGGTGCTTCCAGGGGTATTTTGGTGTCAATAAAAAGATCTCTCATGGCTCAGCACTGTACTAAAGCTTTTGAAACTGGAAGGTCTTTTCTTTCATAAGATATCTGGCCCAACTTACTGAATTACAGATAAGAGAGCATTCTCTTGCTGAAGTTGCTAGAGTCCATGGTGAGCCCTGGGTTATTCTCCCACTTTCTCCACTATGAACACCCTGCTGGAGAAATTGGCAGTAGGCATCTCAGCACATCGCCTCTGTGAGGGGACTGGATTTTGTTCCTCACTGCTCCCTTTTTCTCCTGAGGAAATGCTGGTCAGTTTGTCAAGGTCTTTACACTTGTCAGGAAGGAAACTTATCTTTTTTCTTTCTCAGAAAGTTCATGGATACCTGCAGTTCCTGGCTCTGGCACCTAAAATGAGTAGGGGATTGTTTAATGAGTTGGCATCCACACAGGTTGCAGAAGCCTATTCAAGTAAGATCTGACTTTGCTTTGTGTGCTCTGCTGACCATGGAGAAGCCAGAGGATGTTCTTTTTGGGTGCATTGAGGAACATGGAGAGTGACCACAGAGATAAATAAATGCATCCACTGACCTTGCTGCTACATTGCTGTTACCAAGTTATCTTCCTCTCCCAAACACAGATGACTAATCACAGCTACAGAGAGCTGCAAGGAAATAAGCTTAAAGGGAAAGAGAAATCAGACTGACACAGGTGTTTCATAATCTGAGAGTTGTGTGGTCATCCATGTAAATCAGGTTACAGTTAACGAAAGCTTGTGTTTTACATGAATGCATATATCTAATGGCTGCTTACAGTTGTTTAGTTGTTTGGGTGGGTGTTTCTAATGCAGATTGCATTCAGCAATATCAGTGCAGAATATTTTAAATCCTTCATGCTCAGTTGCTTGTGCACACCACGGACTTTCTTATTCTATTTAAATAAAAAGCATGTTCTAGTTATTTTGCCACTTTCTTCTTCATGGAAGTAAAAACACAATGTTGAAGGAACAGATGATTAATCAAAATGTTATTGGCTACTATGTTAAAATTCTAAAGCTAAAGTCAAGGCGACCCTTAAGGATTTAAACTTTTACTGAATAGAATTTAGAAGCCAGTTTCCTAAATACCATTTTTGGGATTTTTTCCTGTATCTTTTAAAAACAGTCACCATGATCATCTTCACAATTTGTCACAGCCAAGAAAGCTACTAACCATCTTTCCATGTGAAAGGAGATGAGAGAGGAGTGCACAAGTTATGTTAGACTGCTTTCTACTATCCCGATGTGAAGTTCTCCCTAGCTATTGCTCAGAAGCCTGGAGAATGGAACAGAAAGTGAAACCAGGGTCTGCCTCCAAATAACACAGACTTCCTCTCAAACTCTTGTGCAGTCACTTGCCTCTGCAGAGAAGTAAGGTAAGAAGCCACTGCTAGCCCTAGTCACTCGTGTTTGCACAGGGGACTTGCAGCTGACACAGCCTGCATCAGCATTCGCCCCTCCAGAGGGATGTAGTCCAGAGGGATTTGCCAGATGCCTCCTCCTCGGAGATCACTTTCTCTTCTGAAAAAGTGAGTAGTGGCTTTATAGCAGGAATAAGTACTTAGCTGGAAGAAAATGGTAGCATGAAGCAAATGATGCTTTATCTTCAGACAATTGCTTGTCACAACTCTTACACAAGCCTGTGGGGCTCTGTCTTCCCATACTGCCTGACTGGAGTCTGGGTGAGGTTCTGCCTTGTGACTGTTCAGGGCATGTGCACACAGATATCCTAAGGCATTGCTGTTGGAGTCTTGGCTAGAGGTGTGCAGCAGTGGGGGGGCTCTGTAGAACGTCCCCTGCATCTCCCACAGTAGAGACTCACTTTGGTGTTTCCAGAACTTGAACCCTTGTACATTTTTGACCTTTTGGTCTTCACGCCTGCTGCCAGTGGTGCCACCCTGCCTGGCTCCCCTCCAGGAGGGCATTGTGCAGATTGTAGAGCAGATGCTACCAGTGCCAAGCTGCTTGTGTCACCGTGAGAGGGAGGAGCGTTGGTGGGGGATTTTTTCTGTGGGGATAACTTCTTCCCCCTAACCACTCCTGACATTCTTCACTGTCCTGAAAACTTCCTCCAGTAACTGGGCAGCATTGCCTGGCATTGACTTATATTGAAATTACGTTTCTTTCACCTTCTGTAAAGAACTTCTTGTCACCACTCTTAGGCAGAAGGAAGTAGGTTTTTACCCCACACCACTTTCTCCACAGTTTAAGATTTCTTCAAAGATTCCTACACAGGCTATCAACCTTCCTCCCACAGTTTGAGGTTTTGTAACTAGACAAAGATGCTTTACATACTTTTTCTAAGCACCTTCCAGCAAAATGAGTCTCTGCCCTCTGAAGGGAACTCTCAAGTGGGCATAAGAGGCTGAGGCTGGGCTACCTGTCTGCCATCCCTGCTGAAAGCTTTGTGACTTGCCCCAGGGATGTGTGCATGGGGCCACAGGTTCTGCTTTCATCTCATACATCAGCCATGCTCTGAGCAGTGGTGCTGATGGGCAAGGGGTATTCATTCCCCAGCTGGGCGTGGACTTGCTAGAGGTACTCTCTGGCTTCAGAGCTGGAGAGCAGCTCCCTGGCAGAGAGGGAAGGAAGGGGGTCATCTGGAGAAGCACCTTAATTTACTTTTTCAATATATTTAGAGGTTTGCTTATATTCAGGGATTTGGGCTCTTTTTCTTTCTCTTTTGGGTGTTTGATTTACCTTGGGATTCAGGCCACTATGGTAGTGTAACGTTTAAATGAAAGGTTCCAGTTTCCTATCTGAGGCTTTTCAAATAAAAAGGTTAAATGGTTTATTTGTCCCTTTTATCTTTCCAAAGTCCTGCAATATATTTTCACTAAGGTGTCATGCTGTATGTTAAGGGAGAATACTTGTGATTTTGTGAATGCAAAATGTGGTGGATTCTGCTGCTCCCTGAAAAGGAACTTACATTTTAGAGGAACTTATATTTTAGAGGAAGCAGTTGTACATGCTTTCTGGTTTTTTCCATGTCTGAAGGACCATTCTCCTTTAGAAATGAGTGGGAATTTTCCCACTAAAAATTAGAAGGATGAGAAGAACAATGCAAAGCTTCCACACTAGGATGCCTTAGTGATGTTGATCCTTTTGATGTAAAGCATCTCTCTTTGCCCCTGTGAAGATCCTACTCCATAAAATCCCTGTCGGTGAGAATGATGAGTTCTGGATGCATAATGATGACAGAAAGCACATTTCTTCTCTGTGGCTAAGACTTTGAAATTCTTGGCCCAGAGAGATTATCGTTAGAAATTCTATAGGACAGGGGGTGTAAAAACCTGTAAGGGGGAAAACAGCACACAGCTGATGACTGTTTGCATCATGTAGACACTTAGTGGTGTGAAGTGGGCTTTGCAGAAGCAAAAAACATCAGGAACACTGAAAGTTTGGCTGAAAGTAGGCATGGCACTCTGACATTCCAGAGGTTTAGTACGTGTGATTTAACTTCCTCAACTTACCCAAGTCTAAAATATAGAGTTACAGCTTGTAATGCAACATGGAAGATCAGCTTTCAGGATTAAAAAAAAAAAAGTATAAAAGCTATCTTTTTTTTTTTCTTTCTAGTAATTCACTAGTGTGTATTTAATAAAAATTTTGTATCTGCTGGAGGAAAAAGTAGAACTTGTAAAAGTTAATTTGTAAAGTCATTTCATTGGCAAAGGGCTAATAAAATAAATTCAGAGTTTGAAAAGGCTAATACTTCAGTTTGCCCAGAAATCTTGGTCTTTTAAATCCAAAGCTTCAAGCAAGGTTTTGCTGTGTGTTGTATCTAGGGATAAGTGCAGGAGACCTGGTAAGATTGTCTGCGCAAGATGTGTCAGCTGGAGCTTTGCTGTATTCATCTTCAGTGCCAAGCAACTCCAATTCCTCTTTGGTCAAACAAACTTTTTATTCATCGAGGTGCAGTTGTTTGCCAGAGCTATTCGCAGTCATGTGTCAGAGGGGATACAATTAATACATTGTAAAAATTACTTTTTTTTTAATGGTGTATGCTGTGGAGATTTAATAGAGCCCTGCTGGCAGTGCTCTGAGGACCAGTGTAGGGTAAGGATTTGCCAGATCATAGCTGAACACTTGAAATTCTTCAACCAGCAGGAAGGAAAAAGTGTGTGAGAGAGCCCGTGGGAACTGTATTTTGGTTCAGCAGCGTCCGCTAACATTGTCAAACTGCCTGTCTCAAACTGTTAAGGCTGATAAACTGCCAGTAATTATCATTTAGAAAATTAGCGGCTGCCAAAACCATCACACACATCACATGTGTTGGTTGGACTGGTTTGAAATTACTTTGCTTAAAAAAAAAAAGAAAGAGCCTGCATCTGCTCCAAGAATAGCATTGAGTTTTGACATATGACAGTTGGTGCTGGCAGAAGTTATTTTTGTTGTTCGGAGTAGGCTTGGGGGATACTTTCTTGGAGTGCGTCACTTCTGCTATTTACCGTCCGGGTAACAGGACAATTGAGACCTCTGAATATTTGCAGCAAATCTAAATAAATAACTGAAGTATGTGGGATCTCCTTTCCCTTCCCCTTTCTTTCCTTCCTTGCCTATGACACTGGACAGAGAGAATTAAAACCACCGGTTGCCAAAAGGAAAACTTTCTTACTTTGCAGTTGATTTCCAGCCACTGCAAAGAAACTGAATCACCATGGAAGGGCGGAGCAGGGCAGAGCAAAAACTTAAAAGCAGCTTTGGCTGCGCACCACCATTGCTTCATGTCCTCACAATCCTCCCAAACAGCCCATATGTAAAATACATGGCTTGAGGCAGAGCAAATGTCATTCATTTCCTCCCAAAGGAAGCTGAGTGCCACCATGGCCAAGAGCTAGGGACAATATGAGCACAACCATATCACAGATATTGCTGTGAAGGAAGATGAGGGTGGTGAAATTACCATGTAGAAGCTTGCATGACGTTTTTCATGCAGAGGTTTGTGATTTGGTCAGTTATCAATGAATGAGTTGGTGCAAAGTCTCTGAATCAGTGATCTGTAAATCTGAAGGACTCAGAGTTGTCAACACAAGAACACACCACTTACATTTTAGCTTACATTTCAGTGCGTGTCCCTTTTTACGTCTATTGAGTGCAAGGGTGTAAAAACTTTGTGTGCTCTCTGCTTTTCCTTCCAGGCTGTGGTTAAAGACAGGACTTCTGAGGCAGCCAACCTCTGAAGTTCCAGCTCACACATGCTGTCCTGTGTTGCTCACCCATCACTGTTTCATAATTTAAGCCAAAACATTTTGGAATGATTGATAATAAACCCCCATGTCTCAAAGATTCAGTGATCAGTGCAATGTAACTCACAAACAGTTGAACTGAGGTAAATGGAGAACTGCAGCAGAACAGCCTCTGCATCTAAGGGATAGGGACAGTTCAGGGTTTATCTTCATCAGCACTTCTGATTTGTTTTGGAAGTATACCTTTCAGTAAGTGATGTCACGTATCAGGTTAATCAAAATCTTTCTGAAATACAGAAGGAGAATTTTCTCTTTTCAAACAATATTTCTGGTACTGTGAAGCACGTATTCAGAGAATACCAAATGGGAATGGAAATGAAAAGAAAATGTATTACATTTCATTATTCTATCTGTGTGAACACTTTACTGTGTCTAATTCTGTTAATCTAAAATTATAAACAAACTTAGCCTGATATAATCAAATTGTCATTATAGACACCAAATGCTATTATGCTGGGCAACAAATTGGCTTAAGATAATTCTGTCTTTACAAAATAAGATTGTAATCAATAGATTTATAGTTTAATAAAGTCTTATGATGTATGTATACCCTATAGCTTTTAGAGCTTTATTTTCATTTCAGAGTTCCCATTAGTCTAATTTAAGATTATTGGGACAATCATTTGATTTAAGATATATGCCTTTTTATAAACCAACTAAGAATGTCAGCGTGAGGTACTGGATGGAAGAAGTGTGAGGGAACCATCTATGAGATGATTTATTACAGAATTGTTGATGGGTGAGACTTAGTGACAAAAGTACACAGTGAGAGCCTATGTTCTCTCTAAAGTTTGCAAAGGGCATGGGACAGTGAGGATATGTAGGGTCCCAACTGGGAAAAGTGAGGTTATTTTAGCCTGAAATAATGCTTTTGCCAAAATATAAAAGCTTTTTGTAGGTCAAAAATACTTTTTTCATTATTTTCTTCTTTTCTGAGTCAGTCTGAACTGTAATCTCTAAACACCATGGTCTAGTTTATTGGCCAGATAGCACTGATCATGAGATAAAAAAGCCCAACAATAGAACCCTTACTGATAAGGATATAGAAATCAATTGCATCTTATTTATTAAGCGCTAAAAAGAAATTAGGGGTTTATCTGCGTGTGCATGTTTTAGTTTCTGATTTATTCATCTACTATTTTTGTACTTTGAAACAGCAAATCTGCTGAATTTTGCCTTTTTTTTTTTTTTAAACAGGTTTTCATTTTTATAGAATTATAGAATGGTTTGGATTGGAAGGGACCTTAAAGATCATTTAGTTCCAACTGCCCTGTCAAGAGCAGGGAGACCTTCCACAAGACCAGATTGATCAGAGCCACATGCAACCTGACCTTCAACACTTCCTGGGATGTGGCATCCACAGCTTCTCTGGGCAACTTGTTCCAGTGCCTCATCCCCCCCGAGTAAAGAATTTCTTCCCTATATCTCATTTAACCCTATTCTCAGTTTAAAGCCATTCCCCATCACTACATTCCTTTGTAGAAAGTCCCTCTCCAGCTCTCTTGCAGTCCCCTTTCAGTAGTGGAAGGTGCTGTAAAGGTCTCCCTGGAGCCTTCTCCAGGCTGAACAACTCCAGCTCTCTCAGCCTATGTCCATAGGAGAGGTGTTCCAGCCCGCAGATTATCTTGGTGGCCTCCTCTGGACTCACTCCCAAAGGTGCAGATCTTGCCATACGTGGGGCTCCAGAGTTGGATGCAGTACTTCAGGTGGAGTCTCACAAGAGCAGAGCAGAGGGGCAGAATCTCCTCTCTGGCCACATTGCTTTGGATGAGCCCAGGACAGAGTTGGCTTTGTGGGCTGTGAGCACACATTGCTCTGTCATATTGAGCTTCTCTTCCACCAGCATCCCCAGGTCCTTCTCCTTAGGGCAGCTCTCGATCCATTTTCCATTAGGCCTGTATTTGTGTTTGGGATTGCCCTTGGCCTTGTTGAATGGCACGAGGTTTGCACAGTCCCACCTCCCAAACCTCCTAAGGTCCCTCTGGATGACACTCCTTCCCTCCAGCATGTCAACTACACCACACAGCCTGGTGTCAGCAAACTTGCTGAGGGTGCAGTCATGGGCCTGCAGTTTGCTCAGCTTCTTGTCTGAGCAAACTGGCAGAAAAAATTAATTAAGCTTGCATAGTACACAGACTGTGGATCTGGGTCATTTGTAACAGATAGGTGAGACTTCATGTAATGGTTTTGCTAACATAATGAGGTGTATATACAGGAATGTGAGTTTCTAGCTGGCTGGCTGTGTGTGATCAGAATTCAAGTGTGTATATCTTTATTTCAGAAAGTGTATGAAAGGTGAGGATATGTACATGTTGCTCCGGTTTGGGATGTTCTGAAGAGCTGGCTGGGGAATCGACCAGGTTCTCTCCCTCCTGGTTTGTCCATGTGCTCTTTCAAAGAACTGTAATATTCCTTAGGTATACTTGGATTGGTGTTGCTTAAGAGCCTGTAATTAGACATGTAGGGCTTGAAGAATCTGGGAAAGTGCAGTCCTCTTTGATTCTAGTTGTCCATGCACAAGGACAGGCACAGCTCAGAGCTGTGAGCAGCAGACCACAACACAGGCATCTCTCTCACTGCCACTCTACGGCTGAGGGGGCTGGGGAAGGGTGCTGTGACTGCACTGGGCTCGGGCCATCAGTCCCCTTTTGTGCCACAGCACAGGAAGACCTTATCTCCAGCATAACTGGAGCCAGCAGGGTGTATGTCAGAGAGTAGCTTCCTTTTCCCCATGCCCCCCTTCACCCAGCTTTTAGAGTAAAGAGAGGGTTTCTCTGGCTAAAAAGCTGCGTTTCATGAGGACAGGAACCAAGACACAGTTCATTTTTATGGTGAGTTGCTATAAATAGCTTGCTCTGTTAACAAATTGGTTCTGTGAATCCTACAAACAGGGTTTTATTCCAAGCCTACAAAATGCTTTGTATACCCTTGTTACTTTGTACGTGCTGGTGCTGGTGCTTCCCTCCACAAAATGAGAGGTAAGCCTGACACTTGCAGGGCAATGCTGTTCTGTTGATGGAGTAAAGGAATCAGTCTTCCTAAACAGGCCTGCTACAGTGTTAATTTTTTACATCACTGATACCAAAAGGACCACTGGACATTTTTAAGGCAAGTAGGACAGAACTTGCTGAAGTACAGACACATCAGTTTTTTAAACCCTCAAGGAGGCTGCAATGTTTTCTACTGCTCTGCTCTCTACTAATGCTTGCAGTGAGTCTGGGTCAGAAGCTGTAGCTACTGCAAGCTTTGAAAGCTTTGCAGGGCTTTTAGGAAGCTTGTAATTGCTCCACTGTGAATCCTAGAGTGAGAAAGAACTTGCCTAGGAGGAAAATGTCTTCTCTTACTGCTCATGCAGTGAAAACTCTATGGACATAAATAGTCCCAGCTGTATGATATGCATCTGTCACTGTGCAGCTTTTTATTTTCTTCCTTTTACCTAGTACTGGTACTGGAAGCCCTCTCTTTGGGAGAATATTTTCAGTTTCCATTTAAATCCATTCCTCTATTTGACTGTCTGATGCTCAGTCCACGTCCCTTCTCTGTCTTCACATGAAATGGAAGCCAATGAGCTGTTGAAATTTTCATAGAGCTGAAAGATGTGACCCAGAGGTGTCTGTCTGGAAAAGGGAAGTGCTTTGGTGTTCAGGTAGTTGATAAAGCGCACATGTTTGTGAGGAACCATGCTCTCTTACTTTTTGTCCTCTTTAATTCCTCTATGTGCTTGTGGAGACCACTGCTTTTGCTCCCCTTACGTGTGTGAGACAAGGTCAAATACAAATCCCTTTCTTGATACCCTTCCATGCATGAGGTGCTTCAAAGCACTTGTAGCTCTCTGTCTGTGTGCAGGGGTTGGAAGTGGAGTAAGCAGTGGATGGGCACATGTGTAGCATGGGGAGAGGAAGCAAACCAAATACACTGGTTATTCTCCAAGGTGAAAACTGCAGTGTGTGGTGAGCAGGGCATCTTGACAATCCAGGTAGCATTTCTGCACAGACTGTCCAGCCAATGGCTTTGTGGGACTGTTGTGGTCCCAAATTCTATTGACAATTTGTCATTTAATGTAAAATTATATGCGAGGGAAAGGAACCTAATGTTTTTATCATGTAAAGTTTAGGTTTAAAATATGAGTATTGATTAGCTGCTGATGATGGTGTTTTCTGTTGAAATCTTCACAACTGGCCCTTGCAGCAGCTCCCAGATTGTGCAAACGGCTTTTTGGAGGGGAAATTAATTATCTGGCTTGCATATTCAAAAGACAGAGGAAAAGAAGTCTCGTCTCTTTGTGGCTCTCAGGCGTGCATCCCTCTTTTTTCCATGGGATTGTTATGGATATGTACTTCCAGGGATTGTACCGTCAGCCTGTACTATTCATACATTTTGTAGAGTTCATAATCAGATGCGTTCATGGCTGAAAGTGGCACACGTGCTGCTCTGAATGCTCCTTCTCAGATGTCTCTTGCTTCTGGTAACCCACATTCTGCAGCTGGAGGCTGCACTCCAGGCACCGCATGAATGGTGCGTCTTGTGTTTCAGTGAGGAGGGGTGAACTTGATTCTAGGTCAAAATCAAATGTGACATTTCCTAAATGTGCGATTCCAAACTAGTTACAGCACTAAAAAGTGGAGCCTGTGAGTACTTTCTGTGTGTTGTTTCTCAGTAATTTACAGGCTATTTTACTCGAGGTGGGAGGGACATTGAATGTGGGTTTATTATTCTCGTTACACCTGCAAAACTGAGAGTAGAAAGGAAACAAATCAGTATCACCTCATCACATAGGGGTGCAAAAGACTTATAGTACCAAAAATCCACTTCTGTTGTTCCAGGGTGAGAGTATCCTGTTTACAAACAGTGGCCTAGATAATACCTGCCAGTACAGCTCCTCATATATTCAGCCTGCTTCTCCCTGCTCCACTGTTCTTCCTCACAGGCACAGCGAGAGCAGGCAGTGACCCAGATGCGCTGCTCTGAAAGTGCCATTTGTTTCCAGCACTCAGCATGCTGGCAGATTTGACACATGGCTACACACGCATCCATCACTGGACCAAAATACGCTTCTCCCATGCTGTAAGAGGTGTTCTATCAGATAAGCCACTGCTGACACGGGCAGTAGCTGTTCACACATCCTCTGAGGTGTGTGGCAGTGTGGGTGCATGGGACACCTGCCCTCTGAATGTGGAAGGATTTGTTGAGCTGCATGATGCCGTCCTGGAGCTATTTTTTTTTTTTTTTTTGACTGCTTAAACTTTCCAGGGGGCTAGCAGGCAAGAATTTTTGCTACTACATGCTTTGTTACCAATGCTACCAAAAAAAAGGGAGAAAGGCTTTTTCCCACTTCTATTTTTTGTCAGGGAGTACAGATTGTGTTCTCTCTTCTCCTATTCTGATGACAGCTTTATCTCTGATTCCTTTGCATACAGAGCTTTAAAGCTATTACATGTATATATGCAAGTATGTGTTTATACAAATATGTATTTACACACACACATATATAATCACCAGAGTCACAGATACATAGACATATAAGTCTGTTAAGACTGGAACATAAAACTAGTTCTCTCTCCCCTCATCTAAGCTATAACCTCAATCAATTTTTCTTCACTTCTTTGTGGATATCAAGCCATCATGTCTCATTCAGCATGACTAAACAGATATCCATTGATACCTCCCTCCCTCCACCTGCAGCTCTCCCCATTATCTCAAAATGCTGTTGCCATGGACAACACCAGTGTCCCTCAGACAGGCCAAAATTTGTCCATCTCTTAGTTCCTTCTGTCTTTGCTCTGAGATCTGCAGGTTCTTCTTGCATGTGGTCTCTTAATAAATGCCCTGTGCTATCCACACCACACAGCTGAAATTCACATCTAAGCACTCATTTGTTGTCTTGAATTACTGCAACATCATTTTCTCTGGCATATTCAGATTATAATTCCATCTCTCCAGAATGTCTTTACAAAAGGAATGTGTCCCATTTCCTCTATTGTTAGCAGTGTAACCTTCCCTACGCACTGCTCTACTGATTTCATCATTCAGTACAAGGTGCCTATCTTTATCACCGAAGACCCTCCCTTCCTCTCTACTTCCCATCTGTCAGCCACCTCCAAGAGGGCATCTTTCTCCTCCAGCCTCCTGTGATGCCTGTCTCCTCCAGTGCACGAGTTGCTTGCTGACATGTCGTTACAGATTTTCTGCTGACCTGACCCACCTGGTTAATATCAGCAGGACTACTTTTTTCTTGTCCCTTAGGTCTCTCCTTTAAAATGTTCTCTCTTTGTCTGGGATGCAGGTAATGCAGAGCAGCTCACTACCCATCTTCAGCATTCAGAATGCAGCCCTTGCACAAGTAGTAAGCACTCATTGCAATTTTAGACCTTACTGAGATTAAGGCCTTAACCAGCATCTCCTGTCACTGCAGGCTTTTAAAAATAGGCTCAACATGCACGGTAATAGCAGCATTGTAACCATGGCAATGCAAGGAAGGCAGGGCTTGCAGGCAGGGATCCTACCAGACCAACTGGCGTGTCTGAGGGACCAGGGCGACACAGGGTAGATGTTTCAGGCTCAGGAAGGGACTGTGAGCCTCAAAGCACATCTCTTTTTGCTCAGCTAGGTCAGGTGGCCTAATAAAAGGAATAACATAAGTATAGTTGTTCCTGCCTTGAGCAGGGAAGCTACCTGCATGGTCATTCAAGGTCCCTTTTAATCCTGTAGCTCTGATTCAATAGGCAGAGCTGACTTCTTGTCTGTGTGCTGTGTGTTCGAGCATATGCCAGTCTTCTGCTGATACCAACAGAAGGTCTCTGAATACCAAGAAACCAGAATATCCTCATTAAGGATCTTCTTGGAGGATAGGAAAGTAATATATCGCTCTTTGAGCAGAGGCTGGCTTTGTGCAGCAATAAAACATGAATATTAAACAGGAAATCAATGACACTTCTGAAACATGTCTGAGACAGAAATCCAGATGCTGTATGGGGATATAGGCCCTCAAGCCTTATGTCTGTGCTACTCTTTTTTTCTTTTCTTTCTTTTTTTTTTTTTTTTTTTTGTAAAGCTGCATCTGCATAGTTAACAGTGTAAGAGGGGGGCATAGCAAGATAAAACCCAGATTTTTTAGCCTAGTTTTCTGAGGAAGTGGGGGTTAGGCTGTTAACTCAGCATGTCTGTACACCAGTCATCTTCTTTATAAGTTTGCAGGCTGTTTCCAGCCAGGGAGGGGCCTTCAGGGGCATCATTGGACTCCCTGGCTCTTTCTCCAGGGCATTAACTTCTGAAGGGAGATGGGCTGGGCATGGTGGCAGCAGGAGCTGGGTGCTGCAGAGACCCCTGGAGCAGCTGACCAGTGGCTGCAGCGGGGCTTGTGCAGTGAATGTGGCTGGGTACCAGGCATCTGAAGCTATGGGGAGAGCCAAGAGCATCAGGATGCAATGTGGGAAGGACTCTCATTGTAAAGTTAGCATCATGAGTCCAGATGAGCTGGAAATTCAGTTTCATTAGTTCCACGGATCAGGCGTTTGCTTGATCTTGAAAAACAAAAGACAAGAAAAAAAAGTGGGGAGGCTATACTGAATAGTAATGACATTTTAAATCCTTAGAATATTTCAGCAAAATAAATGCTTTTGTGTGGCTTCCGCTCTGCAAAGAGGTTTACATTAATGTAGCACAATCCTGGAATTATATGAACCTTGTATTTTTCTGGTTCACACTGGGACACTTGCTTGCTGAGGGAAAACCTGTTGTCTTTAAGGACAGTGTGAAAGAGTAAAGACTTGATCTAGATCTTGGGTATGCAGCATTACATCAGTGCAAAATCTTTTCATTCATAGCTCTAGTGTGTTGTCCTGAGAATTTAATTTCCTGTTTGCACTATGGGGGAGTCTTTTTTGGAAGCCGCTAGAGAGCAGGGTTGGTTGTTCAGGGTGTTTCTTGAAGGTAAATTGTCAAAATACATAATCTTTTGCAGTTGGTCCTTATTTATTTATTTATTTTATTTCCTGAATATAGAACCCAGCAACATGAAGTCTCATTTTTTAGGTAAGTAAATAAATAATCAGTGAAGTAGCATGAAGTACAGCTGTCTATTTTTTCTTTTTCCACTTATCCCCATCCTCAGGCCATTGGTGATTTTTCCTAGGTTTTGTAATGTTTTTTCAGATTTAAAGGTTATATTCTCTTCCATTTTGTCTTATGTGACAATGAAGGACCTTATTTATTTTCTTTACTTGCCTCACTATTAAAAAAAAAAAAAAAACAACAAAGCAGAAAGTCAAGTTTTTTGTTCTTCTATTTCCAGTACTCTTGTTTATTTTGAAACTTCCAGAAAGAGATAAGAACAGCTTAAGAAAAATGCTCTCCAGAGTAATCCCTTAAAGAGCAGCAAACAAACACTGCAGATTGGTCCTAAAGGCTGTGTGTGCTTCCTTTCTGGGGAGGGAGGGAGGTGGGGAGAGAGGATGTTTTCTTTTTAGCTGCGCTCTAATCATCCAATCTGGGATTTGATAAACTCCACGAGTCTGAAACTGCTGCCTCCTCCTGTCTTCCCCTTTCCTGCCTCCCAGAAGATTAAAGTGAACATGGCAAAAAGGAAACAGTTTATTTTCAGCTTGTTGTAGTTAATAATTAGTTTACAGTGTAGCATTCTCATTGTTTGTATTCTAATCGTGTTGCTAAATTCTTTTCTTACACTGTTTACTTTTCACATCACGGGCCTGCTTTGATACAGGAATAAGTTTACAAATAGCCCCTTCTTGCAAAATTTCAGCCTCTTTTCAACATTTTTGAATTGCACATCAGGAAGTGTGACACATGTTAGGTGGAGTATGTTCTGCAAAGACTCGCCTTGCCTGTTCCCCCCCAGCAGACTGGGCCATGCTTTTTTTTTACTCTCTGATGATTTGGAATTACAGCAGTTGTGAAACCACAATAGGAAGTGATCAAGCCATTAAAGTATTACATGTACTAGATATACGTATTATTATCACTCAAAATTAGCTAAATCCATGTATTGACTGAACTACAAGAAGTCCTTAGTAAACACACCAGTTTGTCCTAACAGATACTTGTGATGAATTATTTTAACCTTTAAAGCCTAGAAATAAATTTGCCAGGACTTTGAGACTGTGTGTTCCCATGTGTGTACTTTTAATTATTTCTTTCACAATGGGAATGGCTGACATTATGGTACTGAAATATTGCAACACTAGCATATATATTCTATATATATTCTCTATGTATGTGTTCACTGTATGTCATGGAAATAATGTCCTTAATTAAAACCTCGCACACTGATCAAAGCACAAAAATATTTATTGTATAACTAAGATTCTCTCTTAAGGGGAAATTTGTTTGGAATAACAATTTGCTTATAAAAGCAAATTTTTGTCTACAAAAAACCTACATTTGCATTGCAATGTAATTGCACTTCTTAATGGCCTTTACTGCTTCTCCAGAAGGTTTGTAAATACACTGTTTAGCCAGCTTCTGCTAAAGGTCCTTCTGGGTCAATACTGTATCTTCAGAAGGAAAGCATTTTCTTCTTTGCAACAAACTGGAAAATCAATTATTAAAACAAAAGCTTCTGAAACCTTACATAATGCATGGTGTTTTTTTCCCCCTTGCTGTCTTTTTTAACTTTCATAATGATGTGAGTACTTATTTCTGGCCATAGAAGTGTTTCACTGATGCCACTGGGATACTGAGCAGGTAAGGACAAGCAGGCTGAGGGTGTGGGAGAGGGATGCAGCATTGGCTGCCACCGTGTCCCTGCATCACTGTATGCCTGTGCCTTCCCTCATCTCCAGAGATGCCCAGCAGCATTTCCAGGAGCCAGCTCAGAGGGATAGAGAGTTCAGTCTATTTTTAGGACTATGGCCTCTATTCATTTATTTTTTTAAAAATTGTTTGGGGCATAGCACTTCTCATTTTTCTGCAAAGAAATGCAAGTGCTCTTCCCATAATTAATGCAGTAATTTTTCTACTATTTCGAGAACTAAAGTGTGCTGCTACAATCACATGCCCCTCATATGTAACACCCTCAGTCTGAGTGCCTACTCAGTATTGAGCTTGCTAATAGCTTCCCCTATGGATTGCTCAGCCCCTGTGGCTGCCCATGGCTGCCTGACCCAGGGACAGGCAGCTCCAGGGGGAGGCCGAGCTGTGCATGGCACATGCTGGCTTTTGGCTTACACAGAGCTGCACACTTGCTTCTCTCCCCAGCAGTGTGGATGACCAGGCAGCCCCACAGGGTTTGGGTTTTTCTCAGACCACTCTCAAGAGGCAGGATTTATGAATGGGTCACGAGTGCCATTGCGATCGCCATTCTGTCACCAGTGGCTTCACTGTGTTGTTCTCCACTTGCTCACCATAACCACTGGCTCTCCCACCACAGCTTAAAGCTGTTGGCATCTTTTGGTCCTTTGCATTTGCCTCTGCTGGGTGTCTGTACACACCCACACTCTCTGCCTGTACTGGTGCTTTCCATGCAGGAGTTCCTGATTGGATGGTGCCACGTTTCCAGATCCCAGCTTTATGCTTTCAGATCTGCCATGTTACAAAGCCAAGCTGATGCTTGGAAAAGGAGTTGTGAATGAAGATTTGGTTTAGTTTATCCAGCTTGAAAGTAGAGGAAAGAGAAAGGTACTGATATCCCTGAGACTGAGCTGTCAATATCGAGGGGCTTGAACTGCCTGGGTGAGAGCCCAGGGTGAAGGAGAGCAAGCTACCTGCTTTGGTAGGGCTGGGAGCCACAGGACATGGGGATGTGTTCTGCTGACAGCAGCACGTCTGCTAAAGGGAAGTCAATATAGCAGTTCAGCTTTTGATCTTTAGCACAGTTTGTGCGTTTCTTTCTCTTCATAGTTTTGTTTTATTAAATCAGAAAAAGTTCAAGCAAAGCCCCTGTGTTTTCCTGGTGTTTTCCTCCCACATTTCCTGTTTCTTAAGACTTGTTGCCACTGCAACGGTGACTTTGCATCTGGGTTGCTTTTGCTCCAAATGGAAAGGGCAAACGTGTTTTTAGACAGGAACAAGTTTAATGGGGCAGACAAACATTCTTGTTTTGAAACTACTAAATTACTTTTGGACCTCTTTAACAGAGGGACCTAGTTATCCTTATTTACATCCTGCATGTGTGGAAGCTTTTCAGTAAGCTGTTTTACAAATCCAGTGACTTTCACATGAAAAAATGCAGTGCCTTTTTTATAGCCACTGTCCTCTTTCCAAGTTTTGGCACTGTTGCATGGGAGGACAAACCACCAGAATAGTAGTATCTTAGTAAAAGTCTTGTAATGGTGTTGGTGGTTGGTGTTTTTTTTCCCTTTGCTGTTGTCCAGGGTTGTGTCTGGACTTGTTGCAAGAGCAGATTTTGTTGTAAGCTCCCTCTTTCTACCCTCAACTCTCTCCCCACAGGCCTATTGATGATGGGGCTTTTTCATATCATGTGCCAGCTATCTGGGACCTCACTTAGAAAAAGGGTCGTTTCAGGCTAACAGAAGACTTTTGTCTGTGTGTAAGAACAAGCCTATAAGCTTCCCTTAAACTTTAAATGTTTTATTGTTGGAAACCTTTCAGATATTCACAGGATAAGGGCTCTTTATATGTACTCTGGCATTGCACAGTAAAGGATTACTTTATGTGAGTTAAGATGTGCAGTTCCTTTATAAACTGGCTGTGTAAATTCAGCATGTAGGAGGTTGTTTTTCTCTGTCTGTTCAATGTTGCTTCTGGAAAGGCTTTCTTGGTTTTGGTCAGTTGGTGGTTTTTGTGGTTGGTTGGTCTTTGGTTTTAGTAGGGTTACAAATCTTAGGTGGTGGGAATAGGTGGAACATGCTGCATGCACCTTGTTAAAGACTGAACATATATGCATCTATAGATTTGTTCAAACAGCAGTGTCAGCAGAGTCCTGGGTGACAGAATCCTCAGCCTCAGTCTGAAAGGGGTAACTGAAGACTGTTACAGCAGAGTCCTAGTAACCTGCTACTGAAAAATACTTTCTGGACCAATTCATGGCCCAAAATCTTTGTGGTGTGATGTATTGTGACATAAGCATGACTGACATTGAAATAGGTGAAAAAGGCAGGCTATTACTCTGAAGAGACTAACCAACCCCTTCTTTACAAAGTGGATCCAGCTCATTTACTGGTTACACATCATGATCCAGATATGATCCTTTGTAAACTGTTCAGCATGAAAAACTTAACCTTCCCAGTTTTTGCCAAGTAAAATAGCAGCCCAAGCACCAGGAATGCCTGCTTCTACTTGAGGTTTGAAAAAACAGCAGCAGAAGCATGTTGCTAATAGAAAACTGACAGATGTTTTTAATTATGTAGATTTTCTTCTGTGTTTGAGTACCATAAACTCAATTGCATCTACTAGCATTTGAAAAGTATGTAAGACCACTTATGACTTCAACCAGCCACTTCCTCCAGCTGGGTGAAACTCATATGAACTGCAACATGTACCAGACCAGCACCCTCTGTTTGGCTGTTTTTATGCTTTCAGTCATGTTATTATCTGTTTTCAGTGGTGGGTAAATTGTCACTGAACAGTTTTTCTTCAATTAACAGTCAGATGTTTTGTGGGTTCATATCTAAGATTATTCACAATGCACTTGATCCTGAGATCCTTGAAGTTAGTGAGCACTGATGGATTTGGGAGTGCAGGCTTGAGGAAAAAGTACTTACTGTGTCTGTTTTCAGTAATTTCTCTTTTGTCAGTAGTAGTGAACTTAATTCTGATCCCAATATAAACTGACAAAAACACATCTGAAAGCTGATGAGGAAAAATAGAGGTTGTCTCATGAAGCAGACAATGTCACAAAACCAAATATGCAAATGATGTCTAGTTATACTACTTGCCACATTCTGCCTCACAAATACTTCACTCTTTACGAAAAGAAAGTCATTTTTCCACAAGTCTACCTAAATACTCTGGCTGATATATATGTAACACTAGGAGGGGGATATGGGTTTTTGGTAAAACGTGGCAGTTTGTTGGAGCTCATGCTGCCTACAGGAGAAGCTGTTTCTGGCAGATAATAACTCTCATTATCCCCCAGAAGTATTTTGCTTTTCTTTAACATTTCAAATCTTGTCTCTCTGAGATTCAGCGTGACTTTTCATGTCCGTTGGTGTGCTAAGGATTTTCTGTATCTTACTGTGTAGGAGGAGATGCTTGGACAGCTTTCTTTTGGATATTGGTTGGACAAACCCTTTGTTTCCTCTTTTATTTGTTATACTAATTGTAAAAGAAGCCTATATTGGTGTGCCTGGAGGCCTGTATTCGTTTATTTTGCATCTCCAAAGTGAGCAGAGCTTTTCTGAAAAGCACTCATCAAAATTTGGAGATATGTATCATGATCCAAAGCCTTCAAGAAAAAGGAATATTTCCCCTACATTCTTGGGTAGAATGAAAATCATTAAGACTAAAATTGAGTTCTGTATGGGCCCCCAGACTGAACACTAAGAAAAAATGAATAATCTTTGACTTATTCTGCAATAAATCTTTGATTTATTCTACGTCCAGCCCTCACCCTCAATAATGCAGCAAAATACTTCCCTACCCTTCTCCCTCCTTGTTCCACCTCCTCGTTCTTCTCCTTTGTAGCCTAAGAGATAGAGCACATTTTTCACCATCATCTAAAATCAAGCAAAAGGCTTCCCCAAGCTTTCTATCTGTCATCCCTACAGTTCTGAAGATCTTGCAAGGCTGGAGATGTGGCAAATTGTATGTCTGCCTCAGATTTACCAAGACACTCCTTTCTCTAGCCCTTTTGCTACTTTTTGTCATACATGCTCTCAGTGAAAGGCTTAGACTAGACTCCCTTGGCATGTATTAAAACAGCTGCCTGTATTCCCGTGCTGTAGCGTGGGAATGCTACATGCAACAAGTGGAGCTGTACTCTTGGTCCATCCTTTCCATTTTCCTTTTTCGCCCTTTCCTTTTCCTCCCTTTTGCCCTAGAGTCAGCATAGGCCCTTTTCTTTTTTATTTCTTTTGTTGTTGTTGGGATTTTTTTAATTTAATTTTTATTTTATTTAAATTTTATTTTTAAATTTTATTTTATTTTATTTTTATTTTATTTTATTTTGCCACTTTGTAGACTTGTCTGCAGGATTTCCCCAGCTTGGTTTAATGCCGGTTGCTGCACAGGCATTTGTGCTGGGGTGAGGGAGGAAGGGAGTGCTGCCAGGGCCGCATCCAGAAGCTCCACGCTAGTGCTGGGGGGAGTTCAGCCTCTTTTGGCAATGTTGCCAACCCCTGTCTTTCAAGTATTCCTGGGACTGGCAGCAGGGAGTACAGGGTTTCCTTATTTGTCACTCCTCTGAGGAAATTATTAAATCAGTCTCATGGTGTAGAAGAAAATAATGAGCTAATCCAAAGCTGAGGTGCCATTGGATTGTTTTGGACCTGGCTCATTTCTTAAGCTTCTCATTTTTCTGCATGCAGATTTTATCCAATTAGTTTGGAGGCAGAAGTAGAGTTTCTTGACTTGATGTTTTCTTTCCAGGCCAAATGCCTGGAAGCTAGGGAGGGAAATAAATGGCACTGGAATAATAACCACCTTCCCTCAGTTTGAGCAAAGCAGTTAAGACCCACTTTTTTTTCAGTGTTTTCATAAACTCTGCCAAGCTGTACAAAAGGTGATGGGAGAGGAGGGGGTGTTCATTTTTTTTCTTTATTCCTTGATATACCCACTCTTTTTCTCAACTGCTAAACAAAGAAAGCAGGCAGAGAAGATGCTTACGTTTGTACTTTTCTGTTAGAAAATGTCTGTTCCTAAAATCTCTTACAGTAACCTCCTCTGATTTGTAATGATGTTTTTTTTTTTTCTCCATACCTTGAACCCTTCATTCAAATGAAGTCTGGACTTTATAATATCAGATGTCTGCTTGCTAATCGGGACTTAGAGCAATGTGATTCAGTTTCCATGTTTTAGAGGAATATTTATTTGGTTATTCCTTAATAGAAATTTTAATTTTGTAACTGCTTTTTATGTAATGATGACCAGTACAAATAATTTGATTTAAGAAGCCATTCCCCTTTTGTTTCCTGTTTATGCCTACAGCATCTTTCAGGAGAGTTGCTGGCACAAGAGCTGCTGTTTCTGCAGCTGAGGCAGGTTTTCATGATCAGTAGTACAGGGCTCCAAGTCATCTGTGTGCCTGTAAAGTTACTCCCCCAGCAGTAATTTCACAGATACTTTGGTGGGAAGTTCAGCCATGTACCTGGGGGAGAATGGGGCTTAGAAGTAGTTCAAATGTAGTCTGGCTTCACTGGTGTGGACACCTGGACACTGAAAATTATGCTCTTCTCCTTTTGCTGCACAGTTACCACTCCCAGCCCTGAGCACCAGCAGAATCCTTGCCTCCTCCATCTTCTAGAAGTTTACAAAATAAACATTTTAACATCATTGTTAGTCTGTGCTCCACGAGTTATTCTTTCAAGGATTTCGCCTCAAGGAAAAATAAGGCTTCGCTGTCATTTGAAATTTACTCAGGATTGGCAAAATGATGGCATTTGTCACTTTTGTTCTCCATCTTCTTCAAATGGGCCTTAGTGTGTGTCAAGCTGGATATTGTGTTGGCTTCCTTCTTCTCCCTCTTTGTTCTCCTAGAGAATGCCAAGTGATTAATACAGTCTAAAAATGAAGTGTGGCACAATTCCTTTTTTCCCTTTGTGTAGTTTTCAGACAAGGAGGCTGTCATGAACCTACGTGCATCCAATTCCGAAACCAGTTTGTTAAAACAAAATGACTTAGAGATACCGGGTTGACCAATTTTTTAGCATTGGATCTAAAATAATTGGCACACTTGCTGTGTGCTGCTGTGTGTTTCATGTTGTTGACCTTGTCTCACTGAAGTCTGAATAGCCGTCATGTCAGTGACAGTGATGTGTCTGAGCAGTCTGAGGGAGTCCAGCAATTATTTTAATATTTTGCATAATACTAGTGGAATTCAATAATTAGTTGTGAAGGTTCAGATCCAATTACCTCCTTCCCTAAACCAGGAAAATGGTGGAAATTGGTGATAAATGTTAGTAAAGAGAGAAGAAAGTATAACATAATTTGTGGTGTTCCAATCACTTATTATTTTTTTTTTCCGTTTCTCTTATTTTACAGGGCAGGTTTCAGAGCCATTTGTGAGGAAATGTGGTGAATGTAAACTTGCTCTGTTTGAGGGGGAAATTGTGGTAAGTGGTGCTGCCTTGATCAAATTTGGTTTTCAACAAGAATTTCAGAAAGATTGTTTTAGCCTTTTTCAGTTTTAAGTTTTTTGGGGTTTTTTGTGGTTTGTTTTTTTTTTTTTAGCTCTGGAAAATATAGAGATATAGTTGATTATATGTGTTCTTTCTCTGGTACAGAGAATCGCAGTATGAGAAGCATTGACAGAGAACAGCATGCTGGGCCTCAGGGCAAGGAATGTGTTTTCATTTGCTCCAGTGGCATCTGCTTATTGTGTTTGTAGCTGTTCCATTCTGCTGAAGAGTGGTTGAGCTAAAACCTGGAGTAGAAGAAATAAAAAGGCCTCATTTAAAAACAAGGGGTACAAAAAAAGCATGCTAGGTGTATAAAAGATCAGGAGCAAAAGTAATGCAGAGGGAGCATGTATTTCCCAAAGTGGTGGGGGTGTCCAGTCACTTTTCAATGTTTCCATCTCTTCGCAGAATGTCTGACACCCTTGCCACATGGAACTAGAATGGTTTGCTTATGTCTGAGAGATAAGAAGATAGTTAATATGTGCTATACCAGTTTTCCTATTCCTCCTTTCCATACCAGATGACAAGTTTTGCTGCTTGTCTGACTGTACTGTATGCAACACTTCCAGAGGCATCAGCTTCCGATAGACTTCTCTGGTCCTCAGTGCCCTGGGAATGTGGCATATCATGTGTCTGTGCTGCTGAGCTGCACCACTCTCCAGCAGAAGGAGAGAGAGAAGAGTGAGAGGTAATTAGTGACATGTCCCAACTAGAAAACAGAGAAAACTCTTCCAACCTGCAAAAAATAAAGGCAGCAGATCCAGAGCAGTTTGTGGACACATCTTGCTTTTCCCTCTAGGAGACCATCAATATACACAGTTCTGGATAGTACCAATCAATCACCCTTGGGAAAAGAAACATGTCAGCAGAAGACTGTGTCCCTGCTTTCCCTTGCCCAAGCAGGGTATTGGGCTGGTGTTTTTTCTCCAGGCAGAATGTGCAGATTGCAGATGAAAACTGCCTTATTCTCCACTGGCAGAAGACTTAAGAGTCAGATAGCCTGCAGGTAGAAAAGTGAAAATTAAAGACTGGCTCTGTGAAAACACTTGTTCTTTTCTACCATTTAAAATCCCCAGATGTTGTTACATCATATAGAAAGATCTGGATTAGCTAGCAGATGTTTAAATCTAGATCACTTACTCCTCTGCAGAACATTTACTCTTAGAGACAGGAAAAGATAGGATAGTCAGGCCCAGAATTTTCCAAAGAGGCTGGCCAAACATATGAAAAGTCCTGCACAGTTGTACCTGGGTAGACCTTAGTGCAGCTCATTCTTTAAAGTTATTTTTCTCTCTTCGGATCAGTTTTTCTGACAATCATGGATGTTGTAAGTTCACATCTATATCTCTATGAGAAATACAAACAACAATTTTTTAACTTGAATTTGGTTGTAGGGCCACAGATGAGCCACAGATCAGAGCATGAGTTCATTAGTCCATGAGATTTTGTGGTGACTTCCACAAAACTTTGTGACTTTACTGCAAAAGAGGGTAGGACCTATATTTAGTTTTCTTTTTCCTGGTAGTACTGATACTGTGATACTAAAAGTTGTCCAGTGTCCTTTCTTACAGACTAGCTGAACTTTGTGTGGGGTGTGACAAAGTTCACAGGTGAAAGAGGAGAACTATTTGGAAATAGTGATGCTATGTAACACCAAGGAAAAAAATGTTTATCAGCAGACCTGGTAGTCAAATGGTTGTGTTGTGATTTCCCTTCAGTGATGCTTCAGCTGAGGCAAGCCTGGTCTCCAAGGCTGACCATAATAAGAGATCAGAGTTGAAGAGCAGCAAGGGGCAAGTGACAGAAGAAGCATGCTTCTTAGAATCGTGGAATAATCCTGGTTGGAAAAAACTGCCACGAAACTGCCAAGAAACTTGTACAAACTGTTGTCTTGTCCAAACCCCCATTTGAAACAAGTCCTACTAGGTCAGGTTGCTCAGGGCCTTGATTTTCAAAATTCAACTGGCTGGAAACTTTACAGCCTTTCTGGGCACCTGTTATGTTTCACCATCCTCAAAGTGGAAAAAAGTACTTTCTCGTTGCTTCTTGCTGTTCTCTGTCCGTCAGTGTGAACTCTGCATCTTCTCTGCCTGTGAGAGGGAAGTCTTGAAGAAGACCTCAATATCAGGAAAGTTGCTTCATGTGGCTCCACGGAAATGTGGTGTCATGCAGATGCAGTAAACTTGCTAGTGGGGAAAAGAAACCACAGTCTGGTTTACAGAGGTTCTACTTGGGCAAACTTTCTCAACCTATAGGAGATGTTCAGACTTGAGGAGAATGGCTGCTTGACTTGGTTGGATTTTGGAATGTGGAAGAGGATTAGCTGACAAACTGATTCACCTGGAAACTGCCACCTTTCCTCACTTGCTTATAGTGATGTAAGTCAATGAAAAGAGGCACTTCTTACTGCTGGGTTGTAAACATCCTGGAATTTTTTCAAGTCAGTCTGGAACTGGGTTTGTGCTCCAGGATTTTGCTCTAAAATTTATTTTCCTGCAACCATGGAAATACAGAACCAGAGCACAAATTTTGTTTGTTTTCAGAGCTGTTCTTTTCACTCTTGCCACTTCAAACTGTTTGCAACATCTTATTTTGAGGTAGAATAGTCAGGGACCTTGAGTTTCTCGTATGTAAGGATCTCTGAAATATCTCTGACCCCACTATATGTTTGCCTATGGCAGTACAAATTCCCAGAGAGTTTAAAAATAATTGCAAAACATGTAAGACAAAGAAACAGTTTTGCCCATCTTCTGTCCCTAACCTACTGAATCCAAGAAGTACTGGACATCAAGAGGACCTTTTGGATTTATCTTGACACAGCTCAGAGGCTCAGCAGTTATTTATTCATCTTGTATCAAAGTCCTAGAAAAGGTCATGCAGCCTCTAGACCAAAAATTCATAATGGATTTAAGAGCTGATTAGTGACATATACTTGAATGCTGGAAGGGGAATCTTGGCTGAATTTAAAACTCCCTCAGCTAAGCTGATGACAGTGGGAGAAGACCCTTCACTTGATGAGATTTCTGTAAAGCAGCCTTGTGGATGTCAGAGCAGATATTCGTGTGACACTGTAGGTTTGCACTGGCCACGGCATGTGGAAGGCAGTCACGGAATGGTCACCCATCCACACCACAAGGAGTCCCAGGAAGCCTAACTGATGTAGGACAGAAAACTTTGGGGTGATCTCTGTTGTATTCTATCCCACAGTCACACTGCTCTTTGCCAGTCCGCACTCCCCCTGAAACTCTTGCCTTTCATACATTTTTTGTATTTCTAAGCATGACTTACACTGTACAGTTTGGAGTTCTGTCCCTATGCCTGGTTACAGCCATCAAGATCAGGGGAGGATAAAGCTGTGAAGTGAATTGAGGGACTGCTGTACCATAAACCTGACCTGCATCTTCCTGCACCAGGTGTGCAACTGAGCATTCATCCATTTCCTACAGATTTCCTCTTCCCAGAAAAGCTGTGAGTGCTTCAAACACAGGTTGAAGGTGTATCTCAGGGCCTGGGACTCCAAGACAATTTTCCCTCTGAATTTAGGCAGAGGGAAATTTTACTTCCCAAGTTGAGGGCTTTTTGATGTTTCAGCTGAAATCTGAGATGCTCGTCTTCTATTTGCACACTTCTCCATAGATGAGAAACAACTGTACATCTTAACCAATGGATTCAGTTATTGTAACAGTAGCTCAGAGTTTTTAATCTAAATTTGGGTTTCTGCTAATACATTCATCTGCTATTTTGGGTTATTTTTCCCCTGTTAGAACAGTCAGGTTTTTCTTCTCTCTTTATTTTAAACAAAACAAAACAAAAAGTAGCAGGTAATGGCTGCTTTGATTTTAAGAAATTATGTAAAACCAAATTTTCAGCATCTTTACACATAGTAAATTTGTTTGCCTTTAGAAAGACTGTGATGCCCTGTGCATTCCTGGGTGTCCAATTTGTATGGTACAATTATTTATATCCCTGATGTCTACCAAAAATGGCATTGCGTTTCTCTTGGTAATTCTTCAAACTTGTCAGGTTTGTGACAGGAGGTGTTATAGAGCAACTATGTATTATCTGTGCTCTCACTACAAAAATAACCTGCTGGGACTTCTGCTTTATTACCTGTATTCTGCCATACCCACAAGAGGATTTGCCCAAGTCATTAGCTGTTCTCTGTAATTAGGGCTGACCTGGTGCATTCTGGTCCTATTTCTAGCAGCTTTTAGTTTTCTGAAGTCATTCATTTGGGCATTGATGTGCCTCATAGTGTTCTTCTGTTGCATATCTTCATTATCTCTTCCTATGGGCTGAAGATAATCTTTCTCCTTAGGAAGGAAAGTGTGGGAAGCGCTTGAACATTTTGATATATTTGGGGCTTACCAAGATTTACTATGCTATGCTTGTAATTCCTTCAATTTTAGTCTGTTTCTTTTCTTCCAGTCTAATCCGTTCAGAAGATGTGAATGTTGATGCTGCTGGGTGTAGTAAATGTTAAATCTGTTCCATAAGATTTCTGAGGAATGTGATTTGTCCCCTGCCCAGAGCTGCATGTGTCCACTCCCAACCAGATTGGATTTAGTCTGCTCTCTGTGAAGCATTGTTACACTTATATTCAGTTTATTAAATCAGATAACCCTACACAGCGAGGTTACGTTCCAGTCTCCTGCAGAAGAGATCTTTGTGTCTCAGTCTCTGTAATTTTTTCCTACATTTCACTGGTAACTCATTTAATATAGCTTTTTTCCCTTCCTCCCCCTTGCCTCCCCACAAAGTTTGAGGTGATCGATTGTTGGAATTACTCAGCAAAAGAGAGTTGATCTATGGGCACCTATGTGGATGTCTCTCCTGCTGTAGCCCCTGGAGAAGAAATAGGGAAGGACAGTTAAGACAGCAGATGGAACAGAGCACCTCACACAGCTGTATTTCCCAGCTCTCTTGGCTGGCTCAATGGCTAGGATGTTTGAAGTGGGTCATGATGTTACAGCAGTTTGAATATCCATGATAGAGTTTAGCAAGTGCTAAATTGGTTGTGGTTTGTTTTGTTTTGTTTTTAATCTAGATAATAAGCCTTCAAATTGCTCTGTTGAGAGAAAAAAACATTACATTTTGAAAATTCAGATGCTGCTTTAGGAAGTGTTACATCAATGTTGAACTTTCCTGTACGTGCATTGGTGCAGTTAATACAAAAGCTCTTGTTCCATCACACGGACGTGTTTCACACTTTATGCTCGCCTTCCTCCCCCGCAGAGGACTGGATACAAGCACCTACTTGATACAGGGTCATCCAACCTTTTAGGAGCTCAGAATTAGATATGGAACAGCCTTGCAGCTGGTCTCATGAGCAGCTCTGATCACTTACAGTGTAACTGCAGCTTCAAGCAGGCCGGTGCCACCCAACTGGTTGTGGGATCCTGGAGCACTGTAGGTGGGATCTCCAGGGAATTTAGTTGCTAGGAAGCATCACCTCCTTAGTGAGCTCATGCAAATTATGGTTTATTTTTTAAGAGGTTAGTAATTTAGTCCTGTTTGGGAGTTTTCTGCAGAGATCAAAACACAAAGATTTTGCATTGACACCTTGCAAGTTTATGGTCCAAATCACAAAACCTCTCGAGCTGTTCAAGGAGGAACCAGAAGCTTTTCACATGAATAAATCACTCCAGTTTCCCATGCCTTGCTTCAGAATTAGCTTGAAAAATTCTGGCTGACGTCATGCCAAAAATCAAAAACAGCAACAAAGCCAGGGGAAAAAAAGCCTCCCAGCAGACGCCCAGCATGGAGAATATTGCCAAACTTGGGTCTGTTTGTGCCAAGTTTATAATCAGGCAGCAACAGGGTCTTAGTAGGTAATGCTCTCAGCCCACAGATAATGAGCCCCGCAGCGTAGGGAGTAAGGAAAGAGAGCCTGATAATGCTGTGTGCAAGACACAGATCATATCTGGGAATAAAAAGAAAGGAGAGCATGATCTCTGGGCATCAGATAAGGCCATTTCTGTGGATATTACTCTTACTAAAGGAATAAGTGTTGTAATGACAAATAGATCTGCAGGTAGAGTTTAAGGCATATGGGCAGATGTAAATTTTCCTGACCTAGGTGTGCTGTATTTCGCAGTCCAAGCCACAGCACGGCTTTTTCTTCTCTAGTTTCTTTTATGAAATACAGGAGGAGGGAGATGGTTAAAGTAATTTTCTCAACATTAATTCTGCCTCATCAATACTTCATGGATTTAATAGACTTTAGAGTTTGTGTCATTTGGGAGATTATTTTATCAGCAAGGTTCAGTGGAGGTTGCTGAAACTAAGTGGAGGACAGAATGCATGTGTGTGTGATACAAGATGTTGGTGTATCGGTATTTAATTATTATGGGATTTGCTTAGGAGATTTCTCTGTGCTATATGTGAAGCTTTATGTTGGGCACTAAATATATTGCATATAGGCAAGTGATGTCTTCAATAAGAGTTTGGTATGGATCTCCAGGAACAAGTGTGTCTTTTGTGTCTTTTTTCACCTCATAGCATAAGCACAGTGCTCTAGTTTTTCATCTCTTATTACATCTCCCTCTCGTTCAAATGTTCATCTGACACAAATGTAATGAAACTGCATATAAAGGATCATGAAGAGGAGGAGAGACCTCATTGCAGATTACCAAAGCTGAATATTTTTGGACATTGAGTTATTTATATTATCATTCTGCTAAGCTCAAAGATAAAATATAGTCTTGGACACAATCCAGAAAAATCAAGAACAGAAACTAAAGATGATGCTTTAGTGCATGTCTTAAGAATGCCTGCAGTGCTGTATCACAATACCCATTCCAAAGTAAAAATTAAGATGGGTGGATCCTGAAGGCCAGTGCTCAGTGATGGGGGAGATTACTGCTTGAGGTGTCACACTGCATTAGCTGAGGTGGAAAACTGTTTTAGGGAGTGTGCACATTGTTCTGCAGCTGCCCTGCTAGCAATGGGAAACAGCATTCATGGGCTCCCAGGGGTCCTCTGCAGCCTCCACTGGTCTTGAACAGTCAGCTCTTCCCAAGACATATAGTGGTGATTTTTAGAAAATATCCAGTGAGCTTAAATTCATGACAACTTAGCGTCCATGTTAGCTCTGAAAACAGCAGAGCTATCAGAGGTTTATACAGCCTTCTCATAAATAGCATTTTGTCCCAGTGACCTTTATACCTGTTCAGCACCCACCTATAGGAGTATACCTAATGTAGAAAGTCATATTGCTGCTATTGTTTTTAAGAAGAGAAAATAATAAAAGATTCAACTGTGTAAATGTCAGTCCTGCCCAGCCCATTTAGTATTACAAGACTGGGAGAAGTCTGCTTTGAAATATTCCCCCTGGCAAAAGCTTGAAAAGCCTTGAATATTGTGTGCATCCTTGATCGCGTCATGCAACAGTAGTAGTGAAAAATACAAAACCTACTATCTCATGCTCTGCTAGGGCTTTAAGTGTTGTGCGGAGTGCTGAGCACTAGTCTTCCTAATCTTACAAGGTTGAATCCTGTAACAACCTTCCAGGAAAGCTGTGACATAGCTGCCATCATGGAAATGTGGTGGGATAGCTTGCATGACTGGAATGCTGCAATGGATGGCCACAAGCTCTTCAGAAGGGACAGGAAAGGAAGGAGAGGAGACTTTCTGTATGAGGGAGCTTTTAGACTGTGTAAGTTGAAGATATTCACAATAAGGTGTGGAACACCTGTGATATGAGGAGCGGCTGAGGGAGCTGGGATTGTTGAGCCTGGAGAAAAGGAGGCTCAGAGGGGGCCTTATCACTCTCTGAAACCACCTGGAAGGAGGTTATAGCCAGGTGGGGGTCGGCCTCTTCTTCCAAGACGCAAGCCATAGGATGAGAGGACATAGCCTTAAGCTGCACCAGGAGAGCTTGAGGTTGGACATTAGGAAGAATTTCTTCACAGAAAGAGTGATTGGGCATTGGAATGGGCTGGACTCATCATCCCTGGTGTTGTTTAAGAAAGGCTGGATGTGGCACTTAGTGGCACGGTCTGGTTGGCACGGTGGTGCTTGGTCATAGGTTGGACTTGATGATCTCAAGAGATCTTTTCCAACCTAATTGATTCAGTGTGAATCTGTGATTTCAGACAGCATTGATTTACTGACATGAGTTTTGTACTGTTACTTAATCAAACTGCATTTCTTACCTTGTATTTTGTTTTATGCAAAATTATGATAACTAAAGGTAGTGACTTTACAGGAAGAAGGATTAAAATAGCATGAGACATTTTAGATTCTTTGTAAAATTATTAGTTAAAAATAGACAAAGATGTTAAATAGTATCTGAATTTTTAACTACTTTGATCTCCAGTTAACAAACATTCCTATTCATGCAGTTAAGATGCTACATAGAAAGAAGATTTTATATGAAAGAAACGCCAATTGTACACTGTGGAAACAGGATTTTGGGTCATCTCTTGTCCTCTTTTGCTGCTCATCACAAGTTAAAAGTTTGTCTTTTTCTTCAGTGGGAATTTACACCAAATTGAAGTACAGTATGCTTTAAGTTAGTGATTGTGTCAGTCACCAGTGTCTGTTACTGAGGGGTGCTGAGTCTGGTTAGCTGTAATTGGACAGAATCATCAGTCTGGGGAAGCCCTCATTTTCCATTACATTTGTTACTTGTGCGTGACACTTAAGAGTTTTTGTCAATTTTTTCCTCCTCTTCTAATTCCTCAATATTAGGGAATTAGTGTCTCTCTGCATGCCATTTACTATCAAACATAATCCCCTTTTCCCCTATTTCCTTCCATTTGCATCCTCTGATGAGAAATATTTAGGCTACTACATGTCTTTATTCTTGTCAGACACAGGCTGATAAGAGATCTGTTACAGGAAATTCTGCTCTATCTATAGAGCAGGGTATCTCAAAATACATGCTCAGACATATAGAAAGCAGAGACTGATAGCTGATAGATGCTGTAGTCTTCTCATTGTTTTCTACCATGGTCATTATGCCAAATGTGTCAAAACTCAGGGAAACACATTTGTATACAAGTGAAGTGGCATCTTTTTTGGCAGGGAAGACAATGCAATATCCACTGTTCTATTTTTAAGATACCCATTATGACCACTTTGGTATCTGCTAAATGCCTTTGTACAAGCCCAAGATCATTCCATTTGCTTTTTAAAATGTTTTTTCTCTCAAGTTTTGCCGTCTAACTGACTGTAATTACACATGGAGGCTTAGTTTGAGTTTAACCACTGGCTTTCCTGTATGTCATTAAATAGTGTTGGGGGATTATCAGGCACAGTTTTAAACTACAGTATATGTCTTCATTTTCCGTTTGGGATTTAGACTGTTTATAGGCCAAGTGTTTCAGATGACAGAGAGAGTGCACTAATCAAAGCTGACAAAGCAGAAGGAAAGCTTGTGTTGAACTACGAGGCTGTTTGCAACAGCCTTTTACTCAACCCAAGGAAACAGGAGCATGCTGAAGACACAAGCTACATTACTAGTGTAAAACAGAATTCTTACATGCTGATGCTGACATATTTCTGGGTTAGTGCAGCATGTGTCTTCCTTGTATATGTCACCCTGCACATGTGGTGGAGGTGTTACCCAGACACAGCTACTTCTCCGGTGATGCACGTGGAATATGCCATTAGCTACTATCAGCAATAGCCAAGCTTGCACAGAGCTGCAGCTCCTGCCATGCTCTGAAGCAGTTTCACATGGTTCATGCTCAGCAAAAGGTGTAGCACCATTCCTCTAACATCTGCAGCAGTGTGCAAAGGGACTATGTATTACATGGCAGGCAAAAAGCAGCCCAGCATGAAAACACTTCAGAAGGTGGATGGATGTTGAGAAGAGCTCTGAGGATGGAGCTCTGTTTCCAGGCAGAGGGAGGAAGCACTTGAGCTGCTTGCTGTGCACAGCCAGTGGTCTTTGGTAAGAGCTCACATTCACATCCGTTTTGTTAGTTTGCTTTACCATCCAGTTTAAGTCCCTAACTTGTATATTTTCCATACTTTCCATACTTGCATCTTATCCATACTTTTCTGCATGTGATTTCGCTGAATGTATGTGAGACTTGAATTTTAAATTTTGTGGGAAGCACGGGTTGTTACTCTGGTGTTGCAAGACACCTTTTACAGCACTTTCAATTTTCCAGAAATCAAAATAAAATGATGGGGTTTGTTTTGAGGCATATGTCTGAGACAGCACTGAAAGTCATTTGTATTGCAGGGGTTTTCTGATTGCTGTATTAAGTATTTTTGTTAGCACCACCCATGGCTATTACTGTATTAAATACTTCCCTGGTTGTGCTTTTGATTAAAGAAATAAAAAATTCCTAAGGTGTCACTTTTAACCACCTCTTCTTCTGTAAGAAAACTCTTGCTCAATACTGTGAGAGTCCACTACCATTCCAGACTACCATTCTGCTTCAGTAGGAGCTGTAAGAGTGCTGCTGTGTGGAGAATTCTTGTGTCAGGTTACCAACACTGCTTCCACTGTAACCAGCAATTCTCAGGGTATTTTTTTTTGCCCAGAATATTTGTCCTCTTTTTGAAGCTACTTATGAATGTAGTCAATGTCTTGCTATGCTCTTTTGAATCTTTTATGTCTGGGATAAATTCCAAGAGCTTTATGGTGTGGTGTTAGGCTCCACTGGGTTGGAGATGCTTCTACTTGTCACCCAGACAAGAACTCTCCATAACTATTTAATACAAGAAAAGAAAAACAAACAACAAGCAAACAAAAAAAGGTAAAAGCACAATAAAAAATACAAAACCATTTTCCTGTTTCAGGGTGGAGGAAGAAAACACCCTAGGCACAGCTGGCAATTAGTTGTATATTTTCTTCAGGTTTTTAACCAGCTCTCATAGAAATCTTGGTTTTGATGAACAGTTCTCTAATGATAGTGGACAGTGAGAGCAGCAAATTTAATATACTCTGCAAGTCGGGGATTGTTGAAGTATCAGAAAACTGTGAAAGTCTGAAATAAATGCCCTTGGAGCTTGCTTTGTCTGCTCACAACTTGCCCTTTCTTGTATTTAACCAGTTTGAGTCCAGGTTGTCTGCCCTAGGCTCCTCTGTGTCAGTGGAGTGGGGGAGTGTGAAGGGAGCTGATTTTTTAAATCTTTTTGGGTTTTTTCCTTTTATTTTTAACCCAGAATACATGAGCAAAACAGGCTGTATGCCAGTTGAAATCATGGTGGTTCCTGCAAAGTGTCAAAGTAGCTGTTGGTGCTGTCAGAAATCTGTTCTTGGTTAGTTTGGCAAGAAAAATAAACTAGTAAGTGACTCTCCAAAGGTATTTCTGTGATTATGGCAGGTAGTGACACATTTACTGTGTTAACAAGCTTGACTGTAGCTTGCTTGACATGTCCAGCAACCTCCAATTAAACTTTCTGTAATTTACATAACTCCTTCTGATATATTGCATGTTAGTATCCTGCAAGAGTCTCAAAACATCTAAGCCACCCTAATCCATTTGTTAAATGTTATAGGTGTTGTTTATCTTATGATTAAACAGAATCTTGAGAAATAGGATTCTTCAATAGAGCCCAGTTAAATCTTTTGCAAGAGCTGCTAAAGCTTGCAAGTAGAAGAAACTGACACTGCAGATCATTTAAATCTGTATTATCTCATCAACCGGTAATTTCCAAACCCCACTTATTATGTAAATGTATTCAGTAACCAGAAGAAGGCTTAAGTATGCGAGAAATCATACTTTTATGTGCTGTAAGTCATCTCACCTGTGTTATGTTTGTTCTGGGTGAAAAACAGTGTCTGACTGTGACTGGGAGGCTCTCCAGGGATCTCATCCTCAAATCTGCAATGCTGTGATTTACAGGAACAGCCTTGTGATGCCTCTTGAACCTTTTGGAGCTTCCTGTTTCTTTCTTAGTCTTTCCAAGACTAATGTAATTTTAGCTACTTCTTAGCAATTAGATTAGGCACAGGCAATTTCCTTGTAAAATTGCCTGAGCAGGTTTTTCCATAAACTGTAATAAACTTGTTGTGGCTCAGCAATGTTTGGCACAATAATTAAACTGGACTTCAGCACCACAAATAGGTATGTAGTTAAAAACCAGAGATCTGCTCAGGTGCTTGTTTGAGTTTCTAGAAACACAGTCTCTGTCATGGCCATATGTGTCTTCTATTTATGGTTTCTGCTGCAATCTATGCATCATTCACTCTGGAAAATCATGTTTTTAAGTACATTGGACGATAAAGCCCTTGCACCTCTTAGCCCACAAATGTGCCAATGTTAGGCAGTTTCAATTTGTGCCGCATGTGTCTTTGGTGTTTATTTTAAAACAATATCCCTGATTGTGTTTATTTTAGAATAATACCATTTTAAAGCAATACCCTTGACTGTTCAGGGATCTTAAGACAGAGGAAAGGGAGCAGTTAAAGATTTCATAAAAATCAAGAATCACCTTTGTGAGCTTCTTTCCAAATAAGCCTGAGAATTGTATAAATCTGACAATTTCTTTTTCATGCAAGGGCTGTATTGATTTTGTGCAGCATGACATGTCCTGCTAAGTCTTTGTGCAAAAGAAACTGTGCTAACCTCCTGCCCCTTCCCCTGTCAACCTCATTACTTTCTGGCTGCATGTGTCTGGTGCCCCTGCAGGTATCCCCATAAACACTAATGCCCCTTTAAACATTATTTCTCAAACATTTTCCTCTTTGTTTCAGAGAGCATGGAGAAAGCAGAGTGTGCCTGTTCACACAGAGACATACCATTACATTTCCAGCCAGTAGTCTGATTGCTAAAAAGAAAAAAAAAAAACCACCCATGGGTAATTAGTACTGTGTGTGTAGTTAATCGATTTAAAATTAAATGCCACTGGTGCTCCTGAAAGGTCATACTAGGTTTTGTTATTGCTTTGAAAAAAATCTGGTTTAGTGAAGATCATCTCTGAGAAGGGATATTGGTTCTTTGTGCACTGCCTGCAACAAAAGAGAAGCTGGGGGTGCAGTTTCCACAAAGGATGTTGAAAATTTTATTATCACCTAGATCATGGATTCCTGTGTTGAATTTAAGAGAGAAGCCCTTCAATGTAAGGAAGCAGCTGTATCTTACTCACAGCAAAAGGAGCTCATGTGCCAGCGGTCTTGTGGGTGAGATAGGAACCTCATCTCCTGCTTCCTAGTCCATCATCCTCCTCATTAGATGATTCTGCCTCCCAGGCAGACTGATTACTTCATATTTTCATTCATTAATGATTTATCAGACAGCTCCTCCCCTAAAGGCTCATCTCCTCTGTTATACTCACAGCCCACACGCAACCAGCAACATGTAGCTGCCAGCTGGCACTCTGGCTTTGGGAGAGCGAGCTGCTGGTAGCCCTTTCCACATCTCCTGCTGCCCCCTCCTCCCCTCCCTTCCCAGCTGCTTGGCTCACCTGCTCCTTGGAGGCTTCTTAGATTGCACCCAAGCCATGAAATTCCTTTTACTCCTATGCCATCTCTCCAATCTGATTGTTTAGTGTGCTTTTCACAACTATTTTGCAATTTAAAAAAATAGGAAGAGAGAGGAGGCGACCCCACCTATAATGCAGCCGTACTTGTGTCTTTTGTTACGGAAAGAGTGGCCTCTCACTTTGGTGAGAGGGTTTGCTCAGTGGTGACTTAGATTTTAGTAGAGAAGCAGTAGTGCTGAGGAGAGTCTGAGCGAACTGTGTCTGTGAGCAGGAAGGTGTGGGTTGGCAACAGTTTCAGGTTTTGCTATCAGGTGCTTGGCACAACAGCACTGTCGAAATCCCTCTCCAGTTGTCTGTGTGAGAAGTGATTTTTATCATGTTGCTAAAGATTAACTCTATTCCTGTTCTCTGTTCTGCTCCCAGGAATCAGGCATGCTCTGAGGTCTGGGAAAGACAGTCCAAATGAATTCTCATGATGAAAGGGGGGAAAATCCAGAATTGTTTGCTACTGTCCAACTTGTCTGCTGCAGGCTGGTGGTGACTGAGAGCAGTGGGAACAAGGGCTGCAGGATAGGAGGAAAAAAATACAAGCTAGGAGAAAATGAATAAGTGAAACTCTCTTGAGTCATTTATACATGAATATATAACTCTTGGGTGCTTAATCTACTCTTGGCAAGTGGTGACTGATAACTAATTTTCTCTCTTACCTCTTCCACACCCTCCCAGCATCTTCAGAAAGGACATGTGACAGAAATAATAAATCTCATTATTTTAACAGGCTAAAATGGAAATTATGGATTAAAAGTGCTATGGATGCTTCAGTAGAGAGAAACTGACTGTTCCTAGGATGCCTAAAGTATATTTTCACCTGCACTTTTTTGAGATCTTTCTGAATTATTCAGGGCTCTCCACTTACCTCTTTGGCACAACACTTTTAAGCAAACCAGTGTTAAAGGCATCAGTGTCCAGTTGAGCAGCCCTTTTGCTCCTACTGCTAGAGGGTAGCTAGAGCCTGACCCTGCACAGGCTTTGGGGGAAGTCTGGACCTAAATCTAGATTGGATTATCTTTTATTCTAGGTCTCTGAGTTGGAGCTTTGTGCTGCTGTTTTAATGGAGGGAGATGGAAGATGAAGGGGAGTTCAGACTGACACACATAGTAAGACTGATCAGTTTGGATGCCTTTGGCTTTGGAGCGGAGAGAGGTGTGTGGGAACAGTAGCTGGTTGTGTTCTTTATGCAGCCAGGTGTGTGAAGAACCAGTGTCAGCTCTGAGGGTGTAGGAACTCTTGCTGCTCCATGTCACAGGAGGTTTCAGGGCTCTCACAGAGGGGGTGGAAAGCCATGGCAGGGCTCTGCTCACACAGACTGAGGGGAAAGTGCATTGTACATGACTCAGTCAGAACAGGGGAAAAACTAAGAACAACCAAGTAACTTATTTCAGGGGGTAGTCTGTGAGCAGACCAGGGACACTTGGGACATGTGTCTTGCAAGCCTCTAGACCACGGACACAGCCCATTGCTTGCTGTGAGATTGGTGCATCTCAGAACTGGGGATGAGGATGGCAACTGAGATGAATAAAGCACTCCATGCATTAGCAGGTGTGTCAAAGCTTCTTCCAGGTCTCTAAGTAAAACCTGTCAAACCTGGCACACAACTGTCAGCAGAGCTAAAGCTTGTTGCCTGAGGAGATTTCCATCAGTAAAGCTGAGTGTAAATTTACAGCACCTGACTACTTCTTTCTCTCTTCTCTGTATGTGGGGTGTGTTGCTTGTGCATAGGGTGCATTAACTGTGAAAGAAGATGCTGTAGTGCAAAGAGTGTGCACTGAATTTCCACCTAGTGCTAACTGTCTGGGGTAAAGCACAGTTTACCAAGCAGTTGTTTTTTTTTTCTTGCATCCCATCTCTTAGCCTTACCACTTGGATTGGAGCACAGGACATAAAAAAGAGGGACTCTGAACCACACCTTTTTCCCTGCAAAATGTGTACTTCATTTTTGTTACCTTACTGAGCTGTTGCATTTGTCTCTATCTTGTAAAAGGAGTGAGAGGAGGATTTTTGTAAGTGCAGCAGGTCTTCATATGACCTGGCAGAATCACAAACTGCTGCAGTTAGAAAGGGCATCTGGAAATAATCTACTCTAATCCTCTGCTCAAGCCAGGGCCAACTTAAAGTTGGTGTCTCAGAGTCATATCCAAGTAGGGTTTGGACATCGCCAGCAATGGAGACTCTACAGCCTCTCTGGGCAACCTGTGTCAGTGTTCAACACCCTCACAGTACAAGACTTTTTTTTCTCATGTTTAAACAGCATTTCCTGCATTTAATTTGTGCCCATTGCCAGTCACTGAAAACCACTGCAAGGTCTTGCCTTGTCTCATTTACTGCCTCCCATGAGGTATTTATGCACATTAATAAGATTGTACTGAACCTCTCTTCTCCAGGCTGAAGAGTCCCAGCTCTCTCAGCCTTTCCTTATAGGATGGATGCTCTAAACTCTTATCCATCTTTGTGGCCCTCTTACTGGATCTGCTTAAATAAGTTCATATCTCTTCTGTACAAGAGAGCCCTCAAATTTTCAGGGATCCCTAAATTGAATCCAGCACTCCAGTCATGTCTTACCAGTGCTGAATACAGGGGAAGGATCATATTTCTCAACCTGCTGGAAGTGCTTTTGTTGATGCAAGCCAGGGGGGTGATGGCCACCTTTGCCATAAGGGAGCATTGCTGCATTGTGTTCAACTTAGTTTCCACTGGAACACTCAGATTTTCTCCTGCAGTGCTGCTTTCAAGCTAGTCAGCCCTGGATTGCCTGAACCCTGCTGATTCAAGTTGGCATTTTCAGCTTTTTCTCATGTTCAGTGTGTCTGTGGCAGCTACTTCTCTGTGCAGACTATTTGGTCATTTTACATAATTACACTATTGAACTAATTAAACTATCATCCTGAAATCATGTCCTGTGGAAAGCAGTTCACAAAACAAGGCTCAGTGAGGCTTGCACGAAAATGGAACGTGTAACCTACCTAACATATTGGGGTTTATTTCCTCCCTTTTTCTCACGCTTAAATGTAAAATAAGCATTATACTGAAGGAACCAGGCAAAGGCTAATTTGCCTCATTTGAATGTGAAAAGGAGCCCACATCCTTCCTGTGCCCTGCAAAGAATGCAGAAAGACTTTACAGAGAAAACAGATGTACTAATATGTATCACTTGTTGGGGGCAGGGTGAATCCAGGGTGCTGCCATTAAAGCAGTGCTGAACTTGCAAGAAAACAAAAGCACCAGCATACAAAATATAGTTCCGAGAAGCTGACAAGGTTGGGACTCTTTTTCTTTTGCTTACACTTATGCACGTGCATCTGAAAAACAGGTTTGAAAAAAGTATATATACAAAAGGAAACATGGAGCCTCATTTTTCATGCTTCATCTTTGGGGAAGATGGTTAAGTGCCCAAATACAAACAAAAAGCAGACGCTCCAGCCCAGCCTTAGGGAAATCTCCTGCATTTCAGAGACAATATTGCCACACCAGAAGAATACACTACTGACATCATAAACAAAACAAACATAACTTATGGAAGAATCCATTGATTTTATTTGTGTTTTAAATACCTCTCTAACACGTAAATATGTAAGAGTTTGTTAGCTCACACAAAAATGCAGGATCCAGTGGGGAGTTTTAATGGTCTGATGGTTTTCAGCATGGGAGATAGAGAACAAATGAACTCAGATGTTATTTCTACAGCTATGCAATCCAAGTCAGAGTTCTGTTCTTTCCTGACCCATCTGTTTATCCCTTTCCAAGAACTTTGGCATTGAGCAGTCAGCACTGACCAGTCAGCTTGTGAATCTGCTGGTGTTCGTAACTTCCCAAATTCAACAACTTGCCTAATGCAGATTTGGCCCTGTAGCAATATAGAGTCTCTTGCCAGCTTTTAGCTTGCAGACAGGAGGCAGTAGCATGTGGCAATTTATAATTTATTATATACATGTATTGTCAGTCCTAGTAATAAATAGGAGAATGCTTTAAAGTTTTCTTTTTAAATGCTACTTCAGACTTCGTAAATTAAAAACTGTTTTTTTCCAAAAGCAGAGAAGTGAAGTGTAGCAGTTACTCAGATTTCTTTGTTCAGCAGTGGTAGCTGAGTAACATCCATGGATAGGTGCAGTGCTTAGTAAAGATGTTATGTACTTTTCCCTAAATGCAGTACAATGGACATTTTCTTACAGTCTGCAATACTGAGGTTCACTTCAAAATTGACATTTCCTGCTTGATCTGCTGTTTGCACCTTTAGAAAGTGTTCTTTATTCACAGGAGCTTTAAATCTATCCAGCTGTGGATAAGACAGGCTCAATAACCTTGAAAAGAGAAATTTTAAGCCCATTTACCTAAATCACTTAGACGAATGTGAATGGAGCACAACAGCTTGAGGTGTTTGAGTTGCAGTTTAAGTGCTGGCTTGTTTTGTACAATCAGGGTAAATAAAATCTTGGCCTTGAACTGGTATCTGTGTATTGGAACAAACATCTCAATGCAGCACACTGCAGAAGGAAGGAAGCAGAAGAGAAATTAGATCATTTTCCTGCATTATTTCTTGTAAGTGTAGTCTTACGTATGGAACACACATTTCCTGTTGTAAAAATATTGTAACAGCCTGCTGTAACCAAACAACAAATAATCTGCTGTCGCTGAAAACTGGAGTCAGAGGAGCATGTTTAGAGGGAAGTATTGGAAGACTGCAGGTGATCAGATCCCTCACACTCTGAAAAGACAGTGAGCGTGAACTGCATAACCGCTGCTGTGATTGCCCTAACAACCACGGCTTTACGATGTGGAAGAAGTAATAGACTAACTCTTCATACAAATGGCAGTGCAAAGGTATGAGTGCGTTTGGTTCTTGCTTTTTGTTTTGTATCATCTGTGCATTTATACAGAACCATGTGAGTATCTTAATCCCCTCTTCTTCATGTGCCTTTATTCTGGAGTGTACATGCTTTCTTTATCTCTGTCTACAGTGATATGGGTATTACCCATATTCCACACATTCTCTTACAGCACCATCAAGTCTCAGCTGCATGAACGGCACCAGCTGTGCTTTGTGATAGGAATCACAGAGATGAGAATCCAATTCTGTAACAGAATCACCAATCACAGAATTGTTTGCATTGGAAGAATTTTTAAATTGCATCTACTCCAACACTCTTGCCCTGGACAGCGACACCTGCCACTAGACCAGGTTACTCAAAGCCCCATCCAATCTGACATTAAACATTTCCAGCAATGGGACACCTGCAACTTCTCTCGGCAATCTGTTCCAGTGTCTCACCACCCTTATTGTAAAACATTTCTTCCCATATCCAGTTCAAATCTACCCTTTTTCAGTTGAAAACCGGATTTTTTTTAAAAAGTCACTACAGGTCCTGGTAAAGAGTTTCTTTTCATGTTTCTTGTAAGCCTCCTTTAAGGCTGTTCTAAAGTCTTCCTTGAGTCTTCTCCATGCTGAACAGCCCCAACTCTCTCAGCCTGTCTATATAGAAGAGGTGTTCCATCCCTCTGATCATCTTCACGGCCCTCCTTTGCACCAAGGTCCAAGGTCTGATGCTGGGATCCCAGAGCTGGACGCAGAACTCCTGTGTGATCTCACAAGAGCAGAGTAAAGGGACAGAATCACCTCCCTTGACCTGCTGGCCATGCTGCTTTTGATGCAGCCCAGGATTCAGCTGGCTTTCTGGGCTGGAGTCACATGTTGCCGGCTCATATCCAATTTTTCATCCACCTGTACCCCCAAGTACTTCACCACATGGCTTCTTTCAGTTCCATCATCTCCCAGTCTGTACAGATGCTGGTGATTGCCCTGACCCAGGTGCAGGGCCTTGCACTTGGCCTAGTTGAATTTCGCAAGGTTTGCACAGTCCCACCTGCAAGCCTGTCAAGGTCCTCTGGATGACATCCCTTCCCTCCAGTGTGTCAATGGCACCACTCAGCTCGGTGTCATCCACAAGCTTGCTGAAGATGCCCTCGATGTCACTGCCCATGCCATTAATAAAAATCTGGAATAAGGTAGGGTCAGATGAGATATGAGGAAGAAATTCTTTACTGTGAGGGTAGTGAGGCACTGGAACAGGTTGCCCAGAGAAGTTATGGATGCCCCATCCGTGGAAGTGCTCAAGGCCAGGATGGGTGGAGTTTTCAGTAACGTCGTCTAGTGAAAGGAGTCCCTGCCCATGGCAAGAGGTTGAAACAAGATGGTCTTTAAGGTCCCTTCCAACCCAAACCACTCTATGATTTTATTACTAAATTGTGTATAACTCCTGATGATCGGTGGCCTTAAAATCCTTATTGCCTGAAACTTGTGATGCTTATGCAGATCCCAATATAGAACAGAAGATTCTGTGGCTTCTGACGCTCAGCCAAACTGTGGACCGCAACTTGTGGCCACATTCTTGGGGCAGGTCACATAAAGGACGGTACACAAAGGATAGAAGTCTGTTTTTGCTTTGTGTAGGGGTGGTTTAATGTTCCACATCAAGTAGCTTCAGTGGCTGTTACACATGATCGTTCTCCTCTCAGACCACACTTCCTACGGACATTAGAAGTGGTAATCTTTATCTGTCTCTCAATCGTGCTCAGGTAACAGAGGCAGGCTTTTATTGTGGTAGAGTGACCCACACAAGTAGCTGCAGATGAGCAAAGTGAGAATCCTCACAAGACTTTCTCTTCCTGGAAACACTCCAGGCACACAGAAAGGGGAAGACTTAAGTATCTCATCTGGTTTTTGCATTATACCATTGCAGAAAATCTTTCTGTATGGACTGATGGGGGAGGAGCTGGAGGACCTGGAGAAAAGAAAAGCTGTAAATAGCAGAGCTGGAAGCCTTTCTTAGGAGGGGAAGTAAAAGAGAGAGGAGGAAATGAGCTTGGGATCTGGGTTTTTTTTGTTTGGTTTTTATTGGAGAAAGTTGAGGGGCTAGCCATGTTCAACCCTGGTATTTTCCCTGGTGAGTTCTGAAAACCTGTTTCATTGATGTGTGGGTCTTCCTCTTTTTTACAGAAGTCATTTCAGGAGCAACATCACCAGGTGGAGAAGAAAATCTTTAGCTTAGTCTTTTATTCTCAGGATAGACATTGTGGCATCCTTGATCTGGTTTCCTACCATAATTCATCTTTCCCATGAAAAAAAATATATTTCCAACTTCTCTTTTTGCTGTCCCTGTGCAGGAAAAAGTCAGTGTTGCCTCAATGTTCTCTGACTTTAAACTATGCAGCCTCAGAGCATGGTAGAGCTTGGATATTTAAGTGTGTGGCAAGGCAGGAAGGTAAAGTCCTGACAATTCTATTGAAAGCAGCTCCATGCAGCCCCCTAAATTTTAGAAGCGTGTGAGAAAGGGAAGAAGAGTCGTTTACATTAAGTTGAGGGAACAACGGTAGGAACTCTTTTGAATGTACTGTGGCCATAAAGGACTGCATTAGGCTGTTCCTGGGGTTTAAAATTAATATCTTCTATAGGACAGATGTTTCGTGCATGTAATGTGCAAAGAGCCAATTATATACAAAAGTCATGTAAATTTAAGCTATAAATGAAATGCTGTGTATACATACAAATGCTACTTTAGAAAGGTTTCTCTCAGTTCTCCCTTTCTTAGACAGCATGTATCAGTATTGCTGCTGGGAGGTGGGCATGTGTTTGGCTGGGGGTTTGGGTTGTGCTTTGTTTCCTCTCATTGTTTTCTTCAGTGAGGAAAGGAGATTGGATAAAACTCTTTTCTGGTCTCTGTTGACATCAGCACATTCGATCTGCCTGAGTCCAAAAGAATTATGTCAAAGCAATTGCCTGCATTTGTTTCGTAGCGTGTTCTCCAGCAGTACTGCCGCTTGAGGGTCAGACTGGAATACATTAAACTGGAATTGGGGCAGAAACTGCAGCCAGCCTCAGGTCAATAATGCCTCTTGAGATTTGTGAAAGTGACACTTCTGGGGTTCACTGCATTAAATTCCATAGCATTTCTGTGTCTAGTCTGGGTGAATTACAAAGGCAGATGGGATGGTTAGTTTCACATTCTCACATCTAATTCTGTGTCTGTGTGTCTAGAATAAAAGGGAAAGCCTTGCATCTGATTTAGTTTGCAATATTTCAAAAAAAGATTTTTTTAAATCCATGTATTAAAGCCCCTTGCTTCTATGTGGTTTTTATCATTTATAGTTAGGAAGATTATCATGGTTACTTCATCTGTAAAATTTTATTTCTGGAGTCTGCCCTATGTGATCCTCGGTACATCTTTTGACATAAGCCTTTACAAGTTTTAAAAACACAGTTGCATGTGTGCTTAACAGAACATCCTCATGCTGTAGAATGTAGCTGGGGTTGTGCCAGAGGGGGAAAAATGCATCCAGGAGGACAAAAAGTATAAAGATGCAAAAATGTACAATTCAAAGGGTACTCCTGCAGCTCTGATTCATCTTTTATTGGTAGCTCTGAAACATTGTCCTCGATCAGCTTTCCCTAACCTTCTGCTCTATTAGTGGCTAAAGAGTTGCCAGTCACAGTTTTGGGTCTTGAGAACTGTTGATAGGAATTCTGGGTATAGCAGAGCTGAAGTGGTGGGATGTATGTGAATGCATGTACACATACACAAACATACACACCACACTTGGACAGGCCTTTTCCCTCCCTAAAATTTTTACAAACTTTCTTGCTGTGACTCACTCCACAGAAGCTTTGTACTTTGTCTGTTTACTGGAGACAGGATGTTTCTTTTATGCTTGTGATATACGATCAAGATTTTACTATGCTGTGTTTTAGGAGGCATCACTTACTGAGTGTAACCAAAAGTTTGAAAAACACATTTTTTCCACCCTGTTGAACATAAAATAACTGTAGAACCATAATTAAATTTAATTAGAGGTTTGTATGATATAACGCCTTCTAAATCTCTGGAGTGGCATATGTGAACTAGTCCTGAGTTCAAGTAATTTGGATTATTTTATCTGTTTTATTTGCAGAATTTACACTGCAGCATTCAGTCATAAATGGGTTCATTCCAGAAGCTTAAAATGAGGTGATGCCAGCAACTGGCACAAATCAAACACTTCCAGCCTTCCCACTCCTGCACATTGATAGGATTAATACTTGCTGGCCAAAGGCCCAGGTTAAGACTGATGGCATGCACAAAAGCTTGTGCTGCCTCCTTAAAAAACACCAAATTTAAATACTGGCAAGCTGTGAGATGAAGCGAATTCAGTCACCAGGGCCCCACAGCTGAACACATGGTCCTCAGGAACCCAAATGCCCAACCCCAGCCTTGGAACAAATAGCCAAAAGCTTTCTTGGAGCACTCAGTTCCCTCGGCATGCAGAAAGGGAAGGAGAAGACACGTAGATGTCCTGAGTGACCTGGGAGGTTCCTGCAGGAGTAATGCTCATATCCATTCATTCTGCTTAAAAGATCTAACTTGTTTTACTGGAGAAGGTAGCTAGTCCACTGGTTCATCCTAAAAGGGTGAATTTGGGAGAGGAAATATCTGTGAGGTATGGAGGACTCTTTTCCACAGCATAGTTCTCTGAGGTCACCTTCTGTGGCCAGGGGTGCTGGGATGAGATCCCAGCCAGATGCCAGGGACGAGTCCCAGTGGCACACAGCACATGAAGTGAGTTGCTGAAACAAGGAGTCACCGGTGCTTTCTCAGTGGCAGAATCATAACAGCACTCATCGGTTTCCTTGGCATCCCAGTGTGAAGAGCTTTGTACAGTGAGGTTTTGTGTGCAGCCAGGTCCTGGGAATTGAGAGAGGCTGCCTGCAGATCCTGCAGAAGATGTTCAGTTGGGTGTCATCTGTACTTAGATGGCACCTCATCCAAAAGCCTGGGGTTTCCCCAGAGATGTTTTGTAAGCTGTGAGCAGGAAGGCTGCCACGATTAATACCTTGCAAGGAGAAGGAGAGTTTCTTGGTGACAACACAAAGCACAGTGTGATGCAGTGACCACTCAGCTCACCTGCAGGAACTCCTGTTCTGTAATAATTAACCCAAGCCATGTGGGCGTGCATCATTTTTGAATCAAGCACAGCTACTTTCACAACTTTGCAGAGGTGGGCAGTACCTCATAACCTGTGATGCAAAGGGTTAATTACTGGTTAATTGCCTATAACACATCACTGCTGAACAAGCAGAACAAACTTGCCTGTTCACAGCCTGGATTGGAATAATTTTCAGTCCTGATGCAATTTCTACCTTTGCTAGATCAGACACTGCTGCTACCAAATTTATTCAGTGTAAGAATACTGCTATACCATGAACAAAACAGAATTCCCTCTAAGATTTTTGTTTGTAACAAGGCCTTCTGTAGCCCAGTGTTTTCAGTTATTTAATTTCTCTTGCCTGAACACTCTTCCAGTTTTTCCAACAGTTTTTATTTTGTAAAATGGAGCAGCAGAACCTAATATATTATTCATGAAGCAGAGGAACAAGAACCAAATACAGTGTCACCATAACCTACCTACTCATCTTTTGATTTTCATTTCTTTGTACAGCTGAGGCTCACATTAGCCCTTTTGGCCACAGCCTTGCGTGGGGAATTCATGTTGAGCTGATTGCTTCCCAGGACCCGGAGTCTCATATTCAGTCTCTGCTTCGGAGGATAGAGTCCTCTCTCTCCCTCTCATCCTGTAAGTATGGCCTGGATTCTTCATTCTGATAAGGTGATTTTGTACTTGGCCATATTAACACCTGAACTGGTTTCTCCCATCTTTCTACAGACCCCAGTTGCTCTGTCAGGCTTGTTCTTTTGTGGTTTGTTTTCTGCCATTCCCAGTCTCACGTCTAACCACGATGACTTAGCTTTAATCCAGGTCACTGATAAGGCTATTAAATAGTAAAGGGATGATCACCAATGCCTGTGAATCCAACAGGAACCCATTTGTTTGCTAATAAATAGTTTCCAATTTACAGTTACACTTCAGGTTCCTTAATTTATCAGCTTTTTAATACTTTTTAATACTTCTAATTTTATTGTGGACTCAAAAGTGACTTCAGTATAAAATAGGTTTAAGGGTTTAGCCTGATCTTATACAGTGCTCTCCACCAATGGAGTCCTGCTCTCCATGTACAGATGGAGCCACTCCATATTGGCTTTAAAGCATTCATAAAGATATTCTACAGAACAAGTCAAATAACTTAGATTTGAAATACTGTTAACGAGGCTGCCTTCTTCAAGTGAACTTGTAATTTTTGCAAGGAATTACATCAAATTAGTTTGACAGGATCTATTTTCCTTAAAGCCAAGTTAATTGACTTTAATTACAGAGCTTTGAAAAAAACATTAATTGAGACCAATGTTGGTTGTTCTATCCTCTTCAAAATACTGGAAACTCATCCAACTGGCCTGTAATTACTTTCTACCCTTCTCAAATAGTAGCCCAGTATGAGCCTTCTTCCTGTCCTTGGTCCTCCCCCAGGGGCCAAGAACTGCTTTAGATGCAGTAGCAGCTCCAAGGCTACCTCTGTAAACCTTCTGAGACAAGTTTATTTCTAGCAACTAATCTGAATCACCCAGAATCGTTTATCTGCTGCCTAACATCCCCTCTCCAGGGGCTGCTGTGGTGGGAAGCTATTTCATTAGCATCATCATAAACAGATCATCCAGCCTTTTACCTGTGTGCTAATCGGAAACATTTACTGAATAACTTCTGCTGTTGTCATATTGTTATGAACGATTCTACGATTTTTATTTTCAGCATTCGTCTTCATAATCTGCTTAGAAAAATTAAAAATGTATTTCTGATTTTCTGTGCCTTAATTTTTTCTAGTATCTTCTTAATTCCTCTATATAATCTTTGTTATAGCTTTTTTTTGCTTCCTATTATCTCTTCCTCTTTCCCCTTTCATGTACCAGTTTTGTATATAACATTTTATATGTTTTTTCACTTCCCTGGTAAACCCAGCTGTTGGGGTTTTTTCATTGTGTGTTATTTTTATCTAGCCCATTTCCATGGTTGTAACACTGTAGGCATTTAGGAAATGCCTTAAACTGTTTGCAGATGTCAGCAACTTTCTGTATGTTCTGCCTTCAGCCTGATTTGACTCCCGTTTGCTCTAGTTTTGGGAAACTGCTTCTCAGAAAGCATACACTAGGATTTTAATTTATGTATCTGTAAAGAGCATACGCTCACATGTTGCATACAATTCTGGTCTGCATTAGACTGCAGACAATGTTAGCTGTTTGCACAGGAAGTGCTGGTCCTTTTCAGTCTGAATAACCAGTAACCTTCTGGTTTGTGATCGTTTCCTTTGTATTGAGACAAAGTCTCGAGCAGGGATGCTCTGGCTCCTGTGCTAAACCACGTATGACTCACAGGCAGTTCAGGTGTAGCTACATTACGCAGCCAGTGCTGGGTTGTGCTTGTGGCCAGCACTGCAGCCCTTGGCTGGGACAGGAAGCAAGTGGGTCCTGCTGAGCGTGGGGTGGGTGCTTGTGTGAGCACCGTGGGGTTTAGCTCGTGCGTGGTGGAGTTCAGCTCTTGGCCCTGTGGTGATCGTGCTGCGAACTGTTCCCGTCCCCTTTGGTGCTGCGAGGCCAATGTTGTAGATGACTCATCTAGCTAATTGGCAAGAGCTTAATCTCACAGTGTTAAGAAGGCTGATCTTTTGTTTTTTTTTTTTATTTAGGGGTTAGTGACTTGGCATCTGTAGCCCTTTGGAAAGTACAGGCCTGTGTTAGTGCTAGTGACATAAGGTCTCCAGAGTCACACAAGAGGGGATTTTGTACTTCTTGTATGTTAGTGTTGTAACTGTAACTCTCCCTGTAACTCTTCAAGATTATTTATTTCCAAGTTGTCAGTCACTCAGATGTCATTTGTGACACACATGGCCTGGCACCATCCCTCTTCCATTTGGAATTTTTAAATTGGTTACAGCTGTTTCTGTTAATAATATAATAGTCTAAATATAGCTATTATTTTTCAAGGGTACTATTTTGCATTGCTTCTTTATAGGCAGAGGGTTTATCCATTCCTTTCAGATTCCTGTAATAAGCATCTGAAAAGGGTCATCTTCTCACAGCCTTTGCTTTGGTTGATGTTCTCCTCGATATCATGGTTTGTGCTGAATGAACTTATGGTTGCCTATTTGACCTGACTCTCCCAGTCAGCCTGGCTTAGAGTGTCAATTTGTTCCCTATCAAGAAGTCCTTTTCCCTTTACAGCACAATCCACAAATTTGACATGTATCCCCAGTGTTGTGGGGACAGCACAGCTGTTAATTTCCTTCAAGTTTTTGTCTCTTTGTGCTAGGAAACAAGGAGGAACTCCAGACAAGATCTCCAGATCTGAATTCTCAGGAATTGTGTATTTCACGAGGTCTATCACAGAACAGTCATTTTCAGTGAAACCCTCCCTGTTTGCTCCAGACTACCATCCAGTTTTGCCTTTTTGTTTTAAATAAACAGAAATAGAGAAACCTCTGTGGACTCTTCCTCATGCACTGAGGGTGTAGAGTATACCTCTGGTCAGTTGGGATCGGTTTTCCTAGCTCTGTCCCTTCCCAGACCTCGCCCTGCCTACTTGCTACAGTGGCAGAGTGAGAAACAAAGAAGGTCTTGATGCTTTGCAAGTACTACTCGGCTTATAACTTAAATATGGGTGAGTTATCAACGTTATTTTGGTCACAAAGCTAAAGCACACACAGCAGGGTTTGGGATGCTGTGGAGAACCTGAACCCTGTCCAGACCCAGTGAACTTACCTAAGGTGTCATCTAGCAGTAAGCTGCTGTCATACACTTTAACCACAGCAGCAGCAGCTGGGTTTGAGACAACAGGTCTCACTGGAGAACTTTTCTGTGGGTGTGTGAGCACGGCAGAGTTTCTGTGTGTCCCCATAACTGGTGTAGTCATTACCTTCAGCATTCACTGCCTTTATCACAATGTGGTGCCACCCAGCCTGGGGACCCCGCCTGTCAGCGTCTTTGCTGTTGTAGATGAAGCCAGCTATGAGGATGGTGAGAAAGCTGGGGGTTTCTTTGTGGGCTGGCAAATACTTGCTCATGTTTAGGAAGAAGAGTATGTTTTCCCCCAGTGTAACTGAACAAATAAGGGATTTAAATAACTCTATTAAAATGTTAGCAGTAGCAGCCTAGAAGAAATGAGAGGCCCTTCAGGAGGGAATGGTGTCTGGAGGGGTTTCAAAGTAAGTCTCCTGATTTAGGCTCTGTTTGCTCCCTTTTTCTTGCTGTCACATCCTCCAAGTTCTTCAGTTACAAACCAGAAATCAGGCAAGGCAGAGAAGGCGTTAGTTTCATTCCGGCATGGGCGAAGGGGGATGGGGAGGAGCAGTGAGGGATTTTTTTGAGAGAAAATCTTTTTGTATGCCTCTTTCATAGTCCACAGTGGCAAACAGGCAGAACATTTTTACTGCGTCCTTCCCCTTTCCCCCCTTCCTTCCCTGCCCATTCTGATTCACATTTGGCACTCTGCTCTGTGCCACTCCCATACTGTGGGTCAGATGAACACCCATTAATCCTGGGTAGAATCTAAAAATAAGAATTGAAAGAAAAAAATCGGAACAGTGTGAATCAACCTGCAATCATCTTTCTGTTCTTCTAATGGGAGAAAAGAAAGAGGAAATCAGTGGATACACTGTTTTACTTCTCTTTCCAAGACAAAATTATTCTGGCATTTGCAGCAGTTGTTCTCTTGCTATAGGTTTTCTAATTTGCACACTTAAAAGGCACTTTAAAATTTAGGTCCGTTAGCTCAAAATGCTTATGCAGACCATCCACCCACTTCTCTCTGTTCATGAATAGAGCTACCACAAGCAGCCTGATGAAGGAGGAATGTAGCTCAAAATCACACCATTGAATTTACATGGTGTGCTCTCAGAACCAGGGATAGATCTGTCCTTTATGGGGGTTAACTAGAGAGTAAGCAGTGTGTTTATTGTATGTAGCTGCTGCCACTAGTTCTTAACTTCAAAGATTCTTTTAACACATTTTAAGCATTAAAAAAAATCCTATGTGCAGTTTTGTGCAGCTTTTCAGTTTATGAGTGTAAATCCTGCGGGTCTTCCCTCTGAAGTTAGTTACACATAAGGCTTTTTCTTTTAGATTAAAAAGTGAAGTTTGGAGGTTGGTGGGAAAAGAATAAAAAACACAGAAGAACCTTTTCTCAGAACTGCTGCATTTTTCTAGGGCATCTTTTATTCAAAGTAATAAAAGCCCTGAGACAGTAGGAGGCATAACTCAGTTACTGTAACTTTAAGAGATTGCAGTGTGAGCCTTTAATTGCTTCTTGTGTTTTGTTCTGGTTTGGTTTTGCTGAAAGGGATGTATCACAGGGAGTGGAAGAGAATTCACTGTTTTTTGGAAAAGATGAGGCCCTGACATTCACAGACTTGGCTGGCAAAGAAGCTGCACAAAAGCAGAAGGGTGGAGACATGTCTTTTCATGGGCAGTTTGGAGGGTTTATCTTCTCTTCTTGCACTGGGGAGCTTTTGATTATGGCTGCTCAAACAGCATTGTGGTAATGCAGCTTCCTGTGGCCTTGCCAGGTGACGTCCCCACCAGACAGCTACCAGCCAGTCCCACCACCACAACTGCCCCTCAAAGAACACGTGGACGTGGTTATTGTCCTTCCTACCCAGCTGGAACACTGACTTCCTTTTTCCTCTCTAACTTGTAATAAAGAGATCATATAGCTGTATGGATAATAAACAGATTGTCTGAGTTATAGTAAATCTCTTGCCAGAGAGGGACCAAGACATTCATCGCTCTTCCTTCCTGGCCCTGAGTGGCCACTTGCCCTCCCGCGTGAACAGCTGTGCTCACAGCCTCTGGCAGAAGCCAAGGCTCTGGTTATAGCTCAGTGAAATCCTTCAGCGTGCACCTCCTCTTCCCTGGTCCTGACCCCCGAGGCTGGCTGAAATTAAACGGGCAAGGTGAAGCTCAAACCTTCATTTTTCATAACTGTCTTTTAGTTCTGGTCGCAAAGGTGAAAAGAGAGAAGGCAAGCACAAGGCCATGCTTTGCAAGCATGTGTTAAAACTTAAACCTTGCCTGTAGTGTCAGGAAGCTGTTGTTTCCAGGGCTGTGTCCCCAGTCACTCAGTAAGGGGCAGGAACAGCAGGGCAGAACGTGGCACTTCAAAGCCCCTTCCAGGGTCTGCTCTTCTCACAGCAGCTGGAGCTGCTCCCTTTCCTGACCCCCTTCTGCCACCATTGTAGAGGACTTCCAAAGCAACTGCAGGCTGACAAGAAACAATAGTAAGAGCACTCCAGCACTGCAAAAGGACTTTGCTTTGAACCAGGGCAGTATGGCAGCAGGAGCTCAGCTAAGACTGCTCGTCCTGCTCTTCCAGCCATGGATGTCCATGGATGCGGGGCAGCAGCCTGACTTTTAGCTGCTGCAGATGAACAATTGAACTGCTGGGGCTTTTTCTGCTCAGCCCACTAAAGCAGAATCTGGAAGTGAAGCATTAGAGGTCTCCCTTAAAAATCAAATTATGCAGCCCAGGAATTTTTGAGTGTTGTTTTGAAACATACTTGAAGTTTTGCCCTGGTGTTTCTGGCTTTTTATTCAGGAATATGACTTTGTGTATGTGAGATTTTCTGCATATCTTTAACAGTCAGAGGACATCCAGTGGTAGTACTGTGTCTTCTCTGATTTACATTTTTTAATGCAGCATGACAAGTGTGGTGCACATGTCGATTTGCAAGAATTCAACATAAATCTCCAGCTTTGTTCAAGGCTGAACCAGATCTATCACAATGGTGTAAAATTATATTCTTTCTAGATTGGACCTTTGTATAAAAATTATATGTATATATAGTAACCTGCAACCCACAAGCCTGGGAAATAATGATTAACACCCAGGAGTTTGATTTTTGAAGTATTTGTTGTACCTCTCTGACCTAAAAATTGTGGAATCACTGGCTAAGCCGGAATGCAGGCAGTCCTCTAAAATGTCAGAGAGTTAACAGATAAAAACAAAAATAATGCAATTAGTGCTGCTGTTTTATTCCATCTGTTTCATTTGAGTTGGCTTGAAACTGGCACAGTATTAATTCTGGAAATCCAAAATGCTCCCATCAGCATAGATGTGAGTCAAAGAGAGGTTAGCAAGCAGACAGCATGAGAATTACTGACCTACATAAGACTGGTTTTAAGTGCCCATTTGTTGCCCAACTTGGAATGCCTTCCTAGCGACTTGTAATGGTCAAAGTGGGTGTGTGAGACTTTTCTGAAAACTGGGGAGTTTAGTGTGTCTCAGAGTTGTGTTTGAAAATACATAGTCCATCAGTTTCTCTCTAGGGAGCTACTAATTGGGCATGGAAAGTAAGACAATTCAACTTTGGGGTAAATTTCTGTGTTGATTATTCCTGCTATACAGCCTGCAGGAGGCATTCAGCAGTCATTTTTAAAGTCTCTTTTAAAAAATTCTTGGAGTTCTTATTCTTGGAAAGCCTTTTCTGTCTTCTTTGAATCTTCATGGTAACTCAGAATGTGGCATTTTGAATATTAAATCCTCCAGTAGCTCATAAAATTTGGTTTATTTGATGTCACAGACTGATAGTTCTGTGATGCTTTCAGCAAAACATAAAGCACCAAGAAGATGGCCCTCAGAGATTTCATTTTTCACAGCCATGCTGGATGCAACCCTTAGTTTGATTCATGCCTGTTCACCACAGAGACTGAATAAAAGCCAAGGATTTTGTGCTTCTGATTTCCTTTTAACATAACTATTTCTTAACTCAGCTTCCCTGCTGATGCTTTCCAGACAAGATTTGTAAGACTTGGTCAAAAAAAGGCAGTTACCAGTTACCAGTCATCCAGCCTATTGCTTTCATGTTTTTTTTACTGAGAGAAGTTATCTTAAAAATATGCCATCAGATTTCATTCCAGAGAAACCCAGGAGGAAAGAGAATGCACCCTGCTGGGTCTGAACATGATCTCCATCTCTTCAGCAGGCTGGAGCCCTCTCCTGTGCCAGTTCCCTTTTGTGTACAAGGGGTTGAAGGACAGAGGCCACAGCATGGATTGAAGGTTGCAGGGTAGACAGGTTTTTCCCTGCATCTCGCAGTACCTCTCTCTCAAACACTCTTAGGACCTATTTTCTCTTACAGCTCTAAAAAAAGAAAGTTCTGAAGATGTACTATAATTCAGACTTTCAGCTGTGAGTTGCAAAAGCTTATGAGAAAACTTCTGATGCTCGGAAAGAGTGAATTTACACCATTCTTCCCCCCATCCATATGCTTACTACTGCAGAAGCAAAGGTTAATCAGTATTTTCTGCTTTTCAGATATCACATGTTGGAGCTTTTACTTTTAAAATAGAAGTATAAAAAAAAGGAATTTTCCTGCTACTCTTGGACTTTTCCTAGGCTTTGATTAGCTATCAGAGGATGGCTTTTGTTTTTGTTAATGGAGTGGATGTCTGGCTTTGTTGGGTGTTTCAGTTTTGGCTTCCATTCTGTATCAAGAACAAAAAGAAAACCTGAAGGAGGACAATATACAGTAATAATAATAATGTTAATTCATCTCCTTAGCCTTCATCTGTTTCCTACCTAAAAGTGATTAAGGTGTTATGACTATATAAATTATTAATAATGATATAATGAATTTTGTATCCTTGTTGACTAATGTTTCCACATGTGGGTGGAAACTACTCTTCTAGTTAACACATGTTGGATCGCTTGCAGTATAAATGTTGGAGTCCAAGTAATGTAATAAGGACAAGGAAGAAGACAACATAATGTTTATTTTCATTTAAGGAAGCCTCAAAACCCATGAAAAGGGGGAGTTTTATGTTTTCATGGAAACATGTTTTACATTGCCCATGAAAACACAACTTCAAAATAAACAAATTCAATTTGCTTGTATTAGAAACGTTCATTTTAATTAGGCCAGTTACATACCTTTTAACATTACCGGTGTCAGACTATGAAAATGCTGTGTGACCCATAACTCACACATCTGAGATATGCTGCCTTTCCTAGTGGAAATGGATAAAAAAACTTGTTCCCTTACTGTAAGATGCACAGCATGTTGGATGAGCAACATTGTGTGCTCATCTCTAGAGAGTTTAGTGTAAAACAGCTCCAGATTTTGTTTGGTAATCTCAGAGCTGGCTGAATAATTCCAGTCTTTCACAGCTCCAAATGCTGACATGCAGGGAGATGAAACTTTTGGATATTAAAATCCTGCTCTGCGATACTGAAAGAGATTAGTTTTTGGATTCCATTCATTGACACAAAGGCCAGTGCTGAATGGAGGTGGTATTTATTGTCCATGAAACCCCTGAGTAAGCTGAAATCACTTTAGGCATGTACATGCATATATGTATTCTCTCACATTTAGCCAACTCCCCACGATGCTGTTTCTTTGAGCCAAGAACAGACAACTTTCAGGGACTTGGCTTGAAAAGATGTGTGCATGTAACACCCTCTGTCACATTTTACAAGAGGCTGCAATCAAGCAGTCTTTATACTTGGATTGTCTAGACACTGTGACAATGGGAGGGGACAAGTGAAAGAAAAAGCCCATTTTGTCAGTCGTTCACTTTGCATCAAATTCTCCTTCCCTGTGTGCTGCCATTGCCAGCAAAAAGATAAAGCAAGCAGAAATCAAACCAAAATCAAGACATTCATAATTCACTGTTCTCTATACATATCATTCCTAGTAATAAAATCCCGAACCATTTTTTAAACTACCAGTACATATGTATGCCATCCCCTTGTTTATTCACTTTTTTCAGAAAAAATACTTTTAGCAATTTTTCTTTTTGCAGCTGATTTGTCATTTCAACTTTTTCCTTATCAATGTGTAAATGAAATATGTAAGGTTGTCTTGTCAGCAGTTGTAAATTTATACGTGAAATATTCCCAGATTTCAGTGGCGATTTTTTTCCCTGCTCAGCTGAACGTTTGTGAATGAGCAACCAGAAAACCACTTTCCCTCCCACCGGTCTCCTAGATTTCATGTTTCCTATCTCTTTTTTTCTTTAATTTTCTTCTCTACTTTTTTCATGAAAGCACATGGGAAAAAATAAGAGGAGAAACAGAGCTGGGAGGGGAGAGGGAGGAGGTGATAGAGTTTCACAGGCATGTAAGTCTGCAAGCCAACAAAAAGGCTGTGAAATTCTTCTTTAAACAGTAAATCCTGCATATCACTTAGCTGCTTTGAGGTGAATAAGCCCATGTTGCAGCTTTTAAGCAGGCTGATTTAATGGCTTACTCTTCCCTGCTCAGGTGGTCAGGACCTCTCTGCCCTTCTTGTTGAGCTGGGATTTCTCTCGTGGTATCTGTGGTATCTCCCATGCAGCGTTTGCTTGCTGCCCATGTTTTGTTCTCTGCACATCACAGCCATGCTTTCACAGAGGTGTAGCAGGGTCCAAGTATTGAGTCCCAGACTTATCCCTCCCACCCAAAGCCTTCTGGGCTCTGCCCATGCTGAGAGAGATGAGCCATCACCCCACAGGGCTCTTGCCTTCAAAGACCTCGTGCCTCACTCCCTGGTAGCGCTCATAGGACTCCTTGGTTCTGAGAGGAGCCAGGGAAACCTCAGTTCTGAGTGACATCTCCAAACAAAGGGTCTGCAGAGCCAGACCATCTTGCTGTTGCAATGGTAAAAGAAGTAGTCACGATTCCACAGGCAGTTTTTCACAGCTGGTATGGAGCTGGCCAGGGCACCTCTGCCCCTCTCATAGTCCCTGTGGGCTGACCTGGTGTCACTCCTGGTCCTGGGGATGCACAGTGCTCTGCACCTCCAGCTCCAACCCAGCTTCCAGGGCAAGCAGAGGCAGGAGGTCAGCATGGCTACTGCAGCAGTAACAGCAGCAGCGTGTTTTGCAGCCTTTGCAACCAGGTGTTGCTTTAGTTTCTTGAGGGATCCCAGCTCATGCCACCCATGCAGCAAGTGAAGAGTCAGGAGTCCATTTTTCTCTTCTCCTGAAAAGACTTAAACATTTTGGTGAGGGAACCCACTTTTTGGTGAGGGAACCCTGCTGAGTGGATGTGGTGTCTTGAAGGGAATAAAGAAATGCAAAAAGGGCAGGTTTAAGTCAGCCTAAGAGCAAGAGAGGGTAGACCCATGCTTACTGCAGGAAATACAGCTCCAGAAAATAAATAAAAACAAAATTACAGCATAGCAGAATCATTTAGGTTGGAAAAGACCTCTGAGATCATAGCAACCAGCCTGTGACTGATCACTACCTTGTCAACTAGACCATGGCACTGAGGGCCATGGCCAGTCCTTAACCTGATCTGGTTGGATCTGATCCCTTGGTAGTCCTGTGTGTGCCTTGTGATTGCACTCAAGATCACAGAATCACCAGGTTGGGTGACCTTCAAGGTCATCGAGTCCAACCCGTGCCCTAACTCTAACTCCTCAACTAAACCATGGCGCTGAGTGCCACACCCAGCCTTTTTTTAAACACATCCAGGGATGGTGACTCCACCACCTCCCCAGGCAGGCCATTCCAGTATTTTATCACTCTTTCCATGAAAAACTTCCTCCAACATATGTTTCCCTTGATGTAGCTGGAGACTGTGTCCCCTAGTACTGTCAGTTGCTGCCTGGAGAAAGAGACCAACCCCCACCTGACTACAGCCACCCTTCAGGAAGTTGTAGAGAATGATAAGGTCACCCCTGAGTCTCCTCTTCTCCAGGCTATGATCTCTTCCATAACCTTCCTGGGCACCAGGGTCAGACTGACAGGCCTGTATTTTCCCAGATCCTCCTTCTGGTCCTTCTTCTGGATGGGTGTCACGATAGGCAAACAAAATGGTGCTTGTTTTTCTGAATAGACCTGTAGAATAACTGGAAGTATCTGCAAATTGTAGAAAATGCCCTTCAACAGAAGTGTTTTTCTTTTTAATTAGGCAGGTTAGATGTAGGAAGCAGGTATCCAGACTGTGAACTGTCACAGAAAAACAGAGAGCTGCTGCATAATTTTTGAAGCATTAGTACTGGTGAAACATTCTTTTTCTGAATCCCATGAGTTTGTCAAAACCAATTTCCTGTGTTGATGTTGGAGTAAGGCATAGAAAATAGCCAGCCTGGCAGCTACAGAAAAATTAGGAAATTTAAGAAAGCACAAAGTTTTTATTTACCCAAAATGACAGATACTGTCTGAAATGTGAAAAGAAATGTGGGGCAAAAAAAAAAAAAAAAAGTACTTTACTGTATTTTTTTCTGTTCTCTGCATTTTCTCCCTGTCTATTTATATATTCTGAAAAAAGTATGTCTAGTAAGTAATTTTGTAAGATTTTTTTTTCTACCACTTTTCTTCCAACCCCACTGTTCAGAGTATGTTGTTTGTGTGCCAGGTTGTATGTAAGAGTCACTGTACTGGTTCCGATCAGGGATGCATGCAGACAAGTATCTGATTCCCTAAGTTCATCACACCCAACTCCAGAAACTCAGGTTTTGTGTCTAGGTTCAACTTGGGCCAATAGGAAAGAGTTCAGTAACACCACCACATGGATTACAGAAAGTTAGAGCTAGCAGATGAAAGGCAGCACTGGGTAAGAGGTGAATCACCCTCTGTCTCCCTCCATGCAGAGGGGGCCAGGCACCTAAAATAAAGAGAGATTAACCCTGGCCCTGGTAGTGCCCCATGACAGTGCTGAACAAGAGGTTACAAGAATTAAAAAAACTTGGAGCAGCCTTTTTGAAGCTGTAATTTTTGAAACCCTCTCAGTTTCATCCTGTGCAGAATCTGAACTTGGAGTTGCTCTGCATTTGACTTGTTAATTCTTCTAAGACTTTCTCTAGTTTCTTACCGTGTGTACCTTTGCCAGCCTCACCTTCTGTTACCAGTGGTTTTAGCCTTCAATTTGGTACTGCATGAAAAGGAGCTTCCTTTTTTTTTTTTTTTAAGCTGTGCCCTCTGATAGCTCCTTCCTGCTTTCCTGCTATAATAATTCTTGGCCCCCTGTGGCTGCTTTTCTGCCTGCCATGCAGAATTCCAGCAATGGAAGAAGGGTTTTATTGTCTTCAGGTGAAGTCCACTCCTGTTTAGTTGGCAAGGTAAATATGAACCACAAGCTAAGTGCCTCATTCTGTGTTCTGAGGGCAGTCTTGAACACCTCCAGCTGCACTTTTTTGGCTGAGTCCTTTGCCTGCCAGTTGCATCCTCCTGGCAAAAGGTGAGCAAGATGGGTTTCATCTGCTTTGTCCCGTGCAAAATATTTCCTGTCAGGGTTGGACAAAGATCTGCCACTATCCTAAGAGCAGGCAGGACCCCCTTCCCCAGATCTCAATGGAAAATTCCTGAGGGGAAGATTTTGTGTGAGCTTTTTTCCAACACATTGCTGCTTATATTCAAACCACTGCAGGTTTTTTCCCAAAGTACTTAACTTTTGAGCAGGAAACTTAAAATTTGAGCCTCATCATATGTGTATTTGTAGGAGACCTGGTGAGCATCAACATATGAGCACCTATCCTTTCCTTCTTCTCCTAGGATTTTAGATAATGGGCTGTGTGCAATGTAAGGATAAAGAAGCAACAAAACTGACTGACGAGAGGGATGGCAGTTTAACTCAAAGCTCAGGCTACCGCTATGGGACAGATCCTACTCCGCAGCACTATCCTAGCTTTGGTGTGACTTCAATCCCAAACTACAACAACTTCCATGCCACAGGAGGCCAAGGACTGACTGTGTTTGGTGGAGTCAACTCCTCCTCTCATACAGGGACACTGCGTACAAGAGGAGGAACAGGTGAGCTTGAAAGTTTTATTTTAGTGCTCGTAGTGTCAATCATGCATCTACAGCAGAGGCCTGCCTGACTGTTTCAGCATGTTGCTTTTAGGAAGAGTTATTTCATGAATTAGTGCAAAGAACTGAAGTAGGCTGGAGCTGGGTCTTCACCCCCACCTTTGCTAATTTGCAGGTTCACTTGGGGCTGAGAAATTATATGTACATGCCAGATTTGGCTAACTGCCTCATCCCTCTACCAGGGAATGTAACGTATGGGCTGAGCCACCTCAAGTAGTTAAATACTTGGCATGACTATATCTAAACTGTCTCTTCAACCCCCTTTGCCCGCTTGGGATCCTATGGCTGTAGAGAGAGAAGGAGGTGGAGTGCCCACTGGCTGCATAAGACCAGAGAGATGAGAATCATTCAAAAAGTTGAAGGGTTCGGTTTGGTTTGCTCCTCAGCACCTGGAGTAGCTTACTTGTGGCTTAGACATATCATCTCTTGGGGATCCTTTCCCTCCTGTGTTTTGTGATGGAGTATGACCCATCTGTCTTTTTCTTTAGGTGTAACTCTTTTTGTGGCGCTTTATGACTATGAAGCAAGAACAGAAGATGACTTGAGTTTTCACAAAGGAGAAAAATTCCAGATACTTAACAGCTCGTAAGTTTTAGGCTTGGGAATCTAGTTTTTAATAGTTTCAAACTTATAATGTTTATGTTATTAGTAAAATCTGATGTTGGATAATCAAGTGAGGAGGGGATTTGCTCTATGCTTACTTACTCTTCCTTGCATTTAGTGCACTTTTGCAAAGTGCTATATTGTTGGGGAAAGAAACTTCAACCACATGCAGCTTTACTTCAAAAAAACGTGTTAGATTGTGTGATTTACTGCTTACATTTTACAGTAACCCCGCATTCAGAACTGAGACGACCAGCTCTGTACTTTACCAGTAGCTACAGACGTTCTGCAAGGCATGTACTAACACTTTTTCCAATCTGCTGCCAGTATCCCTACATAGAAATGAGCTATAAACTGATTCACAGAAGAGTCATTATCCAGACTGACATGCCAAGTTTAAAAGCATTTTTGTCCTTTTAAAGGTAGGTGATGCAGTCAGAACTTTTAAAGTTCTGTTGCATCTGACATGAAAAACCACATTTCCATCCTGGAAATCATCAACTTACAATTAATTTTATCAACTGCCCATAGGAACAAAATATCCCTTAGCGATTTAAAAATAACTTCTAAAACTCACTGTGCTACTGACCTATATCTGAACATCTTGCAATTCTTGGCTAGGAGCATAATGTGGCAGGCTCTGTGTTATGTTCACTACTGCTATCATGTAGAGGTAAAAATGGGTTAACAACCAAATTCTAAAGGCTTTGTGATACTGGTCTTCTCCTTTTTTCTTATAATATGTGACAATGAGGCAAATTCACCCCTGGTGCAACTCTTCTTAATTTCAATATAGCAGCTGCAGGATTGGAATCAGCTCAATGTGCATTGAAGTTTTTTTAAAAAATCAGGTGATTCTGTGGAATATTTCATGAAGCTAAAGAACTTTGATGTAGATGAAAGCACAGAAACTTCAGTTACGACTTGTAGAGGGAGCAGCAGTTTAAAATCTTTCTGCTTCTAAATTAGCGGTTGGAAAGGAACCCTTTTTAAACCTGTGATCCATTTTTGTTCACATTGCCTTGTGCTTTCCTAACCTTGCACAAGCTATGCCTTAACTTGAAACAAGAAGTTCCACACATTAGAAATACCTTGTACGTGCCAGTTGCTGAAATCACCAGGACTTAGAGAGCAATCATCTTTGGAGTTGGAGAGACAGATTCTCCTTCATGTTGGTGGCTGCAGTACATGCATTTTGAATGCTGCTTTTCTGTAAGAATGCTTCCTCTCTTCACTTACATCAGGAATTATATTAAATAAACCCATTTTTTAAGCACCTGCCAATGCTGCTTGCAAATAGAAAGCATGTATGTGCAAAAAAAATAGCTTGTCTGGAATTTTTTGAGGTGTTTTGATTTGGACTTTTCTTTAGCTCTCAACAAACGAAATTTGATTTGTGTTTTGGAGTAAACATTCTGCACAACACCTGACATGACATACAGGGAGTATCTCCATGATTTGAACCCCAAAATTTTAATAAAGGCAGTCTGGGTGAAAGAGGTACCTGCAGAGTGGTTCAGAGCAGAGCCTGACTTTGGGGCTTTGAAACACTGGGCCATTCCCAGCATTCCCACCACCACACCCTGTCTGGCCCATTGACTAGCTGCCTCCTACCTCAGCTGCAGTTCTAAAATTAAGAGCTGTGAAAAAAACCTGCATTCCTCCTTTATGGCAATGTTTTGAGAGATTTAAGCTTCTCTGTCAAAGCACAGGGGGTTGTTCCTGATGTTGAGATCCTCTATGGGACAGCTTTTTTTCCTCCCTAGATATGACAAAATACCTCCATCTAGTGGACTCTCTGCACAGTAAGGAGAAGAGACGGAATGGTTCAATTTATCAAGCTCAGGGTGGCGTAATGCCTCAGAAATATTCTACAGCAACATATGGGGGAAGGGTTAGCACTTCAGCTGGCAATACTAGAGACACAAACAAAAAGGGCCATTTGCCTGACACACTAATGCACACAGGTTGTGTTAAAATAGTGTCAACTGCCAGCCTCTGCAAAAGCTATTTGCACTTCATGTGTCTTGAACTGTAAAATTGGAAGCATCTCCTTTTTGACTAATCACAGCTGTTTTCTAGTTATTTTCCACAGAGTTTGTGCTCTTCTAAACTGTTAAATAAAGTGAAGTTGAAAATTTTGTTAAAGAATTCACCTTGACACCCTTCCAGTGTGTTTTCTGTAACTGTGTGCTTCCAGAAGAGGCTGAATTCTCCAGTCACATTTGATAATAGTGTTTTATTTAGTGAACAAGTCTCTGGTTTACAGAGAGGGGAACTGAGAAAGGGTTTCTAAGCAGTCCAGAAATAGAAAAGAGAATGCTTATTAGTAGTGGTAGGAGGTAAACACTGGTGAATCTGATGCTGAGAATGAAATAGAAATTGCTAAATCCCAAATCATTGCATCTTGCAAAAAGCTGAGAAATAAACTTCTCTTACATCTGCACATCCTGCAGCAATGTGCATTGTCCGAAAGGCAGAACCATGTCTCACTATGTGCACCAGTGTAAGACAAAAAATCATGATAAGCCTACAGAGTGCTGCCTTAAGATGATCCTGCATGAACTTCTTCACATTTAAATGTTGTAGAAGAAGAGCGTTTTGTAAGTATTTGAAAATGCAGCCTAGTCCTGTGCTACCTCCTCCAGGTGGCCACCAGAGGGAATCTAGACAAGGAAGTGTGATCCTTAAGGGTCATCAAAATGCCATGTTGATAGATGGCTCTTTGATATCTTTGGGTTTCAGATTAATTATGCACATAGAAGTTTAAAATTAGCAGTGAATGTGACATTGTGTGTGGTTTAACCTCAGAGAACAACTCAGCTCACGCACAGCCACTCATTCACTTCTCCCATGGTGGGATCAGGGAGAGAATCAGAAGAGTAAAAGTGAGGAAATTCATGGGTTGAGATAAAGGCAGTTTAATAGGTGAAGCAAAAGTCATGCACAGAAAGCAAGCAAAACAAGGGAATCATTCACAGCTTTCCAGGAAAGCAGGGCTGAGTCACACATAACAGTGACTTGGGAATGCAAATGCCATCACTCCAAACATTCCCCCTTTTCCTTCTTCTCCCCCAGTTTTACACGCTGAGCATGATGCCATATGTTATGGAATCCCCCTGTGGGCAGCTGGAGTCAGCTCTGCTGGCTGTGTCCCCTCACACAGATCTGTGCACATCCCCACCCCCTCTCTGTTCGGGTGTGAGGCTGGAAAGGCCTTGACACTGTGGGAATGCTGCTCAGCAGTGATGAAAACATCCCTGCCTTATCAACACTGTTTCCAGCACAAATCCAAAACACGGTCCCATAGCAGCTACTTTGAGGAAAATTAACTCTATCCCAGCCAAAACCAGAACACAGCATTCATTTTGGCAATTTTCTTATAAGCTCTTTCAAGGGTCTGTGTTAGAATAATTGCTATGGATACAGTTTTAAATATTCTAGTTCAAACTCAGCCCTCACCAAACCTGATTACACTGGGCTGTTCTGCCTGTTCATGCCAATATGCTGCATCTGAAAGGCTACAGTACTAATCACTGCAGCAGTAATTCTAGATGTAAAGAAATATGTACATTATTTGGGTTTAGATGCAAACAGCTCTCTCGGAAGCACATCGGTGATAGAGATGAGTTGCTGTGGCTTCTTATGGCTGTGCAGTTTTGGGTGCTGGTAACGAAGTCAGATCATTGTCTTTACAGCTGTGTCTTGCTCTCACTTCTCCTTACCTCTCTTTCCACAGGGAAGGAGACTGGTGGGAGGCCCGTTCCTTGACAACAGGAGAAACCGGTTACATTCCCAGTAATTATGTGGCTCCAGTTGATTCCATCCAAGCAGAGGAGTATGTTTGGTTTTTTTTGTTCTAAAGACTCATTAGTGCTGTATTAGAAGGAGATGTGAGGAGTTGGTTTTGATTGATTGCAGCGATTTTTCAAATGACTTACCTTATATTTATTTCACTTCTTAACTGCACTGATAAATAATTAGGTAATTAGTAACAAAAGAAGCAGGAGCTCAGTGGTTTTTCAATGTCAAAACAAAGGAAGAAAACCTAAAGGAGCACAGGTCTGCTTCCTTTTTTCAATTGTCAGCTAATTTCAAGCTTTAACCAAAAGGTGCCCTTGCTTTTCCTGAACCAACTTGTAAAAATATTTTGAGTCAATTAGTGTGCAAATTGTCCATTAAAGAGGGCATATTGTATCAACAAATTCAAATCCTAGGATAGGTAGGATGCCCACAGTGCATACACAAAGCTGCCAATTGAGGACCCATCTACGCAACGAAAAGGAGTGATGTGTGTATCCATGTTATTTCCAATATAAAAGATACAGTGGAGGAGCTGATAGAGCTGAGCAGTTACTACTGGAGTTTGTACTTCAGGTTGTCCTTGGTTGATTGTGAAAAAACACAAAAATGTTGCTGCAGGAAGGAAAAACTGCTGTAACTCTGAAAGCCTCGTATAGAACCTCCACTAAAGTGGTTGAATCTCATCCTTCTGAGATTTTATGGCTGTGCTGCAACAAAAATATTGAGTACTAGTAAATCGCTATGTAAATCAAATATTTAGAGCAACATCTGTACAAATACTGCTCTTCAGCAGCGAGTGTATTCTGCCCTTTTCCTTATGTATCCCCTCCACTCACCACATCTTGGTCTCTGTTTGTCCAAGTCTGGCCTTTGTCAGAGGACACCAAGCGTTCTCAGCACCTGCTGATTACGGGCTTAATGCAAAGAGCTACTGCCCAACACAGGGAACATCTACTACATGGTTTGTCACCTTGGCTTTCCAGTATGACAAAAGAGACACAGTGTGACAAAAATGGTCAGCTGTGTCTGGGTAACCACAGTTTCCACACAAAATCCTCTCCATGTCTGGGCTTTGTGGCACTATTTAGTAATGCTGTGTAGCATTTGTCTTACTATTTCTGGTGTTTCCCTAAGGTGGTACTTTGGCAAGCTTGGCCGAAAAGATGCCGAGAGGCAGCTGCTGTCGTTTGGAAACCCCAGAGGTACCTTCTTGATCCGGGAAAGTGAAACTACCAAAGGTAAGCTAGGCAAAGGTATTCTGGCTGAGCGTAAGAAGATAATACAGGAAAAACTGTGCCAAGTGTGTGAAATACTGTTTTCAGTGGTATGAAGGTAGAGATAAGTATAATTTTGCATGTATTTTTGTTAGATCCTGACACAGTTGGAAGTCTGGATAGCCCAGGTCTTAGGGTGTGTGTTCAAAGTAGAGAATTACCAAAGTACAACTCACACTCAACCCGTGGTATCTGCAGTGCAAGCCACATGGCGTGATCCTTTGAAATGCTGGATCCTTGAGGGGAACAAAAAAAAAAGGAGAAAAAAAAATATGCAGCAGTTTTAAATTCACATTTTAACAGGGAAAAGACTTGAATATACTTCTAATTAATATATTCATAAAGTATTCAGCTGTATCCATTCTGTTGAAGTCAAGTGGAAGGGTGTATTCTCCTCCTTCCCTCTAAAAATATTGGAGGAGTTCCAGTTTTCTTGGCAGGTGCTATTTTTGCTTTTACATTTTGCTCACAAGGCCTGTCAACATCTTCTTCAAAAGCTTCACATGTATGAAAAGATCTTTGTAACTCGTACAACTGTTGAGCAGAAAACCTGCAACTAAGTAGAAACAAACCTGGCCATTTCTCAATTAACCAACAATCCAAAACAAAAGCTGTGGGAGGCATAAGTCACTAGAATTAATTCCATACAAGTTCTGTAGTCTAATGATGGTTCACATTAATTAAAACACTGACTTGTCAGTGCTTTGATCAGAGCACACTATCAGCTAGGCTTAGCATGCAAAATGTCATGGCTAGTGAAGGAGTTTAAAGAAGAGCAGCAGTACTTGCACTCCTCACTCCCTGACCCATCTTCAGATGCTTCATTCCATCATCTAAAATTGTAAGTTTTGTATTATTGCCTCCTGAAGTCACTGGATTTTTCCTTTGCTGCCTCTAACTCTGTTTTTAATGCAAAATCTGAACAGACTTGCTGTTGTTCCAGGCAGACAATTTCTTGTCACCCCACAGCTTCACCAGGCTTCCCACAGCAGTGAGGCACTCTCACCAGGAGCAAGACAGGCTCTAACTTGCTCTTTTTCTGCAAATAGCCTCCACCTGTTTTTTTTCCACCAACAGTTGTTCTGATGTGTTGAGGAGCAGGACTTCATCCCACTCTGTGCCAAGTTAAAAAACTCACTCATATATGAAGCCATGGATCCTAAAAACAAGCACAACACTGTTTCTCTAAACAACTTTATCAGTTTAGTCTAGTTTCCCCAGTTTTTATACAGTGATAGGGAATATGTTTTGCAGTGCTGTTTACTTAGCTAAGTCAGGGGTTTTTCTAATTTCTTGCGAGACACAAAAGCATTGGGGAAATGTAGTAATCCATCATGGATAGACTTAGAGCAGCAAGTTTAATTTCTCTGCATTCGAACTTAGGCCTCTCTGCATCTTCAAGCAGAGTTTGCATAAAAGCTATAGGAAAAAAACAAACATGCGTTTTTTTGTAAAAAATGCCTATATCCCTTCTCATCCTTGTGGTGTTTGAGTATGTTGTTAGAAGAAAACAGAGAGCTTGTTGTTCAAGAGAGAGAAAAAAAATCAGTTGAGTGGGCTCAAATGGTGTGTTCTGCCATAAGTCTTCTCAAAATCCCCTACCCCAACTAGTCATCATGGGCTTAGGACAGGAATTGTTTTATGACCTAGAATTGTCCCTTCTGCTTTAAATAATAACAATAAAATTAATCAGGATCATGTGAGAAGTGTCATCATGGATGATTTCAACATTAATTTAACCTTCCTTGATCACAGTTGCCTTCTCTTCTTACTTTCAAAATAAATAAATCATATAGAGCTGGCTTTTCATTTTTTCAATGCCTGACTACCCAGGTACTTCATCAGTTCTTGTCTCTATAATCCTTCACCTGGTTTCAATCTCCACCTTTCAAGACTGTCTGGTTTTAGTGTTTGGCTTTTTAAAAATTCATTAATATGATATATTGTAATGTCATATTTCTATCCCAAAGTTTTATTATTTATATCTCTTGTATTTAAGTTTATCATCAGATACTAATGAATAGTGTAGATAACCAACAGCCTAAATAAATTAATGAAGAAATACGTCTTGGTTCTTGTTTATGTCCAGGTTTGAACTGAAGCTCCAGTCCTGCAACTTGATCTGAGGTCAGTGGGGGTCCACAGAGGGCCACCCACACAGCTCTGATTGCAGACCTGGAGCCACAGATTGTTTACATTTTCCTAAAGAATCTAAAATAGTGACCAGATACTCAGGGAGCGTGACTAAAGAAAATACAGCTGCTGCCAGTGGATCAGAACTCAAAAATGCGGAGGTGGAGAAGGCTGCCCGGAAAATTCTGAAAGGAGGCTGACAATGTACAGCCCTGAGTGGTGGTACAAGGCATACAAAGCATGCACAAGATGTGCTTGCAAATCACCAAAAAGCTTTGAACTCCTGGCTGAGAGAAATGTACTGACTCAGGGGTACAACCTCTTCAGATAACAGTCCTAACCAAACAGTATTTTTCTACACTTAGAAATCATAGGATCACAAAAAGGCTGGAGTTGGAAGGGACCTTAAGATCATCTAGCTCCAACCCCACCAAAATAAATACATAAAAGCCAATTTTTTTTTTTTAAGAAGAAAAAAATACTTATAAAACAACCTTTGACACTCCTTTAAGGGTGCCTCCCATTCAAATAAACCAGAATCATCTGTTTTAATTGCTGGCTCTTTTCCTCTTATATAGGGGACAAACAACAGGGAATTTGAGAAGTCCTTGGAGTCAGGGCGGAGACATTTTGCTCACAGCATCTCCCTCAGGGATGAGCCACCCACAAGTGCAACCTGTTGTTGGTTAATGTGGTCAAGGAGGCTTCTTCCTGAGGATATGTCCAAGAAAGACATCCTACACTGGGACCACCTTTCATATCACACCAGACTGTTTGCTGGTGGTTTTCCTTTTCTGCTCTTAGCTGACAGTTACCAGTGAAAGCATCAGAGGCTCCAGAAGGAGGACCTTCCTGAGCCATCTGCAGCTGACAGTTTCCTCTTCTCCTTTTAATGCCTAAATTCCCTTGAGTAAACATAAAATTTGTCTGAGCCATGAGTGAGGATTTGTTTTCTTTGCTGCCTTTGAAATGGGCTGTGTTTTTGTTCAGATGCTGTATTATGCTGTAAAAAAGTGGCTTTGCTTTTGACACTGTAGAGAACCAACACAAGTGTCACTGGATGTAAAATAGGACTGTCCTCCAGAGTAAGGCACCTGAATGTGCAGGTCCCTGTACAGGTGGCTGAGCTGTTTTTGCAGTCAGGAGGAAGCTGAGGCTCTGTTCAGCTGCCTGTGAGTGCAGACACCGAGTGCCCACACCAGCATTACACCCCAGGACCAGAACACTCACGGAAACTGGGCTGGGATTCAGGCACCCTCATAGCACCAGGGGCTAATATGTGGGCATATAAATCAAGCCCCCAGCTCACCTGCACTGCACCTAAAACTGAATCCAGCCCATCCACTGAGGTTCCTTTACCTGGCCATGAGCATCCAGAGCCACTTCAAATGCCTGCAGGGCATCCACATGGCTGGAAAAACTGTGACAGCCTGTGGGAAAACTGCCAAGCAGCATGTCCTGAGGCATCTCACATGGCACTTAATCCCTGTGCCAGGGCATCTCAATCCCACTAGTAATCTCTGAAGCTCCACATGGATTTGGGAAGTTAAACACGAAGTTCTTGCAGATCTACCGGTGCTCGGTCTTGGTGTAGTATTACCTTCCAAAACCTGTGGTGTACAAATTATGCTTATTTGGTTGTTTATAAAGAAGTTTGGGATCCGTCCAGGTAAAAACACTACTCACATATAAAGTCATTATCTCCAGACCTTCCTGTGAGAATCTTGATATTTACCACCCACTGGCATTTACATAAAGTATAATATTTGCAGTGTAACCTGACACTTAGAATAGGAAAAGTCAATTTAATAGCCTGGAGCAGTAAATGTTAAAATGTGAGTTTCCATTTACACAGAAGTCCTGGTATCTTTCTAGAACATTGTGAAAGGGACATGGTGTGAACATCCCAGGATTTCTCTGACACTTACCACATTGTGTTAGAGCAATTTGTTCTTTGTCAGGATACAGTGAGCTTTTTGGAAGCAATTTCTCTTTCATTTTGTAATAACTGACTAGGAAATCAAAATCTTTATGACTAAATGCTAATTACAATTTTTTTATTTCTCCTTTGCTTGAAACAGGTGCCTATTCCCTGTCTATTCGAGACTGGGATGATATGAAAGGAGATCATGTCAAACATTATAAGATTCGTAAACTTGACAATGGTGGATATTATATCACAACTCGGGCACAATTTGAAACTCTTCAGCAGCTGGTTCAGCATTACTCAGGTAATTTTTCAGATAATACATGGCACTCTGAAGTATTTTAAAACAAAAGTGTTTGCTACTGAGCTGATGTATGTGTAAGATGCCCTGAAGAGTCATTTGATCTATGACTCTTGCTTGTTGTAATGCATCTTCTGTTATCCCTTTCCCATTAGAGTTATAAATGCCTTTGAATGCTGTTCACAGGATACAGCAGCAGAGCTTTTAAAACCTAACACTTTACTGTGCTAAAGGTTTTATCAGCTCTCCCTCTTTTAAGCAAACAGAATTACCAAATTTGACTTGCCCATCTCCAAGCATAAATAAGTGAGTGCTAATATGTGCCATTTTGCAGCACACTATTGCTAGTAAAGCAAATAGGAATTGCCTTGTGGAATTCAGTCACCTAAAACAATGTCCAAAAGGTTTGCATATATTAGATGCATTACATATAATTTCCCACTGGATTTTTGTTCTATGTGCAAAGTATTAACATTTAAATTAAGTTAAATAAATAAGGCAATATGTGGGTTTCTTTATGCACACTATTTGTGTCCACCCACCACACTTTTTTTTTATTATTTCTGTGAATAAAGTGTGGCATGCATTATTCCACCCAAAAGTACATCCTGTTGTCACTGGCAATTGGTGTACAACAAATGCAACTTCAAAGCCCCCCAAACCTCTGCATAGGACAACTAGTTCTTACACAGAAGATTGCCATGTTTCTCAGCATGGTCATTTTTTTAAGCAGAAATTTGTATTTTGAATTATTTGCTCTTTGGGGTTTTTTTTCCCTTTACTTTAGCTTTTCATAATATTATTAACACATTGCCCCAAATGCTTGCTGCTCAAAAACTTTTCATAATTTTTACTTGGGAAATCAACTTCTCTGTGGGGCATTTTTTCTGTATTCTTTGTATTCTGTCTGCTGTATTCTTATGCTATTCATACTAGACATCTGGCTGTCTTCTCCACCCAATTCCTGATGGGTGTATGCTGCCAGCGAGGATTTCTAGTTGTTTCTGGTGACTCTACTTCAAGCTAAGTGAGGTATAAAAACTCACATACAAGGAAGATAGTTTACAGCCTTACTGTACCTGTTGGTATATGTCAAATTTTAGTTCCCTGTGGTCAGCTTATCTGGGTGGCTTATTTTCCATGCACAGATGCAAAAACAAATAGATCTGGAAACAGCCATTTCTGTGCAACACGGAGGCATAATCAGTAGCATCCAGGCAGGGTAGCTCTGGAGGCAGAGGTACAGCACTCCAGAGGTTTCCCCTGTGGTCTCCAGGCACCCAGGTGAACACAGGAGCCCTGCTGACTCAAACCATGAGGGCTCCCTCTAACTGCTCTGCTCTCTGAATACTGGGGGGGCAACAAATCAGAGTTGTGCTAATGAGGTGGAGCTTGGTGTTGCAAGGAGCTTCAGTGCTTGCCCACCTTATGATGCTGAAACAACCTGTTCACCTGCATAGAAAGAAATCCTGCACAGCAGAATACAGACTGTGTTTGAGTCTGAAGGGCAATTGCACTTCCCCACCTTATTCTGCTCTGCTGCACCTGCTTTAAGGTACGAGTGTCTGCGCAGGCTTTTATTGTAGTCTGCTTTGTGCAGCGTGGTAAACTTCTCATCAATATGTGTGTGTGTATATTTCATATGTATGTATAAACCATTATTTCTACTCTTGCGAAAATATCTTGTGTGACTTTTGTCACAGTTCAGTCTTCTGTGAAGCTTCGCAAGAGACAATATCATGAACATGCCTCAAACAATGTAGGACTGGCTGCATATGCTAATGAAGGTTTGCTCTAGAAAGAATGTCAGACACCTACAAAGACAACTTTTCAGAGAGCAGAATATAGAAAATGCCTTTTCCTAGGCTACAAAATGTCCAAATTTTCATGGCTGTGATTTTTTTTTAGGAAAAAAAAGATAATTAATCTTCTCCGTGTTGCTTTTACTCAGTTCAAAAACAATTCAGGTCGTAATTGACAGATTATTTTTAAAAAGCTATGTACCTGTACCACGGTAAACCAGACACTTGAGAGGGTGACTCATTAATGCAGCATTGTGGGAGGAGGGAAATCCTGAGTCTGCAAGAGACACCAGTGGTGGTCACCTTCCATTTCAGGCTGTGCAGAGACTAAAATATTTCCTGTTCTGTCTCAAATGAATATGTTTCAGTGTTCAATTCCTAATCTTCCAGGATGCTTTGTGGTATGCAACTAACAGCTGTTGTGAGTAGCATTGTGTTTATGCTTACTGTATTTGTTTCATGTCACACTTTTTTTTCTTTCTTCTCCTTTGCTGTTGGCTTCACTTCTGGCTCCATCAGAGAGAGCTGCAGGTCTTTGCTGCCGCTTAGTAGTCCCCTGTCATAAAGGAATGCCAAGGCTTACTGATCTGTCTGTCAAAACCAAAGATGTCTGGGAAATTCCACGAGAATCCCTACAGTTGATCAAGAGACTGGGAAATGGGCAGTTTGGGGAAGTATGGATGGGTATGGAGCAAAATAATTACTCTAAAATAGCTCTCTGTGTGGGGATTACAAGATGGAAGGTGAAAATGTAGGACATTGTGATCCACAAAAAAAAAATAATAAAGCTCAAACTGTTAGGAAAAATGTCTTTGGAATCATGTCTTTGACTTTGAAATTCTTTAATCTTCAACTTTCATTATAATTGATGGCAAAAGAAAACTGAAATTCCATGTTTCCTTGGAAAGTCTTGATTTTGACAAATTACCACTGTCTTAATAATAAATCAAGGCTCACATAGTAATCTCTTGGCTATACCCAGAAGCATTTTTCTGCAAGCTAACAAAATAAGTCCTTACCTCTGGCATCCAAAACACAGTGTTTGCAAATGAACTTTAATGCAGCACTGAGAGACCCTCACCTTCCATCTTTCTCAATGCATGCATAATTTTGGATTATAAGTGTGTTTTTTTTATTAATTTCCTCTCCTATAGAGAAAGCTGATGGTTTGTGTTTTAACTTAACTGTGATTGCTACGAATAATACCCCACAAACTGTTGGATTGGCTAAAGATGCATGGGAAGTTGCACGTGATTCATTATTTCTGGAACAGAAGCTTGGTCAGGGGTGTTTCGCTGAAGTGTGGCGTGGTAAGGCAGAGAATATATTTTGCTTTGGATGGATCTTTTAAGGCCCTCTTGGCAGAAATAAACATTTCAAGTATAGATCTTATAGCTAAAAGATCAGAATAGTATGAAATGTTAGTTTCTATCGCCTGAAACAGTCAAACATAAATACAGTAATCCTTGGGGAAGCTTCCTTTCACTTGCACACAGTGTATGAGAGGTCAGGGCATTAAACTTCATTAATTGCATTGGGTTTACTTGGGTGACTACACAATTTCTAGGTATTAAAATAGGAATGTAAGGCAGAATGGTTAACCAGAAATTAATCTGGTAAGTAGACATTTTTCTTTTCTCGTGTGTTGTAGCACTGATGGAATCAGAGCCTGAAAATGTTTTCATCCCCTCTCCCAGTTTAAAAAAAATGGCAAATACCAGCAAGCTGATATTGTCAAGCTAGCTTTCCCATGCATCCACTTCTTCAAGTCTGTTTGAAATTTGTGTCTGCAGCAGAATCCAGTAACTTAATGTGGCAACCAGGGACAACAGAGGCAAAACTTGTCAGGCCCAGTTAAACCCCCATTTTGAGGTCCAGAAATATTGACCTTTTCCAAATCCACTGACATTGTTTTCTGAACCCTTGACAGCTTAACTTGCCCATCATGGGCCTCATTCTTTTAATGAGTATAAAACAATAGGAGTTTACAATTTGCATAAATCTTAGGATGGCCATAGCATTGAAACACAATATAGTGGCCATTTCATGAGATGGGGCTCAATTTCTGTGCCAAATTGCATTTTGTATAGACTCCAAAATTACCAATTCAAGTAAAGAATCACTATATGTTGTTTCCTCGCAAAAAAGGGGCAGTTTGACCACTCCTTTTGTTAGAGTGACACAAAAATATGTACAGCCAAAACAATCAATGGATTCTCCTGGGTTCTTGCAGCTGTTTCCCATTGCAGACCTACAGCAAGGAGCACAGCAGCAAGTCTGTGAGATTTACAGAATTTATAGACTAGAAATATAGAAATTCATAGAATCTCACAAAATTACAAAATATAAAAATTTATAGAGTCTCACAGAATTATAGAGTTGACCTGTTGCAGAGAAAGCTGCCTACATTGGTATTGGCATTTCCAGATAATTGCAGTTTTTCCTTGTTCTCCATCTTGAATGCATGCACAAGCTTCAGTTGATGTTAATACTTAGTGGTCAGCTCTCTGTGGCATAGATCTTAAACTGATACAACAAGTTAAAGGAACAAATGTAAAAAAAAAAAAAAATCAGCTATGAGAAATAAAGTACCAAGTACCAGTACCAAGTATTTGTCAGAAATGCAAAAATTATCATTACAATTATGAAATTATGTTTCTTAATGTATAGTAAAAAAATATGTTAACAGCCCTGAAGCATTACTGAAGTGGAGTAGATTAACACAGTAAAAATTAATAAAAAACACATCAGGTAGTAACTAACTATATATGGGAGGAATTCAGAGGAAAGCCTATGCTACTTTTTTATTAGAGAAATATACCCAAACAGAACAAGAAAATTTAAGAATTTAAACTAGAAGCAAGACTGAGAGGATAAATTAACATTTTTGTTTGATTTTCTTTTTTTAAACTGGAGAAATTCATGAAGGTATTTAAAAACAGACTTGCTGAAAACACTTCATGGTAATAGAACGAGTCCTGGGATTTTTATTAAAACAGATAATATACAATTAATGCTGTTAACACACAAGGTGAGATCCTATTTTATTAATGCCAGTCTGGTGCCCCATGAAACTCTGGTTTTATTCCTGGTTCATATAATTTGTGGTAGCTCTGCAAAGCGGCCATGACTGATAGCACACTGCAGTCTGGAGCTTCAGTGACTCCAGACAAAACATGCTCCCTGTCACCCATCAGAAAAGATTTTGGCCACTCTGCTTGAAATTAGAGGCAAAACAACATCCTCCCCAGCTTACACAGCAGTGCCACTAGAGCAAAGTCCTGCTTCAGCTCTGGTTTGAAGGACTGAGAGAAATTAGGGCTTCAGGGGCATGCTGGATTAGCAGAGATGGTAACTCAAGTCATTACTCCACTGACAGTACAGTGATACCTGGCACTGAACTGGCAGAAGGAAATCAAGCCATGATGAAAACTAAACTTGCACTGCACACTTTTGATTGATATGTGCCTCAAGCCTCCCTCCCAGACATTTGGGATTGCTCTTTAAAAGTGAGGAGCAGCAGCTCCTCCACTGCTCTTCTGCTATCCTCAGCCAGGCAAGCTGGACCTGGGACCTGAGCATTTGCACAAAAAAGGACCCATTTCATGGCTCATTTATACTCTGGCAGGTTGCAAAAGCTCATGATAAAGTTATTTTGGCCAAACCAGTTCCCGTGCAGCAGCTGGGCCCTGTTATTGTTCATTCACTTTTAACAAAGACAAACTGGGTTACTTTACACATTAGCTTTTTTCATGACACAGCATTTGTGTACTTTGTGGGCTTTCTGCTATCCTCATTCTTAAGTGCAGAGGAGTAGTTTTTAATGTGATGAACTCCTGAAGTCATTTAGTATTGTTCTGCCTTATCACACAGCAGCTCCCTATCTACAGATCACATTCAAAGCCATGTCAGCCCTGACTCTGGAGTAGGGTTCTCGCTAGTCTGGGCAAAGGACAACCAGAAAGCAGTAGGAAAGTGATATTTGATATTTCTGCCCATTTTCATTTTCCTTCCTTTTCCTTCCCACACAAAAAACAAACAAACAAACAAATAACCCAAAACAAAACAAACAAAACCCCAACCGCTGTTAACATAAATAAGTCTTCTAGGTTTTCTTTCTTTCCAGTCCTCCTTCTCCCCCTTGCAAATAGCTAAGTGAAGCCCCACCTTTTGCAGGAAGCCCTGAGTCAGCCTTTCCCAGCTCTCTCCAGGTTCTTGCGGAGGCTTTTGGGTGTTCCAGAAGACTTAGTAGGTGATGGCTGAAAAATGATGCAACTTGTCCATTTCAGTGCTGACCACAAGTAAAGAGCAAACTGAAGTGGACAGGAACACCTAATCTTTTATCAGCAGCTCCTGTGGATAAGGAGGAGAAGAAAAACAACACAATTCAGTTTGGAAATACACTTGTGTTTCTAAAATGAAATCAATTCAGGATTTGTTTCTCAGGAAGGGTTTTGTTTGTTGTTTGTTTGGTTTTTGGGGGGGTGTTTTGTTTTGTTTTGTTTTTCATCTTATTCAGAACAAAACCAAACTGTTAAAATGTGTTGCAAATGAAAAGTTCTGGCTTAACCAGTTTTGCTGTCCACATCTGTGACTGGAGCTGTGTTGTTGTCTGTAGCAATTACTTGTTAGCAAAGGAATACACAAGGATGGGTTTCAGCAGTCCCACGTTTCTTACTCAGAGAAGGTTTCTGCAGAGATTGCTGGAAACATTGTCTGAGTAGGACAACGGCAATCGTGCCCTGGTGCCAATAGGAATATTATTTTTTCAGTGTAACAGAAAAAGACTAAAACATGAAGGAAGTGTGGGAGGAAAATAATGATAAGGCAACATGGGAAACCAAAGATTTTTAAAAAACCTTATATTAAATGTCCTTGCTATTTTTTTCCTTGCTTACATTAGGCATCAGGCAGAAAAAGGAGCAGAATATATTTAATCTAACTAAGTGTCTGTGCTTGTAGGTACGTGGAATGGAAATACTAAAGTGGCTATTAAGACCCTGAAGCCTGGCACCATGTCTCCAGAATCCTTCTTGGAGGAAGCCCAAATCATGAAGAAGCTAAAACATGACAAATTGGTCCAACTCTATGCTGTGGTATCTGAAGAGCCTATCTATATTGTCACAGAGTACATGAGTAAAGGTGAAGCCATAGCTGTTGTGCTTGATAATATTTTTTCTTTATTGGTACTCCTTGGGGATGCAGAGGGAGGTGCAGTGGGGTGCATGCGAGGAAGGAGAGAGGGAACTGGAAATTAGAGTTACCTCTGGCTTCAGAAGAATTATGAATTCCACTATGAACTGGGCCCAAAACCTGATGTACAAAGAAAATCTGTACTAGCTGGGGGAAAGAGAAGTTGGTGCAGGCTAAGTAATTCCAACTGCATCAGCATCTAAACTTCCCTGACAAGTGACTTGCATTTTCTAGATTTGATGATAGTACATGCTGCTTCCCAAGATCTTAGCTTTTCCTGGCATCTGAGAGTTCTTAGGACATCTTCTTTCAGTGTTTACTTGTTGGCCTAGGATTTCTGTTTCTTCATTTAGCCAATCCTGAATCTTGTCACTGCACCTTGTTCTCAGATCACACTTCACTTTCAGTCCACCCTATTATCATCTTAATACATGATTTACACATATTATTCTTTCCCTCCTCTTTTTCCTTCACTCTCCCCTTCTCCCTTGTCTTTTCCTTAAGCTACTTAGCTGGTAACAGTGTAGTAAAATGAGAAAAAGAAAATTTTTTGCTCCATCAGATCTCCAGCAGGGGTGCTGAGAGCAGAGCAAAAAATCTGCTTGTTTTGGAAAAGCAAATGAACCAAATAGGAAACATAAGTTCTCACAGGGAAGTTTCATTGTACATTGGAGGATACACTCTGAAATTTTAAGTGCATTCTTTCAGTCTCTTTGGAGTTGACTTTTATTTTCCTGGCAGGTGCTTGCCCACCTCCCTCCTCAGAGGCATCCAAGCCCTGACTAACTCACACTTTAATTGTATGTCTCAGTGACAAGCATATGCTTTTTCCCTTTAAAAATAAAGACTTTTCAAAACCCTTCTGAAGTATGGGGTTTATTTTGGCTTGCTTTACTGGTTTGTACTGTAACATTTTACATCTTTGGATCTGAGCTTGAGGTTGATGATTTATCAAGGGAGAAACGCTTAATCATCTGTCTTTCTCCTTTATTTATTAAACCAATTCTCTGACCTTATTTAAAGGAGACTGGGACACTTCTCTGTTCAGATAGAAGATTAGGACAGAAGCTATAACACCCCAGGCTCTTTTTTTTAAAGCAACAGGGTACTTTCTTGTTTTCCCTTGCATGGGAAAGCAGTGTTCTTATAATTTTTGCCAAAGTTGCTTTCATTTCATCTCTTCTTTGTCTTCTAAAATTAATGGTTCATGCTGTATTTAGTTCTGGGTTAGCTAGAGGAGGAGCACTACTAATTTCTAAGGAAAAATAGCCTTTGCTAATGCTACCCCCCTTGGGCTTACCAGGCTCCAGGCTGACCTTTCTTTTGGAGCAGGTTGAGCTGGGATCTGACTTCCATAACTTGTGTGGCTTGGAACTGAGCTGCTGCTTTGCAGTTAGCTGAGGCCTTTAGAGAGCAGCAGGTATGTAGTTTTAAAGAGCACTGGAAAAGCTAAGAAAGATCAGCTTTCTCAGTACTGGTCAGGAAAATTTAAAACAATCTTGCTTCCTTTCCCTGCAACTCTCGTTGTACTAGCAGCACATTCTTCTGCAAGCCAACTTGAAGAGTGAAGTGAGTTCAATAGGAGAATTTGGAGATATTATGGGGTTTTTTGAAACTGTCTCTTGAACTTGAAACATTGCTGTCTTTAGTACTGCACCTCCATTCTGATGAGTTTTTTTTCCTAACATCTCTCTATTGTGTGAACTCTGCATTCACAGGGAGTTTGCTAGATTTCTTAAAGGATGGAGAAGGAAGAGCTTTGAAGTTACCGAATTTGGTGGACATGGCGGCCCAGGTCTGTCTTCAGAGTATTGAGCACTGAGATGCAGGTGTTTTATAGCCCATGTATGTACTGAGTTTGTTTTAAATGCACGGTTTGTGTTTCCTGCTGCTCACAGGTGGCCGCAGGAATGGCGTACATCGAGCGGATGAATTACATACACAGAGATCTGCGGTCTGCAAACATCCTGGTGGGCAACGGCCTAATATGCAAGATTGCCGACTTTGGATTGGCAAGACTGATTGAAGACAATGAATATACGGCCAGACAAGGTAAATGCAGCAGCAGGTGTAGCCCTGAGTGTCATTCTTGTGACAGGGAAAGACTGGGACATGGTTTTGAAAAGCTCTCTCTCCTATGCTTCGGGGCTGCCTTCAGTATATCCTGAACTCGTATGGGCTCCTAGTCAGAAGTTCACTGCTGAACGTATGTCCTAAAGAGAATATCTTATTTTGTTGTCTTTTCTTTGAAAACCAAATAAAACAAAGGTGATGAGTGAGAACGCAGCTGGAAATTACAGCAGTGACAGGATCTTCATGGTGCCAATAGAAAAGAGGATATTTTACTTACTGGTTATGAGAGTCTGAATGTGGTAATCCAGAAAAGTGTATGCAGGGTATTTCTTTTGTAGTGTGCCTTCTAGTATTTACTAACCACTATTATCACTCCTGTACTCTTCTTACTTTATTTCAAACAGGTCAAAGAGTTGTGCCTCTGTACAATGTTGCTGCATGTCTGAGCACTATATTTTCTTCCTTTCTTTCCTCTTAAAAAGTTGTTTCAATAGAATTGCCATTTTCCAGTGCTACATAGGGTGCTGGGCACAGCCAGCCACTGATACACTATAGAAATGTATCAAAGAGTTTTGTAGCTTTTTCTGAAAAGCATGTGTGTTCAAACTGAGCCATGTCAAGGGCTCTTTTCAGTTATTCTTGACAAGTCATGCTTAGTTGTCAGATGTTGGTCCAAGCTGCAGAGCTACAGTTTTGTTCTCTTTCTACTGGCAGTACTATGGTAGTGCTTGCTCAATATGTGTTGGTAAGCACAACTCCATCCTTTCAGTGCCAAAGCCAAGGAGGATCCCATTAAATCCTGTTGTACATCACCAAAAAGCACAGGCCAGCTAAGTACTTCATAACCTGCATTTACTCCCTCCTCTTGTGAGTTTCTTCTCTTGAGCAAAGTCCTTGTTTCAGCATGGACCCTGTCATTAATTCTTAGGAAACAGCTAACCTCTTTCTGTAACTTTTTCTCTGAGTGTTGACAGAAGGAGCCAGAGAGTTTCCAGCATGCCTTGCCCTGGCCTGGGAGCAGCTCTCAAGCTGTTCTCACCCCTCTGAACTGCTCTGGGCAATATCCAGTCACAGGGATGTGGACCACAGGCTGCATCCACCCTAAAAGGTGCCTGCTTCACAGTCAGACAGCAAGGCCTGATTATTTTGGTGGGGTCCTTGAAGAACCCGTGACAGATACTAATGCAGAGCCTTAACTACTATTGATTTCAGCCTGAGGGTGGGAATTGCTTCTTGTTAGAAAAAAATAGGCTTGTGTCATTTTCTCTAGAGCAATAAGAGTGTCTGGAGAGGCTCTGGTAGACAGAAAGCTGCCTGCTTGCTGTTCCCCTGTGTAAAATGAGAAGAGTTTTCCCTGAACAAGGCGGGCAGATCCAGTCTGCAAAACAGCTTTGAAATGGCAGTGTCCTATATTATCTCCATTTCTGCCTGGTTTGCTGCCATGTCTTTTGTTCCCTTTGGAAACCACCCAATGTATAGTTTTACATGACTAATTATTTGTTTTCATAGACAAGTATGTGACCTACTTCTGGCCAAATCTCTTCAGGCTCCTGATCCCTAGGAAATCCTATGATGACCTGTTTGCCTCCCAGTTTAAATCTCTCAGAATAGTTTTGCCCTCTTCACATGCTAAAAAAGCTGTGAAAACCTGCCTGACTTATATTGAGGAGAAGTTTAGATTTTTAAATAAAAATCACTGGGTTTGGGGTGGAGAAACTTTGAGAAAAGTATAACACCAGGCCTGGCAGGGAGAGGGAGCATAGCTGTAGGTATCTCCTGCCCTTTTTTCATGGCAGAAATCACTTGTGTGTCTGGGAAGGAAGAATTAGTTTGGCTTTTAAAATGCATTGCTGGTGATCTGAAGATTCGAGTCATGTTTTCCTGGCTTCATCTCCTGGTGCTACTATGGAGAAGTCACCAATCCTTCCCATTCTTGAGGGCAGTGGACAATACTTCCTTCCCCTAACCTCCAAGTCAGGCTGAAGTCCTTCAGAGCTACAGAATTCCTTAAAAGAGAGACCCAAAGAGCTGTAACCACAGGCATCATGTAGAAAGGTTTTCCTACTTTCATTAAGATTTTTTTTTGTCCCTTTCTTAAGGAGTAGGAAGGGGTGCTTTTTTTGACCAAGTTGCACACATTCAATTTACATTTCATTGCAATTAACCTGGCTTCCAAGCCAGGGTGAGCCTAAGACCTTTAATTTATTGAGGGAGAAAATGGTTTCTAATGCACCAATGGATTTTTTTTTTCAGCTGGAATTCAGTTCTGGCTTGTTTAGTTAAGCTTCAGTTTGAGCAATGCTTGTTGGAGACCACAGTATCAGGAGGAAATGGTTGCCTCTGCTTGTTTCCCATGACCTATTACTTCAGCCTCCAAGGGGATGCATCTGGGGACTGCTCTGTTTATCTAGCTGACTACTGCTTCAGTGGGAATTTTGACACAGGAGAAAAGCTTGGACAGCAGAGGGGAGGGGAACAGGGAGCGCTCCAGACTGGCAGCTCCTGTGGGAGAAAGGAAATGTTTTTCCTTGCAAAATCAGAAGATTAAAGTCACTCTGGTCACTGTCCTCAGCAGTCATCCTTCTTCTGGCTTAAGTGTGTTAGTACAGAGCTCATTGTTGGCATGGGGAAGAGGTGGTTTTCTCCAGCTTCGCTTGATCTCCTACTCCCTTCCCCCACTGTCACTTTTGTCTCTGATTAAATATTTTGAAAGGAAACAGATGGGGATGCTTTGAGCCCCAGCGGGCTAGAGTGCAGGATTCCTGAACCTGTGTGGGTATTACTTAGCCTGGTGGTAATGTTTTACTGACTGGTTTATTTTCTTTTGGGTTTGAACAAAGGAGGCCTGACTGCTCCTGATTTATGAGAGGTAAATAAAAAGCAGTTAGTTGTCTGCACTGCCATTTCTCAGCAACTGTCGGGAAGGAAAAAGATGGTCATGCCACTAATGATTTAGAGTGTGTGACTAGCAGCTATACACTGCCATTAAATAATAATAATAATAAAAAAAAGTTCTTGGCTTGTAATGAGCATTTGGCTCCTCTTGTTTTTAGAGGAAGTGAGTAATCAAAGGGGAAAAACATGCCTGTTTAGAGTGACGCCCATTTCAAAGGCTGCACTGGGGGACTGTATTGCAGCTTGTCCCATTGCTTCTTTTGGCTGTTGCTGTTGCAACATCTTCCCCACACACGTAGTGTCAGGCATGGAGCCTTGCTTCCTTCCATTGCCCTGTAAGGCAAGACTTAAAACTCCTGGTATGCTACAGGACAAAGAGGAACCTCTCATCACCTCCAGCAAAGGGTTTCCCACGCAGTTTTGCTGTCCTTACACTGATATGGTGCACAGTTATGTGGAGTTTTGGCCGAGCATGTGACATTTTTGTGGAGAGTGCCAGTGCTCCGCAGTCACTGGGTTAGAGTTGTTACTATTCTAAGCAGCAGCAGCAGCAGCTGATACAAATTTAAAATTTTCTTAATAAAAAAAAAAGTGCAGAGTTATTTTCCAGGCTATGTTTCTACTGAACACATTAGCAGCACTTGCAGTAGTGCCACTTGAAGCGCACATGAAACAATAAGGATCTTTCTGATGCCTTCCAGACGAGTCAGAGCTATTTTGGGAACTCTTAGTCCGTGTTTGTAAACTCTCAGATAATTTTTGCCTCCTTAACACTTAGAAGTAACTCCTTCCTGCCCTGCTTAAAATCGAGTGATGCTTCCTAATTTGATTTCCTAGAAATAGGATGGGATTCCCCCCCCCCCCCCCCCCCCCCCCCCCCCCCCCCCCCCCCNGGAATATTGTGTTTGTGACTGACAGTGGTGCAGGCTGTAGCATCCAGAGCTTTGTTCTCGCTGTTTACCTGCCGTTCCCTGAGCCGGCCCAGGAGAGGACCGTAGAAGAGACTCCTGGTTCTCAGCCACCGGGGTCCCGGGGGATCCCCGATCCACGCCTGTAGAGTGCGAGAAGGAGCACGGCCAGGTCGAGGGGAAGGGGGGCTGCAGGCCGAGAGCAGAGGGGCGTTCGGACCCGCAGTCCCGCCCCTCGCCCCCCGCTTCCTGGGGAGGGGTCCGCCTGCGGAGCCTGCTCCTCACCGCTGATGTTTGCCAGGCTTGTAATTTCATGTTCGTTCTCACAGCACAAAAAAAAAAGGAATTGCACGGTCCCTCCCACACGGCACTCATCATCGCCTGCCCGGGCTGACTCGTTTCCTGTTTCATGCTTGCTTCAGCACTTCGTTTTTACCTCTTGCAGCTTTCCCTTTCCAGCCCCAGAAGCAATTCAGTGCCACACTACATTTCCTGATTGCTAACCCAAGAGGTCCCTGAGTTTTTGGGTCCTAAAGCTTGGAGTCCTCCACTGGGTTTGGTTTTAAGGTGGAAGAGGTAGCAGCTTTGTAGCATTTCCAGAAACAGGATCATTATCAAGCTGGCAGTGGCTCTGGGGCATGAATTTCAGAGGTTTCTACTTCATGAAGATTTAGATCTGAAAAGAAACCAAAACTCTGAGGGATTTTCGCTTGCCTTAGAAGAAACCATGCTGAGAGTTGTATCTCAAGGTCACTCAATCATCCCAGCCCCCTCTGCTGCTTATAGGCAGCAAAGAATTAAAACAGGGCTATGGATTGATTTTTCCCAGGGAAATCCTCCTGGGAGATAACCTGTGTGAATGCCTGGGCAGAACCAGGCAGAGGTCCCAAGAATAGGGTTGAGCCTCACAAAAATCCTCACAGGCTCGGGGCTGGTTGCTATAACCATAAATTGTATCAGCAGCTTTGGTTTCATGTGGTTACAAGCAGTGCAGAAACCCAAAAAAGGCTTTCTCTGGACTGTAACATTAAAAAAAAAAAAAAGAAAAGAAAAAAAAAACAAACAGGAGGACTGAGATAAAAGCTGCAGATTAGTACCTTGTTTTGGGGCAGGTTATCCTGACCTGATGAATGCAGTGTGCTGTTGGTGTTCATGCACAGGGTTACTGATGTGCTGGTTTATAATAAAACAGATCCCAGCAACAAAAAGAGAAAAGTCCCTCCCCTACAGATGCAAAATCTGCCTTCAGAGTAGGAGATGGGCTGCCTTATCAGCTGGGGTAATTTGGCTAATCAGATTTATTAACATGCTTGTCACTAATACATGTTTTATCTGATGCTGTAATTTGTTTGCAGCACAAAGTCAGTTTGTTTAATAAGCTACTGAGGGCTGGGCAGGGAGAGGCGATGGGTTTTTTAATCAGTGTGTTGGGAAGAGAGTAAGCACAGCAAGTGTGTGTCCATCAGGAACCACGCACAGCATCCAGCCTGGGCTAACACTCCATGTAGCTACAGCAAACAGGAGGCTTCAGGGCAGTGCTCAACACATTTGGGAATTTTTGTGCTTTCACAGCAGTCTCTGTCTCCAGTTCCAGGCACTGAATGAGAGGCAACACCTTGGAGGGATCCCTGTTAGACAAACACACGCATCCCCACTCACACAAGCTGTGTGTGATCTCCTTATGTTATGGCAGTGCATGTGTTGTTGTACCTGCAGGTGACCAGCCTGGTGTGTTCTCTCTGGTCTCTGCTCTCCCTTCACTGACAGCTCTGCCATACTGGACTGCAGACTCTCTTGGACCATCTAGCCTCCACCATGCGTTGCAGGGCCAGAAAATCATGAGGCGGGGCTCTGCTAGCAAGCTCTCTGCCAACCTTGCATTTTTCTCCTCCCCATCTACCACTCCAAATCTGTCATCTATCAGGAAATACTGCACAAACTGCAGAACGTGATTTTTTACATTAGTTGCTTTAGACAGAGAATCATCCACAGCAGGGGCAACCTAGAGAAGTAATGAATAGCTGTCCTGTCATTGGAAAATCCTCAGCACAGACCATTCATCTTTCCAGCAGTGCTCATCACACCCCAGTGAGGATTGTACTGCTCTACCTCTCAGGAAAAGATGTCCTGGAATTGATCCCTCTTCTCAGGGACTTACCTTGCTTCTCATTTTCCTGTGGTTTGGCAACACGCTGCACAATCATCTGCCAGTGATACACTGGCAGTAGGTTGTGGAAGACAAAAATTCTGGGGGAGTTGGCCACAAAAGAGTCTGAAGAGATTTCCTTCCTCCAAAGATGAGTTGTAGGTGGTTGCTACCTTTGGATCTGAGCAGGAAGCACAAGGGAATTAGAGCAGATTTGGCTAAGTTTCTCAGAAAAACACAGCTGATTAAAGAAGAAAATTGTTGAATAAAATTTGTGCAATCTGTGAATGATCAAACCCCTCTGCATGGCCATCTCACACAGCACTAGCCAACGTCCGAGGCCTCAGGCTCCTGGCCAGCCTGAAGCTATTCCTTCATTCAGCTGGCACGGGGTGTGTGTACTGTGTGGGCTGCACGTAGGAGAGAGCAGAGGGACATTGGCCCTCACATTCAGGGCGGCCTGCACAGGCCCATCTAAAGGCATGCACTGCAGGCCTGGGCAACCTGAACACCAGATACACGCAGCTTGCAGTTATTCCAGGGATTGGCATGAGCTGTACAGCCCCAGGATCTCCTGGCAGCTGGAGCAGCCAGTTGCCAACCCCACGTGCTTGATGGTGCTGCTGAAGCAAGGCCAGCTCCCAGAACAGAGGCTCAAGTGATGGCAGCTTCTGCTGCAGAGGACTCACACATCACAGCCAAGGCAAAAAGAGAAGATGAAGTTCTGCAAATTTTGAGTCTTGTAAACTAAGATGGGTCACACGAAGAAGTGTAAGTGAAGGAGACTGAGACCAAAGCCAAGCACCCAAATTTTAATTCCTGCCTACATATCAACCAATGAAAACACATAAGAGACACACTTCGAAAAGTGAACAGGCATCCAAAAGTCTTTTGGCACCTTTGCAAATCTAACCAGTAATGTGCTGATGCTTAACTAGACTTAAGTTCCTGACTTCAGGCATTAGGTATCTGAAACTTTCTCTTGCATCTTTTTCATCTTTTAGCAGGGCTTGGGCAAGTGCAATGTTACCTAGGGATAAAATGTATTTGTACTCTTAGGATTAGTCTCTCAGGATCATTTACATGTAGAGCAGAAAAAATTTAGCACATCGAAGTTTTACTAAGTAAGGAGATGAGAATTACCACGTTTACTTTTTACTCTAAGTCACGTCAGATTGGGGTGTATGGCAGAAGATACAGGACATTGAGCCTTGCGTATGATGGCAGGCCAGCGCCAGCAGGGAACTCTAAACAGTGTCATAAGTTCACTCCCTGAGAGTGATTTTTCCACCTTGTTACACTTTCACACTCCTCCCGAAAGTAAAGGGAACCTTTCTGAGAGGGTGATGTGAAGTCGCAGTTAGTCTGTTTCCAAATTCAAGAATATTTGTCACTAGGTAACAGCAACAAGCAATGCAACTCTTTTGCCTGTATGTTAATACAAGGCACCAGGGAAAAGTCTGCATATTTTTTTGTACACACTATGATTTAATTATTACCACAAGACTTCTCTTTAAGTCATACTGAAAATATTTTCCCTAAGAAAACAGTCAGTGATTGGAAAAGCAAATAAATCAGTGTTTAAAGGCTTGTTATCTTACTATCCTTACTGCAACTGGCTCCTGCAAGCTCTGATGATGGATGAGCACATTAGAACTGCACGTATTGAAGGCACTACAGGCTTTTCAGTGCCAGGAGCTTAAAGTACACTATCAAGTTATAAATCATAGGCCAAAGTTGTGCCTTGACATCAAGCACTCCAGGCAACTCGAATGGCAGTATTATTTTAAAGTCTTTGAATGTTTCTAATGAAATAACTGAGTTTGCTTTTAATTTTTGTTTTCACTTTCTTTGTTTGTTTGCATTTTGCTCAGCTTGAGCAGGCAAACTGGGAGGTACATATCCAGTATATCTCAGTTCTGCTTATACATGCTGTAATTTGCAAATATTTAAAACACTTTGGAAGGAATTATTTCTATCATATTTGGCTTATTTGTTTTTAAAACTGGGGATTTATTTCATTTTATAAAATTTCAAACTTGAGTTAAAACGTCTTACCCATCTCTTGGGAGGTGGGACAAACTGATCCCTTCCCTGCTTAGTGTTTCCTGATGCCCTACACGTTCTGCCCACCTGTCCTCTCTGAGTGTACTCTGTGGAGCTGTTGGTTAACATTTGTCTGCAGCTCCTTCCACCTGCACATGTTGCTCAACACAAGAGTCACCTGTGACCTGGTGCTTTGGTTCTGTCTCTGTTCTGGTTAAGAGTCCTGTATTCTCTCTTTAGGTGCAAAATTTCCCATTAAATGGACTGCGCCAGAAGCAGCGCTGTATGGAAGGTTCACAATAAAGTCTGACGTGTGGTCTTTTGGGATTCTACTAACAGAGCTGGTAACAAAAGGGAGAGTGCCATACCCAGGTAAGAAAAATGGCCTGCTTCACCTGGAAAAAGGAGTGGGAATGGGCCATATGTTTAAGCTGGTATGTTTATTTATATTCACTGAGCTCAAAGGAGAATGTGTAAGTTGTGTGTATGCTTGAAAATAGTCCTGTCTCAAAGCTGCTTTGTGATGGTCATGATAAAAAAGACAAGGAGACAATTCAACGTATTCACTTCTACTGTTTTAATTGTGCTCAATTCAATTAATATAATTTCCAGACAACTAATGAAAGCAGTGTAAAATTATTATATTCTAGAGCAAATAGCTCTCCATAGTATTGCATTTACTTTAAGATACCAACAGTTAAACTCCTACAGAGGCTTTACTCCATTTATTCTGTCAGTCCGGTTCACTGCAAGGTTTGATGACTGTCTGAATGTCTGGTACTATCTCTTTTTCAAAAACTCTTAAATTTCAATCCTTGCTTTTGAGATAGATGGAAAGGGAACAAAATAGTTTTGTAATGTGCAGTCCAGAGCTCATGGCAGGGTCACAGCAGGGTCAGATTCTCTGCATGGGGGAACTGGAGGCCCCATGGCTCTTTGTTGAAACCCTGCCAAGTGTCCAGTGGATTAAGATTTGAAGGAGGGGGTGATTGGATCTGCTTATGCAGAAAGAGCTTTTTAATCCTTGTTGCCCCCCTGAAGATTGTAGGCTTTCAGGTGGAGAGGAAAGGGGTGAGGTGAAAGCCATGCCTTACATGGAAAAGAATTTAATCCCCTCTTTTTCTCATCAGCACAGATATTAACAACAGGGGATGCCCTGTATTTCAAGATGCATCAAGCTGCATTTTTATTCTTTTTATTAAAAAAAAAAATCAACTAAATACTCAACAGTCTGGCTGTATGCACTGCAGCTCATTTAATGGAAAGTGGCCTGCAGCAGTTTCAATTTTCCAATCTGTGCTGTGATCAAGCAGTCAGATCCATATATCAAACTGTGCAGGAGAATCACCAAGGTGGAGTTCAGTTTATGCTGTGGTGTCTCACACCACTTCAGGAGACTGAACTCAGCAAAACTAACCTTCCAGACTTTTACCAGGAATTTCAAGTTTTCTAGCTCCTAGCAGCCAGTAGCTGATATTTGAGAAGAGAATATGAGGACTGGAAGGCATCTCATGATCAACAGTGAACTTTGGCATTATTAACAGGGAACAGCTTGGCAAAGGTGTGGCTGTGACAACTGAATGAGGCAGCAGAAAATATAATGGCATGTTTCTGTGGAATGGATGAGTCCCTCTGCCCAGCACTTCCCTGTGTAGGGTGTTGCCCTCAGTGAGAGCAGCTGTGTCACCAGTCAGCACAAAGGTCTTCCTGCCATAAGGATTCCTGGTAGTGGTGTGAGAAAGCTGTGATTTCTGCATGTTTATTGAGCTTTTAAGGAGACATGGCATGCTGTGCAAAGGTCAAAGACAGAAAAAAGATAAGCTTTAGTTGATGTGGTGTTGCTCCCAGAGGGTGGGCAGTGTTCCTGACTAGGCTGCAGGAATTCTCTAGTCACTGCCAGCAGAGTGGGTGCATGGGGGCTGTCAGCAGCCAGGGCAGAGTTAAGGTGAAAATCCATTTAAGCCCTGTGTTTACTCACAAGTCTGTAACTGAAAACAGGGTTGGCCATGGCTGCAGAGGATGTCTGCACTTCATAAATGTTTCTTTCCCTCACCAAAGGAGAAGGAGTCCACAGGATGTGCCTTTAAGTGCTCGGAATATATAACTTCTTGTGGGAGCCATGACAGTAATCTCAGGCATGGGCTGTGTCCTGAAATTCTGGACAGTTTTATTATGTGGCAGCTTGAGCACATCAAAGACAACCAGCAGGATCTCTCCTCTTTCAGCACCGTCCTACCCCTTCATCCCTCACTACATAAAGCCCTCACATGCTGAAAGTCCTTCCAGCTCGCTCTCCTCCACCTGCACTAGGAAGACACCAAAGAGTTGGAAGCAATTTTTTGTGTGTTACACATCACTAAGTCAGCAACTTTCTGGACAGTCATGTACTGCCTTGGTTACACCCTGCCAGGGCCATTCCTTCCCACCAAGACTCTCCTATTGCTCATCTGGGAGGTCTTAACCATTCTCATGGTCACCATCACTCCCCTCTGCCAGTTTTACATAAGAGCAGCCTGGATCTTACATTTGAGTGTCCAAAGTCTTTCCAGATTTCAGTCCAGTCTCATTTCCTAGACCCTAAGTGGGAAAGCTTTTATAGGCTGAGGCAGCAGTGGAGGGGAATTGGGGCCTTCTCAGAAGGATCTGCCTTTGCAAGTGGATTGAAGAGTGAGCTTGGATTTCTCAAGGTTACAAAGGCCACCTGAGCTTCTTAGAAAATACTCTTTTTTCCCCTGACATAGAAAGGACCATCTGTCTCCTGTGTCATGCTGAGAAGAGGAAGGCCCTTGTGAAGGACAAAGTTTCATGAATACCTATCCCTGTCTTAGATAGGGAGTAGGGTTCAGATGCACCCACAGGGCTTTTCTTGCCATTATGGCATGGCTTGCATGAGGAGCAAAAAAGGGATTTCTATCACCCTGAGAGGCAAGACTCAGCCCTCTTCACCCAAGTAGACAACCCATAGGTGAGAGAATGTGGTCTGTTGGCACTGCCAGCACTTTGGTACCCAAGATGTGACACTGAAAAGTGTCAGCCTTGAACAAAGAGGGCCACGGAGCTGTCTCTCTGCTCTAATATCTAGTTTCTGAAATAGTTCTGGGCATGTTGTCCTGATGTTCCTTCTTGCAGCTTGTAGCAGGCTGGGGGAAGTGGAGAGAGGCCCTCAGACAAAGGGATTGCTCTCTTGCTTGACAAGCTTTTAGTGCCTGGAGAGATGATTTACAGCACACATCCCAGTCCTGGGGTGGTACCCATGCCCGCAGGACACCATACCTCGTGCCTTCCCATGTCTGGAACCAGGCATTGTTTTAAGCTTGTGTAGAAGGAGGGAGAAGCACAATGAGTAGGACAGAGGGGGAAGGCAGGCAGTTTACAGGAGGGAAACAGGCTGGGTGGAACAGAATTGGGCATTCTTTGTCCTACAGATTTCAGCCAGTTGCTGTCCTGATGCCCCATTTTGGAAGAGAGGCTGGTGCAGTGGTGAGATATATGAGCAGTAAAGATTGTGCTGGTGGAGATAAAGATCAGTCTAGAGTTCATAATAAAGCCTTGTTCCCTACCCTATAGCTCCCACAAGCAAAACCAACTTTTTGGAAGGTGTCCTCATGTTCACACTTCAACTGAGCCTATTTCTCTGATTTGCATCATAATGAGCCACTATGATAACTAATTTATGCCCTTTTTTATGCTTTCTTATCCTTTTCACGAGGCAACAGATTCAATGAAGCACCTTTCACAGTCTTTCACACAGAGGTTCTATTTTCACTATTGCAGTGGGGAAATGAAAAACAGATAGGGCCAGAGGAGGAGCCAAGCTTAAACTAGTCTGCTTAGTGGACCTTTTTCAGTGTCAGTTTCTTTTCTCTTGGACAAATGCCCTTCCCTAGCAGTAGTTGGAGAATTTGTAGGTTTTTAACATGCTACTTTTGGGATAGGCAAACATCTCTGACCAAGCCCCTTCTGCTTTCTGCTGCAGTTGTCACATCAAGAGCATTTTCGTTTTAACTCTAGTGTGACAGCCACCAGGATCCTAGTCACATTGCTGCCTCTGGACAGGCAGGTCTTTGAGTCTGGGCTCCAAGCAGCCCTGCAGCCTCTGGGAAGCTGTATTCAGCCTTCTCATCCCTGGGGGAAGCTGGGCCACGAGTGACAGAGAACATGTAGTACCCAAGCCTGGGGCCAAGTACGTAACAGTGAGCCAGCACAGGTAGGTGGGTGTAACATCATCGTGGATGGTAAATAAGAGATTAAGAAAGATGTGTACTCACCACATAGGATAGATAAGGTCAGGTGGGTTTATTTGTAAGCAAGGAAGCTCCACTCACAAATGCTGTAGCTCAAGGTTGCATCTATTCATCTGTTATACCAAGCAAATAATAACTTATATTAAAAAACAAAACCGAAACAAAAACCAGATATTGATAGTCCAGCTTTGAGGATGAGGAGGTGTTGGGGGTTTTCAGGCTTTCATTTCTAAATGAAGTGGCACGATTTCCAGAGTTTTAAAACTTGTTCCTCCTTTTCCACAGAAATAACTTGATTTGCATTGCACTCAGTAAAAACAGCATTCAGAGGTTGTCTTCCCTTAGGAGCAGCTTTGCTGTTCCCCCTTCCATGCACTGTATTAGTTTGATCATTGGTCTGACAGGCTGGAGTGGGTCTGGAAGGAGCATCATTCTCAGTCTGTGTATTGGATTTGCATGGCCAAGCTGTCACAGTGGGCTGGGGGGGTGCCTGAGAAGAGGCTGTGACCTTGTGGGAGGCCCGTGGAGAGAGGAGCCCCTGTCCTTGAAGGACCGTGGAGGAGTGACCCATGACCCATGCTGCAGCAGTTTGGGGAGGAACTGTTGCCCCTGGGATGGACCCATGCTGGAGAAGTTCAAGGAGAACTGTCTCCCAGGTAGGGACCCCATGCTGGAGCAGGGGAAGGACTCCTCTCCCTCAGCTGCAGGAGAAACAAGCAGTGATGAGCTGACCTTATATAACGCCCATTCCCTGTCTCCCTGCACCACTGGGGGAGGAGCTAGAGCTGGAAAGGAGGGAGGGGTGTGGATAAGGTATTTTTCAGGTCTTATTTTACTTCTCATTATGCTGCTCTGATTTTGTTAGCAATAAATTCAGTTGATATCTCTAGTTCTAGCCTGTTTTGCCCGTGACACTATTTGGAGAGTGATCTATCCTGGTCCTTATNACTGGGGGAGGAGCTAGAGCTGGAAAGGAGGGAGGGGTGTGGATAAGGTATTTTTCAGGTCTTATTTTACTTCTCATTATGCTGCTCTGATTTTGTTAGCAATAAATTCAGTTGATATCTCTAGTTCTAGCCTGTTTTGCCCGTGACACTATTTGGAGAGTGATCTATCCTGGTCCTTATCTCAACTCATGAACTCTTTGTTATATATTTTTCTTCCCTGTCCAGCTGTGGAGCGGAGTGAGAGAGCTTGGTGGATGCTTGGCATCCAGCCAGGGTCAACCCACTACAGTCTTAGGAGAAGAAAGCAATAATAAAGTAGCCTAAAACAATCACTCTCCTCACTGGACTGCACATGTTCCAAAGTAATCTGCATAGCTCATTAGTTTGGATGCAGGGACACTCCCTAGTTACAATAAGGTTTCCTGTCTTCTGGAAGAGCAGCATTGCCCAGATCCATGCTATTTGCACGTGTGCTGTGCTCCATCTAATCAAGCTCCTAAGAGCACACCAAAGTACTTTTCAGTGTTTTCTTTAGCCACAATTGGAAACTCCACATTCTTTTTTTTTTGTGTCACAGTAACTGTTACAGTAACTCTTAAAATTACTGTAACTTAAAGTTCCTATAACTTTTCTAGTAAAATCCAAGAAGTATTGCATTTCTGTCCCCAGTCTATATGGGCAGTAGATTTTTATTGTACTGAGCATTAGAGTGGCCATATCCTGTGGCATCCTGAGATTATTGAAGGTTTCACTAATAAAGCTGGACGGTGGGAGGTTATTTGATTTTTGATCTTCTCAGGGAATAAAAATCTAATGGAAAAGCCATCTTTTGGGAATTTGATGTTTTCTTCTTGGCCAAACCATAATTCTTGAAACATCAGGAGCACAAGATGATTTTTCATATAATTCTACGATGATAGAATAGTCTGGGTTGGAAGGGACCTCTTAAAGGTGATCTAGTGCAATCCTACAATAAGCAGGGATATCTCAGGTTACTCAGAGCCCTGTCCAGCCTGAACCTGAATGTTCCTAGGGATGGGACTTCCATGACCACTCTGGGCAACCTGTTCTAGTGTTTTACCACCCTCATTGTAAAAAAACCCTCCTTTTTTTCTTATACCTAATCCAAATTTAGTCTCCTCCAGTTTAAAACCATTACCCCTTGTCCTATCCCAACAGGCCCCCTTTAAGTACTAAAAGCCACAATAAGGTTTCCCCAGAGCCTTCTCTTCTCTGGGCTGGACAATCCCAATTTTTTCAGCCATTTCTTATTTCAGGGCCCTTCTCTGGACTCGCTCCAACAGGTCCATGTGCTTCCTGTGCTGGGACCTCAGAGCTGGATGCAGGATTCCAGGCGGGGTCTCACCAGAGCAGAGCAGAGGGACAGAATCCCCTCCCTTGCCCTGCTGGCCAGTTTTCGTCAGATGAAGCCCAAGGACATGTTTGGCTTTCTGGGCCGCAGGTGCCCTTTGCCAGCTCATGCCAAGCCTCTCATCCACCAACACCCCCAAGTTCTTCTTGGCAGGGCTGCTCTCACTCTGTTCATCCCTCAGCCTGGATCAATACCAGGTGTTGCCCCAACCCATGTGGAATAGCTGTACCCAACAAAAGAATATTGCTGAGTATTTTATTTCACAGATTTAAGGATTTTAGGATAAACTTTTAAGGGGTCGGGAAGCATACTGCAAGCAGAATGTCATTTATTATTTATTAAGAGTTGAAACTCCTGGGTATTCATTAGGAGAGAGGAGTTGTACAGACTGCTCAGATATTCTCTCTGTGGTGTTAGAAGTGCAGATATGACAGACTCCTGCTATCAAAAGAGAAACACTAAAACTTGCAGGATAAGTAAGTCTACAGAATAGGTTTGTAAACATAAATAGGCCGTTTAAGAGGTAAAATGTATACCTGAAACACTGTTACTTTTATACGTCTGACTAGTAATCCAGTCGATTTAGAAATAAAAGTCTTTGAAACTGTTTTTAAATTAGCAGTTCACATCAAAACGAACAGAATTTCTTTGGCAAACCCTAGGTGCTTCAGCCCTTGCTGGATATATGAATTCCAGTGAAGATCATGAGGATTACTTGCTTTAATTTCATAACTGGGGTTTACTATGAGGGAAGGGAAAGGGGAAAGGAGAAAAGAAAAGAAGGGTATTTTCATGGATTAAACTGTAATGAAAAAAACTGTCTTGACTCACTTTCCAGGGACAAAAGAAATGACTGTGATTTCAGACAGTAATGTCTCTTTCATGTTCTTTTTTTTTTTTTAACAAAGGGAAGTGAGGAGCTGTTTATGTTTTTCCTCCCCCTTCTGTCTCCTCAGGGTTTTTCTTCCAGCACACAGTTCGTTATCAGGTTTCAGAGTATACTTTGCAGCACTGAGTAAAGCACTGGATAAAAATACCAAACATTTGATATCTTAGAACAACAAATCAGTTGGGAAGGAGCTTTTCTGCTGCTGCTGCTTCCATCCATGTTGTACTTAAGGATGCACTGCCAAAATAAAAGCAAAGAATGCCGTTTGTTAGTGGTTATGCATAAACAAACAGATGAGTTACTGGTAACAGTTATTTTCATAGCCTTTAATATGTAAGGGAAGCAAAGTTCTCACCCAAAACATGAGGTAATTCAGCTGATTCAAAGACAAGGATATGAAAAAAGGTGCAGATTTTTGTTCAAAATACAAATTTATAAAACTAACATTGCGAACACAACGTGAACAGAACGTACATGTTTTTTTCTTGTAGTAACTTGAAAACAGCAAGGCCAGAAAGTTTGGGTTGATGCTGCTTTGGGTTTGTGGTGTCTAACAGACCAGTAGTGTTGTTATGTAGTGTAATGAAAAAGTAAAATGTCTTTGGAAATGTTCTTGCTGGATAGTTAGGAGCACGGAAAAGTTTGTGCAGTGTGTTCTGCTTTGTTGTGAGCCTCTGTGACCTAACAACACCAATTTGGAGTCAATAATATAGGAGAACCTTAACTCTATGCAGAATCTGATGGCTGCAGAGGCTTGTTATTAATCTGTTTTCATCATTTTGAAGACCTAACCATGGTCCACTTTAGGATCCATTTAAAGCGTTTGCTCCTAGTTATAAACATCTAACACAAAAAAATATGGTGGGTGGATGCAGCTGATAAATGAAACACAAGAAACCAGTGCTGAAATGTTGATCTGCGGGTTAGGGAATACTGTAAATCATTAATCTAACCTTTATTTTTGCAATTATCCCTGCAAAAGGGAGCATTAAGGAGAGGCCTGTAAGAGTATTAGACAGTTTTCTGAGTTTTCTGGAGAGGTTCCATGCACAAAAGGCAGCAAAAGAAACAGTGCCCTTTCCAGAAACAGTTTCTTCTTTCCCTTCCCTTGCAGTAAAACCTATATATGAAACTAAACCAAGTACTCCTCATGTTTGAAAATGGGAGTTGTGCAGTAAGCTAAGCAGAGCCATGCTGTGACCACAACATGGGTAACTGAGAGCCTAAATATAAATACAAGGAATAAATGGGGAGACCATGCCAGGGGTGGTTACAGTGGCAGGATAGGAATATGATCCTTGCCCAGACTCTGCAAATGGATATCAGTAGCAGGAAATTACCCTGACAAGATAAGAGGAAAAGGGGTTTTGTAATCCTAACACGAGATGAGAATCTAGATGTGGATGGTCAGGAAAGGCTGAATTTTGCTGATGTTTCTTTCTAAGCATCCTTAATAATTAAACACAGCCAGGACATGAGGATATAGACTAAAGACCAAATCCAAGGTTACAGCCAAGTTACCAGCCTAAATGCTATGTAGTGTAAGGATTTTATTACCTGTCATGGCTTAACCCCAGCCAGTAAATTTAATACCATACAGAGACTTGCTCATTGCCACTGCCCGCCCCCAGGCCCCTCAAAGGTGGGATGGGGAGGAGAACCAGAAAAAAGGTAAAACCTTTTCTTCTTATCTCGACAGGGTAATATCCTGCTGATATTCAAGAGGTTAAGATAATAACAGTTTAATAACTGAAATAAAGTAAAATATAACAATAATTTTATTGGAAATGAAAAAGAGAGGCATATGAGCCAAGAAAAACAAATGATGCACAGTACAGTTTCTCCCAGCTTCTTGTGCACCTCCTCACTGGCAGAGCATGAAAAACTGAAATGTCCTTGACGTAGGATAAACTCTACTTATCAGAAACTAAAACATCAGTGCATTACCGATATTATTCTCATACTAAATCCAAAACACAACATGGTACTGGCTACTAGGAAGAAAGTTAACTCTATCCCAGCCAAAACCAGACATTTCTACAAATGTAGTCAAAGTGTAGAGTGGATAAATGAATCTGTATTGAAGAAGATGATGGAATTATTCCTCACAAATAAGTTTACAAAAAATAAGAGGTTTTGGGTTCTGGAGGTGGGACAAGCAAACTCTTCAGAAGGACACCCTCCAAGAAGAAAGTGGAGGATTCTCAGGGAATGATAGTGTCATGGAAGCCAGGAAGAGGATAAGCTAACAGAAAGTGTAACATCAAGGTGCTGGTTTCTAGATTCAGTCACAGAGAAACTAAAGTGTCCCTGTTGGTTCTCCTGCAGAGCTGCTTGGCAGGACCTGCTAAGCCAGGAGAATGAATTCTGCAGATATTTTTCAGCAGGGGACTGGCGCAGGGCAAGCACAAAGCTTGCAGTCAGCGTGCAGGCTTCCTTTGAAACAAACACTCTGCATGTCTGCGGTGCCAGTCTTACCTCTGGTACTGTCAAAAAGAGAGTACTGGGGGAGAGATGTAAACTGAAGCTGAGGGTGACTTGCAGTTAGTTAATGTTTGGTGAAAAGCTTTTCATCAGAAGAATCAAGGAGTAGAAATCAAGGAATAGAAAATAAAAAGTAGCAAAAGGGCCTTACCTTACTCTCAGAGTCAAGCAAGATGAGTCACCATCCCTGGAGATATTTAAAAGTCCGTAGATGTGGTGCTTAGGGACGTGGTTCAGTGGTGGACTTGGCAGTGTTAGGTTAACAACTGGACTCAGTGACCTTAAGGGTCTTTTCCAACCTAAACGTTTCTATGATTCTGTGAAGGTAATACAACTTCTTACTGTTTTCTTTTGCGAGAGAGAGACAGAGAGAGAGAAAGAGAGAGAGCTGTGGTTCTTTATTGGAGATGTTTTGCTTGGCATTTCACTTGTCTTGTGAGCAGCTTTGTTCTCTTTTGGTTTGGGAACAGTTGAATATGATAGAAACTGTACTAACCAGCACAGATGGAGGGAGTGCAGGTCAGCTGCAATAAGCTTCTGGGCTGACACTGAAGGCAAGCTGCTGGACAACCCTGGTAGCCAGGAGTAGCAGAGTTTGTCTTGAAGTCCCTGCAGCATGGCCTCAAAGAATGCTTTCTGAAAGGCCCACACTCCATGAGGGTTTCAGAAATTCACCTTAATTTCTAGAATTTTGAATTTCCCTTTTTTTTTGCAATGCATTTGTTTTCCTTAAGCACGGCACATATTACATTTCATGGCTCCTGCTGGTCAGAGAGGGAAAGCACCAAATCCTGCCCATTGTGAGTAAGCCAAGAGGGTAACCATGGGAGCATTGCTCTGCTCATCACTGAATCCTAAAACCCTCTACTGAGGAAGAAAATAATCCAGGTTAGCTTGCAGTAGACACAGAGCTGAAACAGAACATCAGTGTGGTTGTGTTTCACTTGTCTTAACCAAAAGAAATTAGTATGATTGAGTGAACCACATGTGTTGTAGATATACTTATACTTGATTAATTTTTCTGTCATTTACTGTGGATTTGCATGCCCTTCACAGGCATGAACAACCGTGAAGTCTTGGAGCAAGTAGAACGAGGTTATCGGATGCCGTGTCCTCAGGACTGTCCCATCTCCTTGCATGAGCTTATGATTCACTGCTGGAAAAAAGACCCAGAGGAGCGTCCAACTTTTGAATATTTACAGGGTTTTCTTGAAGACTACTTCACTGCAACAGAACCCCAGTACCAGCCTGGCGACAACCTGTAAATCCCTGGTTTCCAGACAGTCATGAATTACCAGGTGTTTCTCAGCCCTGCCCCACCTGCTCTCCAGCTTCCAACTCTGTGATTGGCTTCTCCAGAGTGTGACATCTTCCAGCACTGCAGTGCACAAGAGGGGCTGAAGCTGGGAACTTTCACAGCCCTTGCCTATGACCACTTGTCCTAATAATCTGAATGTCCTGGATGAAAAGGAGAAAAACACTTGTTTTTTCTTAATCAAAGACTCCGAAACTGCATTGTATTGATGTTATGTAAACTGCAAAACCTCTGTTCATTGTAAATAGTAACTCAGTGCCAATAACTGATCCTAGTGCTTTCCTTTTTTTAAAATGCAAAACCTATGTGATTTTAACTAGTCTTCTCCTGATTCAACTAAAAGTATTATTTTCCAGAAGTGGCCTCTTTGTCTAAAACTTTTTTTTTTTTTTCATGTTTTAACAAATAAAAAAAAACAGGACANATACATACCTGTACATACAGTATATGGGTGCTATTGCAGAGGAGGCTCATTTGGAATTGAATGAATCCTGCTGCAGCTGTACCCAGAAAGCGATAATTTTACTGCAGACATGAAAACACTGGTGGGATTCTGAAAGCCAGTGATCTAATTTTTGGCTTTTGCCAAGCATGATTTTTTTAAATTGGATTGCACTTTTTGTTTATGATTATGTACCTGTAGATGGTTGTAACTTTGCTCTTTCAGGAATCACGTGCTGTATTTACAGTAATGTTTCCAATGTTTGACAAGTGTGTGATGATTTGTTCTTGAAATTAAAACGAACATATTTAAAGCAAGAAAACTACACCATCACCGTTTGAACTGGAAAATTGAAACTGCAAGGACTTCTTGTATCAAAACATGTATACTGAAATGTTTCAAAAAGATTTATTAAGCAGTGTAACCACATTCAGATGGTCTTAAAATAATAGCATTTTAGCCATGTCCCCCTGCTAAACTGTTGGTCATGCAACTAGGATTTTTCTGTTTTATGTGTAACATTTTTCCATTGTAAAATAAGTGTGTTAAGTGTCCTGTACTGCTAATGAAATTACTTTCTCTGTGTCTGCAAGTTCTCCAGTGGAATTACTATGCACTTCTTTACATTTCATGGGGGATGCACAGAACAAAGTATTACCTTTTCAGTTGCCTGTACCAGCCTTGAATTACTTACGTTTAACCAAAAAACACACAAAAAAATTCCTTTCTATTTCTATTGAGTTTTTAATACTGAGTTGCAAATTTTAAAGTCTTAATTACATTTTGTTATGGTTTATTCGCAAGTTTACATTTTAAAACTGTTTAACTTTCTTAATTTAGTAATTAAAAAAAAAAGAGCATTTTACATTTGGATAGTTGTTTTTTTGTTTAAACTGTGGATTTAATGGTGGACATGAGGTTAAAAACTTTTCAAGAAGGGGTGTCATGCCATTTGGGGCATCATATTTCATAGGAGTATGCAGACCAGTTACCTATGGGACATCATTTTCCAAATCATGAAGTCAATATGTTTTTAAATAGCTGGAGTTCAACTGTAAGGAAGATGGCTGAATGCATAGCTAGTCTCTCATTTCTCTCTTCTACAGCAGTTTGTTCTTTATTAGTTCTGTTGCATTTAACATGAATATTTTTACAAGCGTTGCAGGAAAAGCTTTTCTATGTCTTGTATTGCTGTTACTGATTTAAAAGATTGTGGTCAACTATGACTTCCTGACAGTTGAAACTTTTTTTTTTTTAATTATTTAGTACTTAGATTATGAATTCATATTCTGAAGATTCACACATTTTCTAAAGAGAACCTTTCTTTGTTTGTGAAAACTAACCCAATAATTAATTGAGATTCAGAGAACAAATTGTTATTGTTTTAATATTTTCTATATAAAACTTTGACTGAAAATCCTCTTGCAAAGGAGGCTTCCACACTTGGCCTTTCTCAAAGTGTGAATTTATATGGCAATGTTGCTTGTTACCAGATTTCCATGATAAATTGGTTAACATTTTCCATGTAGAGTCTATAAGTAATGTTATGTACATAATATATTCAATGTTGCTGTACCTGTAGCTGTGGAGTACTGAAGAGGCCATGATCCTTGTTGGACTTCTAGCTTCCTCTTAGTACTTACAAAGCAAGTTGTGGCCCTCTTTTTTTTCCCACAGCTACCCCCCTGCCTTAAAATACCATCCATGGAACTGAGGACTCCATAGTAACTCAGCAGGCTGGCGAAGCCAAAATGTCACCTCCTCAGCCCAGAGCCCGGTGGCGAAGCGTGGCCATTCTGCCAAGTTCCTTAGCAGCCTTTGCTATGTCACAAACTTAAGTGCAGTTTCCATCTGTAATGCGGGACGAGCCTAAAACGTTAGTTTGCCTATGTTTCTCATTGGAAGTAAGACTCAGATGGGGCGTTGTTGGGGTTTTATGGCCTTTATTTCCGATTCTTGGGTTTGCTGTTTCTTGTATTGCATTCGGTCTCTCAGTACCACGTTGGTCTCTGCCGGATCTCTGCCTGCAGCTGGCTTGTGTGCAGACTGGTGCCACCGTTGAGTGGCAAATCCAGACCACTTCTCATCGGTAGCTCTTCTGCTTCTTTTTCTTAATGTTGGGAGTTTTGTTGTTTGGGTTTTTTAATCTCTCAAATAAAAACATTAGCAAAAAATTTAAACAAGGTTGTTAGGTTTTTTTGCTATAAATTAATAAAAGCCTTTTCTTAAGCACTGTGTGTACACCACCAGTACTTGTGTGGTGACTGTAAAAGTAGGATTTATGAGATTAAAAATCGTCTGTTCCTTCCAATAATTTTTAATGTAGGACTAAATAAATTCCACCCAGAGAAAAACAATTGGCCAAATGCTCCTCCCACCAGCCCACCTGATTCCTAGCCAATCCATGGTGTGGTGGCTGAGTTCCAGAAGAGGTCTTCTAAAAGACCTACCAGCAGCACAAAGGACTCCATGGGGTGACACAGGCATCTCTAAGCCAAGTTTAATCCAAGACTGGTCTCAGGAAAAGTGACAAGTGGAAATGGGACACTGCTGCAAAAGGGATGGTTAGTATGGTTATTATATTTCTGTGAGAAGGCAATTATGTCAGATTTGGTGGTCTTTGAAAGAGACAAAAGTTTGTCAAAGACACTAATATGATATTCTTTGGCTTTTGTAAACAGTGCTCAATGTAGTTCTGGGTAACACTCTGGTTTTGATTTAATTACCGCTGTAGAAAAACAAAGTAAATACAAAACAGGAAAGTGATTAACTGCTAAAATTACAAGAATAATCGCAAACGGAATATCTGTCTCCAGTGTGAGTGTTTCTCCTGAAGCCTCTAGACTGGAAAGGACTACCTGCAGCCTGAGGCAGATTACTAAATATCTCGATCTTGCCACATAACTTCAAGGTGAGTGGAAAGTTGCTCAAATTTTTTTTAACCTGCACCATCCTTTTCTCAAGTGCTGCAATAAAAAATGCAGCACGTTAATGAATGTTACCATATTGTACCCAAGGGGTTTAAGGGCCTCACATGAGACTGAGCCCAAGTATGCAAAGAGCTACTAGGAGATATACAGTAGCTCCTCTTCTAAAGTGTAGACAATATTCATTCATCAAAGAAGCCTTTTCCTGTCTAATGGGAAATTACCACCAGCAGTGCAGACAAAAGGATATTTATTTTCTCCAGTCATGTCAGTTTGAGGGTCTGTCGGTCTTTCAAGAATAATTGAAGTCTGTTTGTAGCTCAGAAATCTCATTGTGTTCTGCAGTCTTGGAAAGCAGTGATTATAATTTCCTGTGACTCATACACAGGGATATTTTATCACTGAGGGGACTCCTGTCAACTGGAGCAGAATTCCCTGCCATCTTAGCTGAAGAAAGAGGCATTTTAGTTTCAGACTTTCCCGCACAGACCAAACCAGAACCCATGTCCTTTCTCCAGAAAAGGAAAAGAGGCCCCTTGCTGGGATTACCACATGAGTAGGGTACTAGTGTCTCCCTCTCTGCTTTTAAATTTCTCAGAAATTCTGACAGCTAAAACCAGGCTGCTGAGGTTCATTTTGAATGTTATAGAGGAAATGCTGGCTTCCCTTAAGTCTGTGAGATATTTTCTGTTGACTTTTAATATAGCGCCTGTTCTTATGTGTGTGTGTGTGTGTGTCCTTATATGAAGGAAACTCGCACATAAAAACATCTCCACAAACATCAATCTATCTCCTTGTATTCCTCCCCTGTAGCTGAATGCTCAACAAAAAATGTAAAACTGGGACATGAGTAGATTAGAGGACAAAATGTTGTTAACTACAAAAGAGCTGCTCTTTTTTCTTCTTCTTGTTTTCCTTTTTTTTTTAAATTTTTTTTTCTCCCCTGCTGGTTCTCACTACATGATCTCCTACAATCTCTATTCCCAAACCAGGAGAGGTGGTAGCAGCAAGCACTGCTGCTACAGCCCAGAGATGCTGTGGGTCTCTGTCTACTGCAAAGAGCAGCCTGCAGCTGATTTTAAAGTCGGGGAGAGAAAACATTTCTCCCAAGGGCATGGCTGCAGTTTGGAGCCTGCGGAGGGAGTGTGCAGGAGTGCTGACAGAACTGCCCTCCCAGGAAAAGCAGGTCATTAGCTGGTAGGCACTGCATCGTGTGGTGGAGAGGCAGAGCCAAAGGTTGCAGCAGCAGCTGTGTTTGCAGCACCAGCTGTGCTCACAGTGCCTGTGCTTCCTTGTGCCCAGGGATTTGGGTGATGAGATTAGAGCAGCCTGAGGAGCATGAACTGCGGTTTCTGCTTCCAAATGTAAATATCTTCCCTGTTACAGCATAGAGGAAAATAGTGTATGTTCAAGATGGGAGAAAAAAATCACAGGATTGGTGTGGCCTGTGACTGCGAGGCAAGTGTTGGTTCTGCTTGACCAGGCCAGATGGAAGTTTGATTGTTTGGCTCATTGTTGGGAATAACTCGGCATTAAGCTCTGTGAATAGCTAAAAGGGCAAAGAGTAAAGAAATGAGATTATCCTTCTTCCCCTGCAGCCAGGCTGGAGCTTGCCAAGGGCTCTGGTTTGCTTTTTTGTGCATCAGCATTTGTTGCTGAGCTTCTGCATCCAGAGCCTTGTGAAGTTTGCTCGGCTACCTATTGTCACAGCTTCACACAAAATTCCTGAGCCCTGTCATGGATGAATTCTAATCTGGAAAAAGAAAAAAGAAAAAAGAATGCAGGGCTGCTTTGTGACTGTTGGGGCTCAGCCTCATGCCAGAGGCCTGTCTGTGAGCCCTGGCATTCCCTGTGCTTTATTCACTGCTGCAGTTTAGGCTCTGAGCTGCCTCTCAATCCCACAGGCTGCTGGATTTCCCCAGCTAGAAGATGCTACTCATATAGGAAGGATCCCTACTGTTGGGAAAGGGCTGCAGGGGTCCCAGAACACTCCTACTGGCACCACAAAGGGCTTGGGCTATCACTGTTCCTGGGACAGGCTTCCAGGAGAGAGTGGCAATGCAGAGGGGGGCCTGAAGCTTCCCTGGAGGCCCCTTGGACACCCAGAGCTGCCATGCTCTGTTGGCAGCAGCTCAGGCACAACTCCGTGGAGCTGCTGACAGGTCTTGGGGTGGCTTGGCCGGGGCTGTGTTGCTGCAGCCCGTAGTCCCAGTGACAATGGAGAAGCAGATGCTAAATCCTGCCCTCCTAAAAAAGAAAGGCAACGAGCCACATGGGGAACAGCTTTGTGTCTTAAAGAGAGAGGACTAGGTACATTTGATCACACGAGAGCTCAAGTGTTCCCTCAAATTCCCATGCCTCCCAAAAGCAGTGCGGACGCCAGCTGAGCTTTGTCTATGACCTCATATACATCCAATGTATAAAACACATACCACATATTGAACATTTGCATATGTTACATTTCTTTTGTTCCATTTGGGTGGCCTTTTCCTCTCCCCTCCCCCCCACCTCTTGCCCCATTACTCATCCACGCAGCTCCCATCACATTATTCTGGACGTGTCATTTCTGAAGGACTACACATCCCTGTCCTGCGGAGAATGAGGGCTCTGTTAATTGTCAAATGTTGAGTGGGTAATGATCAATGGGTGACTAATTGCATGCAAGAGGGAATAAAATAGGTATTACTTAGCTTCTGCTCTTAATTAAGAGGATACATAATGCAGTGGGAAAAATCTTAACAAATGGCAAGAGGGATTTTTGCCATTATGCAGGGTTTAATTACAAGCACTGCACAAGCTAACATCCAGGTACAGTTTTCTTTCCTTTCAGGTATCCCTCCAGGGTGTGACTGAAAAATGCCAAAGCAGGAGCCTTAAAATAAAGTAAGTGGAAAATATTTTTGCAGGTATGTGCCTAGCAATGTAAACAGCAAGACATGGAAGAAAGCCCCGGTTTTCCTCATAGTGCAAAAGCAGCAAGGGACAAGCCACATGCAGAGAACCAAAGTGAGACCATCATGCACATTATACTGAGGCAGAGGGGGTTAAAAGCTTGCTGCAATGTCTCCAGGTTAATTCACAGCAGCAATGTTAAAAGATGAGCAACATGACAGTGCTTTATTTAAACAATTAATCACTTGGAAGTAAAAACATTCATGATTTATTTTTCCAAATGTAGAGATGTGGTAAGACATATGAGAAGGGGCACTCGATACCAACACTTTCTTTCTAATGAAAAAAGAAATATTACAACTCCTGCAGGATTAGGAACCTTTTTAGAAAAAAAACAAGGTCCATGTTACTTGCCTTGCCAATAAAAACCATCTTGCACTTGAATCTGTCCTTTCTATGACAGGCCCAATATGACTCATCACGTTCTGCTTGTAAATAATGTACAGATGAGATATTAACTTTAGGGAGTTCAGAGTTTTATCTGGCTTTCAGTGAGTGAAGTCAGTAGGGTAGGAAGACTTCAAATATATAAAAGAGGCCTTCAGAAGGCAATTATGATGGCTTCAGTTTTGGGGATAAGGGAGGTTTTTGAAATGCTGAAATAAACTTGGGTATCTGTTGTCCAAGTTTCCTAATCCAAAAATGAGTTAACTGACAGCAGTTTCTACAGCTTTGTGGGAGGGTACTTAGGTTTGGGCTGGACCTTTGAAACCCACTCAGCAGACAGTGCTGTTAACAGAGTCAGCAGAGTGTGACTTTCAAGCTATTTTTCCTCTCTTTGTCAAGCTGTTAATAAAGTAGGTAAAGCTCAAGTGAGAGGAAACTGCTCCAAATATCTGCTGTTTTCTGGGGCTTGGCAAGTTAAAGAGGGGACAGAGACTGGTTCTTTGGCCGCATCTACAGACACCATTAGGTCTCTACATTCCTGGACCTGGAAGTGCTCACACAAGGGACAGATCTCACAGCCAGAACCTTCTGGCCAACTGGCAGCTGTCTACAGGGGTGGCAGGTGGACACTGTTGTTTCCTGGATGTTACAGACCAATGTCCACGGTTTGACAAGGGAAGAACAGAGGACTGTCCATATCCACTGTCAGTGAGGGAGGCCATCCACTCCATGAAGGGAGGTGATTGATGGCTCCACAGCAGAGCCTTTTACAAAGAAACCCCACAAACATGGGTATTGATGCAATGGGACACTCTGCCTGCCAAGTCCCCATGCTGCCTGCATTCCCTGAGGAGCTGATCTTTTCACAGCAAACACTACATATATCCCTCATGTACATCCCAGAAAGGTCAGGCACTCCGCAGAGCAACTCTCCCCCACTGCTTCCATCCTGTCAACATTCACCAAGGTCCTGATTTTGGCTCCCACTCGCCGCCCTCACCCTGGTGGCAGTGGAGCCATCCCTGCTCCCTAGCTGAAGGCGGGTGGGGAAACTGGCAGGAGAGGCAGCCACCCAAGCTCAGCGTGGTGCAACTCAGGGCTCAGGCAGCTTTGATGAAAATGCCAGCTGTCAGGGTGTTCATGGTGCAAAATAGCTGTGCTACAGAGGCCAGACCAGAGGGATTAAACCTTCAGCTGACTCAAATGACTGTGGTTGTAATGCAGCCACGCCAGCCACAAGCATCTAGTACTCAACACATCTGGGTCTGGCTGGGACCAGCAGGGACTGTCCAGGAAGTCTGGCAGCAGTCAAGGACAACTTTAGGATGCCCAAAACAGAGCCCTGGTGTCCTGCTGGCCTTTGCCTTGGCACAGGAGGGAGGAAGCGGGGAAGGAGGGGGTCAGGATGGCCAATTCCAGGGCCAGGCTGTTGTGGGGTTTCTCAAGAGGGAAGGTAAGCCCAGGCCACAGGGCATCGCTGCACGGCCATCAATACAATCATACCTAGTGCTCTGCTGGGGGCACATGCTGCTCCCAGCTGCTTGAGGTTTCCCTCCAAAAATGTGGGTGGTCATTCCCTGATGAAAGGAGATAATTGCCTGGGCCACTGCTTTGCCTTTGGACCAGAAAGAAGGCCTGGCATCCAGAGAGAGCTCTTCCCAGGGGCAGGAATGCTGGGCACGTGGCTCCTTCCTCCATCCCCAGTGTCACAGGAAGGGCACAGGAAGAAGCAGCAGTGGCACTGTCAGAGCAAGAAGCTTTGGGGGTGCTTTAGATGTCCCTGTGTGCGCAGGCAGACCTGCCAGGCAATGAGGCAGCGTGTGGTGTCCGCCTACAGTCACCAGGAGGATGAGCAGCCCAGGCTGCAGCTGAGTGAACCTTCCTTCTAGGGTTAGACTAAGAAAATGAGGCTGGAGATCACAAGAGCTTCTCAGCAGGGAGATGCGCTGAGTGGGGGTCAGGACAGTGGTATGGGCTGGGACAAACGCGGCCAGAGTGGCTTTCCTGGGGCAGCTCACCGGGCATCTCTGGAGCTGCTCGGCTTTCAGGAACCGTGAGAATACAGAAGTTTCAGCGTGTGTCGGAAAAGTGAGTTTCTGCTCCTTGAGAGTGCAGAAACTTGGAAGTGTCTAGAAATCTAAACTAAAAGAAAGAACCAGACGAGAAATCCTCTTTTTGTTGTTCTTTATATAGTTCTTGCACGCATCATGTGATTGTCTTCAGCAGTCTGAATCACAGCTGATTTAACATTTAGCCCTGACAGTAAGCGACCGAGGGCTGAAAAGCAAGGGATGACTCTCCCGCCGAGGCACACCGTTTAGGCACACACCGGGGTTCCCCCTGAGCGATTTATCCGCGGCGCTCACGCAGAGGCCGCCCGGCTTCCCACGGCAGAGGCAGCGAGCGGCACGCAGGCACTGCCAGGGGGCCGTGAGCTTCCGAGTGTCACTCCCCCACGGAGGCTCTCCCTGCGCCGCGCCGAGCCGTGCATGCCTCTTCCACTTCCTGCTGCGGAGCCAGTTCTGCCGCTTACCTGGGAGAGGCAGGGAGGGTGTCGTAAAAGGAGGGGAAAGGCGCCCGGCCGGCTGAGGAAGGAGCCCCGGGCGCGGCGGGGAGCGCAGGAGGCGCGCAGCCCTCTCGCTCTGCTCGGGCAGCCCAGCGCGAACCTCCCTCGCCCGCAAGGTAAGAGGTGTCGGAGGTGCCGCCTCTCTCGGCCCCTGTTTGCCACCAGCTGCTGACCCACGCCTGGCTCTGCTGGGGCTTTCCCCCACCTCAGGCTGCTGCCTCGCTCGCTTTCTCCCCCCTCTCTCGAGTCATGAGAGCCCGACTTTCACAGATGGTTACAACATGTTTCAGCCATTTCGCTGCAGTTTGTTTTGTGTGTTGGTTCTTTTATTTTTTGTTATAAATCAGGAGGGATTTGGGGTAAACACTGCGGACGGACACGCCTGGTGTCGAAATGTTGTCCTGCCTATTTACGTAGTTGCCTGGCAATGCCTGGCGGCCAGGCCTGATCCCGCTCCCGCCCTGCCCGGCTCTGCAGGCTCAAGGTGGTGTGTTAGCCGATGGCACTCTCTTCCCCTTCCCTTTCCCCTTCTCTTCCCTTTCCCTTTCTCTTCCCTTTCCCTTCCCTTTCCCTTCCCTTTCCCTTCCCTTTCCCCTTCCCTTCCCTTTCCCCTTCCCTTCCCCCTTTCCTTTCCCCATCCCCTTCCTTTCCCTCTCCCTTTCCCCTTCCCTCTCCCTTTCCCCTTCCCCCTTCCCTTCCCTGGTTGACCTGGGGCTGCACAGGACAGGTCCACAGACCTGGTGAGGGAGAGGTGGCTGCAAGGTGTGAAGAAAAAGGATCACAGGTCTTTTTTGTACTATAGCCTTGGCATGGAAACAAGTGGGAGCAAGGTGCTAGTATTTATTTTTTATTAGGATAAAATCAGTCATATAAAACCTGCTCCCATTTTACCCAGTTTCAGGATACAGGTTTTGTAGGGTTCGCAGTGGCTGGGCACCGAGATTGGCTTACTGGTCCTCAACCACCACCAGCAACCCTGAGATCAGAAATTCCCATTTCCTGCAATCCCTGGGTGGGTTCAAGGCCTGGACTGGCCACACCAGTGCCCCACCATGAGTAGATGTTGCTGTGACACCCATGGTGGGTAGTGCCAGAGACAGGGGCACGGGCAGCTAGACCAGGGTGGCTGCCCACAGTGCTGCTGCCTGCAATGCCCTCAGCCTCTGAAGCCAGCCTTGCCCTTGCAGAGTGCTGGCAGTGTCTGGCAGTATGCTGTATTTTTATTTTCTAACGGAGCTGAGTATTCTTTCTGTTTTCCTAAGGCAGGAAGCAAGGCATGTGCAATTATGGTGTTCGTGCCTGTCAGTGCCCCCCACCCCCAGCAGTGGCTTTTGAAGTTTGGCAGAGGGTGCATGTCTGAAAAGATACACACATTTCTGCACGTTTCATGACTGCAAGTGAGCGAGGCAGTTCTCACGCCAGCTGAGGGAGATACGTCAGATCCCGCAGGCTTCCCTCGGCCTCCGCCGCCCACGCACCCCACAGCCTTCTCGCTGCAGAGCAGGGAGAGTGCTTAGGGATGGGAGAGACATCAGCCCTGTGAAATACCAACAGTTCTTTAGGGGTTCTTTATCAGAGCCTTCAGTGTAAGGCATGAAGCTATAGGAAAGCAGGCTGAGGAAATTGCTGCCTCTCAGGGTGATCCACCCCATGAGCCAGCCCCATTTTTGTGACAGTAGTTTTGGATGTCCCAGGACCATGGGATATCCCAGACTGGGGGTTCTTAAGTGCCTGTGAGAGTTTTATCAGCACCAGAAATGGGTGGGAAGTAGCCTCTGGAAAACAATCACATTTTTAAGCGTAGATAAAGATAATTGTAGACATTTTTCTATTTCATGAAGTTTAGAAAATTGGCAGGGAATGCTGCCTATATCTGAGATGCCTTTTTGGATCCTGCTAAAGGTGTAACCCTTCTAGTTTCTTAGTATTTATTGCCCAGCAGTCCTTCAACATGTCTAGACTAAAAAGGCAAAAAATATCAGGTTTGCTTTAGCCTTTGCACCATGAATTGTCCACTAAAGCAGCATTAATGCTGCAAAAGAGAATGTGGTGTTTGCCATGCAGGCGGGATTTGAAGTATGTTCTCCTGGCACATGTAGATTTTCCTGCCATGGCTTCAGAAAATACGTGAGAGCAACCAATAGCCAGAGGAACATTGTTTTCATATTATTTTCCTAATTTTTCCAGAAGTCATAAAAATAAACATTACCTGCCCTAAAGGGCTAAAAGTCTCGGCTAGGAATGTGACATGTTGCCTTTGCTGTGGAGGGTACCCAAGGGAGAGGGTCAGCGACCGTGATGACAGCAGCCAAAATTTCTCATGGTGTAGTGCGAAACTCTGAAGCTTGGATTTCCTTGGCAGTGCTTATTTAAATTGTAGACCCAAACCAGTTCCCACATTTGCACTTGCTCCTCTTGTAAGGATTTCTCTCTGGGGTTTTTTGAGGAAAGCTGTGTCCAGTGCTTCTCTCGAGAAAGCTCCACTTAGAGCAAGTGCTCCTGTAATCTCACTCCATGGCAATAGCATTCCTTGGGATCTCAGCATGTGCATCCTCACAGCAGCTTGAAAATTCTGTATCCACTTACTCCTATCCTGCAAATGCATATCAGCAGCACCAGGGAGCTTAAGGGATTCAGCCAAAGTACACAGGAATTATTTGGAAATCAAGAAATTCCGGTCTAACCCACCCCTTGTGATCTCAGCTTTGCCTTAATCTCTACCTGTGCCATTTCAGAAATGCTGTGATTGGTGAATAAAAAACCCTGTCTTTGTGTGTTGTACACCAAGGAAGGTGTTTCTCATCCTAATGTTTTCTGTTTTAACAAGGTAGATAAATAAAACTTTGATCAAAAGAGCAAAGATATTTTTTCCCCTCTCCAGAAGCGGTGGAGAGCGCAGCCATGCTTATGTTGCAGTCTCTCTCTCTCCTCTGTTTCTTCATGACAGAAGGTTTCTAATCAAAAGCAGATAGATGGTTTGTGTGTGTTTTGAGACAGTGCATCCTGACAAGTCTTCGTACTGGAAAACAGATGAAATAAATACCTGGTGGATTTTGCAATCAGCTGCAAGAAAATAGCGCAGATGAACTGAGCCCAACACCCGTCCCCTTGTCCCCTGGCCTACATGGGAGGATTTTTTAGGGGACTTTGGACATTGCTTTAAACTTGAGTGCTCAAGCCCATCTCTACTGACCTGCAGAATTTGCTTCCCTTCATTTATGCTCTCCCTGCAGGTTTCCAAGAGTGGCCATGGCCAGCAGCAGCAGGCTGTGAGCAGGAGGTCTGCCCTGTCTCCCTGGCAGAAGCAGAGGAAGAAGCTCTCTGGGTGTGGGAAGCCTCACAAGGAAGCTGGAAGGGGATTCTTCTCAGGAGTTTGAATCACAGAGCACCCACCCACAAAGGTTATTTGCTGAATTAATGCACATTGCAGAACTGGGTGTATAAGGAGAGGAAGGAAAAAGAGTGGTTTAAGGAGTTCCCTTGACATTTTTGGGAGCAGTCCAGGCTCTGTCCCTCTAGGAAGGGCCTCCTTACTTTATTACAAGCAGAAATAGATCCAACAGCTCCAGCTGGTTATCAGTAATCTCCTGAATAGTTGGAGGTGCAGGGGGGATATTAAATTCTTGACGTTTTCTGGCAATATCGTGAACTGACTTGAAGTTGCAGTGTTGGGCACGATCTCTGTTCTCCAGCAGCCTCTGTGCCAGAGAAGGGATCAGGCTACAGGTTTCTGAGGGTATTTCAGTATGCTGAAGCATTCCTCTCCTCTAGTTCTTCAACACAGGAGACCAAGCAGATAATTTTTCTGCCCTATGCCTAACTGTATTTGCAGGATAAGCTAACTAGAAAAGTCAAAGGAAACGAAATGAAACTCAGCAGCACAAGGCAACATAAAATACAGGGATAATGGGCTCTTTTGGGTCTTTTTCCAAAAGCCAGGAATCTTCAGCTGAACAGAAACAACACCCTGAAGTACTGCTGTTGGAGGAGGATGTTTTTGAATCATCTGTTACATTTTCAGCAGTGTGGGGATTTCTCTTGGGAATTCCCATCCACACGCCATTGCCGGAATTGCTCAAAAATGTTCACCATGGCCTGGGGTTAATTTATCCCCGGGGCCATCGCTACAGACAGAGCTCTGCTGTTGTAACAGCTTCTCTCTCCAGCCAGGGCTACTGAGGGAGGAGGAGGATGAAGTCACATTTCCTACTCTTTTAGTGCCAAAGCCCTCGTCCCTTTGGTGCCTCCTGCCTCCACCCTGTGAGAGCTGTGGCTGCGCGTGGGTGTTAAAGCTCAGCTTTTGCTTACATGCTGCAGCAGGGTCTGACTGAGAAAAAAAAACAGTCTAAAAAAACTAGAATTTTTTGCAGGTAAAAACATAAGTGATGGAATTGGTTGTCTCTTCTGTCTGACCAAATTATTTCACTCAGGTATTTGGAGTAATTTTTAAGCTCATGTTACACAGGAATAAGGCTGTCTTTTAAATATCAAGTTGATTTGGGAGATAAAGATTCATTTATCCATTCTGAAGTTAAACTAATAGGAAAGATGTTTTTGAAATATTCTGAAGCAAGACATTTGAAGAGTTGGGTGGCTGATGATTTGCAATACAGTTTAATAAAGTCTTAATATCATTTCTCCAAAGGGCAGACTAAATACATTAAATGACAAACTTCAAGAAAGCAAACCTGAATTTTTACTGCCCGTGTTGTCCCTTTCATTAGATTAATGCAGTTTTGTTTCATGGATAGCCAGATTTTAAGCAATGGAGCTAAAAAAAAGCTTTGGAGGTTGTAGCCTCCAAAGGAATTTAGTGACTTTTAAATCCCATCTCACATCCAATCCAAAACCGATGCAAATCAATAGAGAGATTTCCATTTACTTCATTGAGCTCTGGATTGAGATCTTGGTTTCTCCACAGAAATTTGTTCTTCTTGTCACAGTGCTAAACTAAAGGCTATTGAATATAGAGGATCTGAATTCAAAGTGTTTTCTAGCATTTTCACCCAGCTATTTTAGAGACCATCAAAACACCGTCTTGTTGTATGAGGCATTGCAAATCGACTTCTGAAAAGTCTAGTTTGCATGTTTGCTAAGGATTGTGTCGAATGGAGGGATGATCAGACGATGCATGCGGCCTACAGAGGTGGAGCTGTACCCCAGTCCACAGCTGAGCTGTGCTTTGTGAATACCAGGGTGAATTTTGCACAAGGAGCCAGTTTACTGGGGTTGCTCAGAGGGGAAATAAGAGTTTGCAATGTGGTTTGTGCCGCTGGAGTGTGCATCATTCACTTTACAACCAAACTTACAGAGATATCCACAAGTTGAAGGCACTGCAAGGCCAGCTGATCCAAGGGTCAGGTTTACAAAGCTGTTGAGGTAAGCAGAAGACAGATGCTTTGCAGGGCATTTGACACCTCTCCTTCCCAGGTGCTTCTCTGTCAGGGGACCACTTAGCCTGGTTGGTGTAAATCTGACTGTGCTCTACTGCCCTGGTGAGTCACCGCTCCAGGGCAGTCATCATTTAAACCGACATCTGACCAAAGGTGCCAAGCAAAGGACACTTTGCCACCCCTGCACAGCACAGCATCGAGTCCCTGACACAGTCCTGCGCTGGTGCTGGGAGCTCGAGATTTTCTCCTTCAAATCACATCACTTATGCCTGTTGGAAAACCAGGACTCGGCAGGCTTGGCCGGTGTTTGTGACCTGGCATAGAGGAAAAGGGGTGCAAGCCTCAGGGAGAGATGTGATGGTGATGAGCTGAGCGTCAGCCTTTCCAGCCTGGGCGCTGGAATGGCAGGAGCTGGTTTGGCAGCAGACCCAGCACTCTCGCACAGGGGCTGCAGCTGTCGGAGCAGCAGCGTGTGTGCTGTGCTGGTGCAGCTAATAGCTGCTCTGAGGACTTGCCTACATGGGAAAATTCACCAGTGTAATTATCCCACTGTAATTATCCCAGGATAACTCTCCCTGTGGATGTGCTTAATATAACATAGGGTATGTATGAATATATGGCAAATCTTCTGCACAGATGGGGCTTAAGTTACATAGAGGAGGAATGTTTACATTGCAGCCCAGCAGCAAAGCACAGTTTATATCCTACTTCCCAGCAAATGTTACACCCAGAATTTTCTGTGCCAGAGGTACTTTCAGGGGGAAATACGTGTCATTTGATCTGATCAGCAAAAATGTAAAGCCTCAACTTTGCCTTGTAGCATGGGGCACAACATTTGCTTCTACAGAATCGCTGTCAAAACCAGGGTAAGGGCTGGGACACTGCTTTGTACCTCTCTGTGATCCTGTTCAACTCTTTTTTATAGAGTGGTCATTTAAATTTGTTCTTCATCTTCATTTGACTTTTTTGTTCAAGATAGTGTGACTGAAGTTGGGAGAAACCCTTGGATCACTAAAAGCTCTTCAAATACTTTGTGATTTTGACTTTCTCTACCAGGCTTTCAGGCCAGATTCTTTTGCCAAATGTTGTCACTCCCATTGCTTGAGTGCTTAGTCCCCTCTCCTCTGATAACTCTCCTACTTGGGATTTTAGTTTTTTCAATCTGATAGAAGGTGAATGGCTGGGGAAGTGATGAGCACCAAGCACATCTTTCTATACTCCATGATAAGAGAGAGAATTTGCTGGGAGAAAGCTGTGCTGAACCCTGTAAGAGGATGAAGATGGCTGCACTTCCTGAAGCCTTCTCAGCATTCATCCACCTCTGCTGCTGTCATTCTGACTTGAGGTCAAGCAGAGGCGTCCATCAGCAGGAGTCACTTGGCTGGACCAAATTTACTGATAGCAGTCCCAAAAGGAAGTGATAATTTTGTTTTGGGCCCAAGTCAGTTCTGAAGAAAAGAGGAAAAAAAAATCCAACCAATAACTATTCTCTCTAAATTATCTTTTAATTTTCAACTATTTAAAATAATGAGAGTCATGTGATAATAGACTGGAAGAAATGGTACAATAAATTAAGCAGTAGCACTTGGAAAGAAGGTTTTGAATTGAAGATGTGTGGTGAAGTTTAGATCTGATGCATCAGCTGTTATTAGAAGGTCAGGAGTAAAATAATTGCAAGTGGTTGTGTCACCTGGAATAAGCCTGAACCAAACCTCCAGACCTAAGCAGTCTGATCTACTGTCAGCTGCCAGAATTACTTCTGAGAGACAGTTCATCTGCTTTTGCCCCCCTCCAGTGTCAGCAGGAACAGGAGGTTTCAGAAATCCCGTAAAAATATTTGATTTGCGCAACACAATTTCCAAAACTCTATCTCAGATGCTGGAAAAGAAATAGCAGAGTTATTTTAGGATTATTGCCCATGTGAAACTGTACCGTGTCCACAAGAGTCCTTTTTCTTGTTTTCCAGCTTGCTAAGGAATCCTGGCCTTGCAGTAAGACAGCTGACTCACTTCCGGTTCAACAAAAAAATTTGGAAATGGCCTCTGTGTCAGGTTAGTCTGAATTATAACTCTCTACTAGCCTCACTCCAGCTAAGCCTCTACTTTCTTGTTTTGCCAAAGTCAGCCAGACCTTTCTTGCTGTTTTCTGCCATCTTTTTAGAAAGCATTAAATGATAATGAATATAAAGAACACATGTTGCTCTTCAGTATTCCAGCTCACAGTCACTGAACGGTGATGGATGGTAGACATTTGACTGGGTGGCTCTCCATCTCCAGTGTTTCTTCTCTCAATTTTTCAGGCACTTTTGTGGGTCGAAGCATACCAGTCGAAGTGGATGAATCCATGCCATGGTCCCAGTTACCCGAACATGTCTTGGAAAAGGCTTTGCAGCCATCTGGAGAGGATATGGAGGATGAGGAGGCCCAGAGCCCATGTGTTGCTCGAACACCTCAGGCCGATCCATCTTGCCTTTGCAGAGCACCAGCACATCATCATTCAGCACTGTCCATGGAACCAGACAGCAGCTTGTGGTCAAAATATACTGATCCTGATGGAGGTGGTGAATCAATATCAGGAGTATTTCCCTCGAAGACACATTCTATAGCTATGGACAAACCAGGCATGCAGCCAAGATCACAGCTTTCAGCTGACACCAGGCACAGCTCCAGTAAATCAGAGCAGATCTTATCTGATGTTCCTGAGGACTCACTGGAGGAGAGCAGCCAAGGGAGTTCACAGTCACAGCAACCCTCAGGAAGCAGACTTCTGGCAGAGCTGGGGACTGTAGATACAGGGTACAACTCCCAGTCACAAGACGTCATGGGCATCAGGCATCTGGAGCCCCCCTTACCGCTGGTGTCCGTGCTGAACCCCCAGGACCTTCCAGGACCACTGATCTCCAGAGAGTTTTTGGGACCTGAGCATCAGCAGTGCCCTATGTGCCAGCACCTGCCCCATCCCAACACCCCTGTCCAAGCCCAGGGCTGCTTCAGGCACCACTGCCCAGCACAGCAGCCCCCCCAGGGCCCATGTGAGTAGCACCTCTCACCCCACAGGAGGTTCTCTGGGTGTATCTCAGCCATTGTTCACCAAGGGCATGTTTCCAGCACAGCATGCAATTATTAAGCTCTTTAAATGTGTAATTGCAGTGCATTTTACATTTTCAGATTTTTGGGCTATGTGGCTGCACTCTCTGCTGCAAAACCTCTGAACCCCTAAGTTAAAGAGGTCACGGTTACTCATCGAGTACAAGCGAATGATTTTGCCTAGAAACCAGCCTTTGTCGGTCACGCTGAGCATGCACAGCCTCTCCCTGCTGTTATTTCATATTCTAGTCATTTCCTTCCTCCTTGCATCAGTCATTCAGCAGCCTCCTATACCGACTCAATTCCTGTTGTTTTCGTAGATTTCCTTGCTCCCCCTTGGATCCCCAAAGTTGAGAATTTCCTGCCAGGATCAGGATGGGAGGTTACCCTTGATCTCCACAAATAGTGTCTTCCAGCACTATGACCAGACTCACCCATGTGTTTTATTTCTATGTGTAAAGAGCGTGACATCCATCATCCTCATTTTTCTCCTGTTGTCAGCTGGAATGAAGGCTCATTACTTAAAATGGAGCCCTCTCAGCTGCTGGTGATTGTGTTGCTGAGCGCTGATGTGACTCCCTCAATATGGGCGTTCTGGCTCTGGGAGACTACAGCACAGTGTACAGCCTGCTATTAATTAGTATTCCTTTTCAGTCTCTGAGATTTTTATCTGTTAAGAAGTGAGCTTTGAACATTCAACAGCAATATCATTGTTTTAATATAATTTATATTACATTAGGCTCGTGAGACCCTGACCTGTTTTGGGCTGGCTTTGTAATAAAAAGCTGTAGGCCTGTTTTGATAAACCTTTTTATTTATTTTTTTTTTTTTTAACCTTTCTTCTACTCTACAGCATTTATATTGCATCTGTTTAAAGAGTTTTGTCATTCCAGTTATGTGCTATAATTAGGTATATGAAAGTAGAGGGTTTCAGAAACTGGGTTTCCAGCTCTGATTTTGGAACTTTGTAAAGGGGAAGGGGTTTACAGATGGACTTTCAACAACATCTACATCTTAACATTTGGAAAATGTCCTCTGGTTTTCTTTACCTACCTTCTCCTTTCAGTTCAGCTCTAAGCAGACAAAGAGCTGGTTGCACAACACCCCTCACTATTTACCTCCGTTTACCTCCTCCACAAGCAGGCATCATGAGAAATAGGACATTTACTGAATGAGGACATTTTGTTTCAAAGCAGGAACTATGAAAGGCTTTCTTCAGAAAAAATCACTACCATTCCAGCCATATCCAGAGGGCAAAAAGAGTAAAATAAACTCAGATGGCTGGAGCAGATTTGGTCAGGACCAAGAAGCTGGCAGCTGTATTCCTGTTTCTCACATGTCTGGTGCAACGTAAATCACCTCCTGACAGCTCCTTGTGTCTCAGATAATTGTTGGGCAGTGGCAACCCACAACAAAGCTCTGCAGTTTGTGTGTTGCAGCATGCCTCCCCTGGGGAATAGCAACTGTGCCCGGAGGCTCTAAGCTGGCTCGGGGCACCTGCTATTTGAGATACAACAACAAAACTACTTCTGAAGTCAAAGAAATGTTCACAACAATGCCGTGTGCCCAGGGACCGTTGTTTGAGATATTTGTCTTTGAGGGCTGTTGGGCAGTGTGGGCACACGCCTGGCCATGCTGTGCTTTGAACTGTGGCTGTATCCCATATACTGTAGCAGCAGACAGATCCAAGGGAAGCTGGTGAAACATTGGCCTTAAGACCTCCAAACCAAACTGAGTGTCCCAGATCCCTGTCACCTTCTCTAGAGCTGGTCATGAGGAATACAGGAGGAAACCATATTGAGTTGCAATATGGTTGTCCCAGTCTCTTTCACCCTGTCCTGTTGCAGATGGTTAAGAGGGAGGTGGGAAAATCTCCTAAAATAGTCTTAACAAACACAATGTTGCTGACTCACAATTTCATCCGGCATCTGTGTAATTATGAGGCTGGTTGGAGGGGTTTTTTTCTGAAGTGTTGGCTCCTGGAATTGGAGTATTTCATCAAAGCTTTGTTTTCTTTCTTTAACCTCCCCTTAAAAAGAAAAAACATATAGATAGTCCTCATGGCTGATAAGGAGAGGAAAGCATGACCCAAAAATAGGTAAGAGCATTTAAAAAAAACTGTTTTGGGGGAAAAGAGCATTTGAGTACTGCAGCTTTTAGAGACAGCTCATAACACCATAATCAAGCAGTGCTAATAAGCAGTGCTAATAAGCCCTGCCAGGCTGGACTTTGATCTGCATACAGCAGCTTGGAAGTGTGCAGAGCTGCTGCCTAATGAAAACTGCAAGCAGAAAGACAGAGAAAAAAAAACCAAAACACCTCCTTTTCCCCAATTGGGAAACAAACAGCTTACATTGTTTTCTCTTTCAGTTAATGCCAACAGTTCCACTGTACGATAGTTATTAATCAGTATTGTGTGTGGCCAGCAACAGTAAAGGTTTTCAGAATTACTTGAGCAAAATTATCACTTTGGGCTTCCATTGCAGCCTCTTGGATGGCAACGGGAGCAGCAGCAAGTCCTTAAAATGTCACTTTGACAGAAAATTCACACAGGGTGAAGTAACAAACTAAGCGATTATTTTTTCTCTTTTCATTTACAATAATCACAGTCTGTTTAGCCTTAGTGTTGCAAACTGATTTGTTCCAGGATTTTGCATCTGCTTTCATGAGAACTTTGGGATGATTCATTTTCACAAGCCATTGCCAAAAAGAAATTACGAAAAGAAAACCCTACCAAAAAACACTGAGGCACAGTAAGTGCAGGGACAAGGCAGCCCTGAATGTTTAACTGTCAGCTGTCCCAACAGCCCAACCCCTAGCAGGGATCTGAACCGTGCCATATGTGAATGGGAAACAGCAAGCTTTAGACTCCAAAACATTCCTTCAGCTGGCTTCTTTCAGAGCGAGATACCTGCAAATGCCTCCAAACTGCTCAGTTTCCTGAGACATGCCTGGTAAGGAATAAACACAAAAACGTGTTGGCTGAAATGATAGTTGCTGCCTTTATTTTCTCACCCTCCTAGATGGCAGAGCTCCTTACCAACATTTTGCAGAGCCATCGCAACTACTTCCTCCTGTTCCTGGACCTTGCATGAGAGTTATCCGCCCAGCCCAGCAAGTCATCCCAAATTACTCAAACCTCCGTGCTCCCAAGGGCACTGGAGATCGACCACCCCAGAGGACGTGCTCCTCCCCTGGCCCTCCTCGATTCCCGTAAGTATGCTCACAGGGGGGTGGGGGTTGTGGGAAGTGGAAGTTCCTCTGATCTGATTTTGTGGGCTTTCAACCAGTAATTCTGAATCTTTGTGCTATGAGCATGCCCAGGCTGCAGGAGTGCATGGGAGATGCTGGGTTGTTTTCTTTATTTGCTGTTCTACACCCAATGGGGTCCTGACCCTTTCCTAAAGGACTTCAAAGCCGGATACCTGATACGTTGTTAGAGCCCTGAAATGCACATGTTAAGGAAGATAAATGCTTGAAGGTTAAAGGGATGAGGGGTTGAAAAATATCTCAGTAGAAACCTTAGAGCTCTCTGCTCACGGGCAAAGGTCAATTTGGTGGCTTGCTGGGGTCTTCAGGTTTACACTGTACCAACCTGGGACAACTCAATCACTGGCTTCCGGTGATTTCCTCCTTACCTCTTCTGTGGTGCAGAGAAAAAGGAAGAAAATCCCATTAATTGCTGCTATATCTCTACACTGCAGTTTGCAGCCTTTTCTATGATTTCTTATAGCAAAATGTCTGGCACTTTTCATCCAGGGCTTTTTGACTGATTTTCAAATACTAATTTACCAGGCCTTATATTCTTATAAGTATCTCATTAGCAGATGGGAAATCCCATCTTCAGGGGATTCATGCAGGGGTTCCTTCAGACTCAGCAATCGAAAAACAAATTGAAGCTTCAGGTTTTGAGAATATTTGAAATCAGACTGTTTTTATTTAAGTGCCACAGTACTTTTAGAGGTGTTAAAACTTACAGGCATCCATGCTCGAAAATGTGCACTTACGTGAGATGGTCTTGGCAGAGAACTGTGAGAATGGGCAGGACAGAAGAGGGCAGACAGCTGAAATATCATTCTGCTCTGGCCTGTGAAAAGTTAAAGGCTGTAACAGAAAAGTGACAGCAAGATAAGGGAGTACCTGCAGCAGAGAGAATTGCACTGAAGAGTTTGTATGAAAATGGAAAAAGATTGAGGGATAGTGGATATCCTTTGCAGTAGTAAAATTTAAAACCAGACTGCTGATTTTTGGCACATTTGTTAGATAAGGTGGAGTTTCAGAAAGATCTGTAAATTAGCCACCAGGTAGTGGTTTTGTGGCCATCGATGAAGCATGTGTTGCTTTTATTACTACTTTCTTCTGCTAAAAAAGATGCAGAATACTTGGGCTCTGTCCCGTGGCTGCGTGGCTGCTGCTTGCAGGCTGACTTCAGGAACAGCAGTTATGTGTTGGTAATATTTGCCTATAGAGTATTTTGTAACAGAAAACATCTGCACCAAAATGAATAAACCAAATCTTAATGTGACAACAGAAAACATGCTGCGACCAGCCTGTCATCATTCATTTAAGGAATGCTAAGAAAAAAAAAAGAGTGGTCTTGATTGACTAAACATCATGGCTCTGTGGGGAAAAGCTCTCAGAGAAGCTTAAAAATCATCCAACAGATTCAACCCAGCAGATTGCAAGCACACCTAACATAAAAATCTCTATAGGTTCACTTTCCCATTGACTTAAAATCTGAAGCCAAAGTGTAGTAGGACAAGAACTGCTAAGCTTCCTAAAATCATCCCTTTCTGTCTGTTTACTACAATGGAGAAGACATTAGGCAAGGTTATCGCGGGTCTGGAATTCCAGTCCCAGACATGAGAAACCCTTGTTTGGGTTTGCCATTGCTGGTCAAGAAATTAACTTTGTTCCCTTCAGCAAAACACTGGGTTCGTCCAAGACTGGAGGCCCTCCAGAGCTGGAGCTGGAGTGCCCTTGTAGACCCATTTTCCCAATGTCCACCTTTTCCTGAGCCTCTTGTGCTGCACAGGACAGCATGAGAGCATCTGAGGTGCAGTGAAGTGCTCTTAACCTTTAGATAATAGGAAGAGGTTACCCAAGGGCCACCCCTCTCCCGTACGTGCATAACAACATCCATGACACGCCATTATTTCTCACTCAGAAACAGTCTTTGCTTCTGTTAATTGCAAGCTGAACAGCTTTCAGCTATGATGTGACTTATTTCCTGTTACTAATGTTGTTTCTCCGATAAACAGCTTCATGTGGTAGCCTGTCACCAAGGTATCTGTTCCAAAGACAGTGTAATAACTAAGCAGATGTGCTGAGCCAAGCATTTCTGCAAGAATTTTTCACAGTTAATGCACAAATAAAGTCCTTAGTGTGTTATTAAAAGGAAAAGAAATTCTGCATTTTGCCTGAAAAGAAGTATTTTCTAATTTCTCCCTTGCTTTTCTTTGTAGAAACCAGCTATACAACCAGCTACCTAATGATCAGCTGCCCCCCAAGGCGTATGGCCTGGATGAAGCATGCAGTTGTCCTTCTGACAATTTTCCAACCCCAGCTGCTGTCCCGAGACCTCTCAGTAACCCTGCAGCCAAGGGAACTCTGAGAACCAGCAATCTGCCGGAAGAGTTGCGTAAGTGGTTAGCAGATTTGCTCTGTGCAAGATTTTGCAGCATGGCCTAACAGCTTTAGGTGGGAGAGCTCCAGGGTGGTGAAGGGGGAGGAGAAGGCAGGGGGAAATGACATTAAGACACAGACAAGAAAAGAAAATACCAAGTGTCATCAATCTGTTGGGTGTGAGTGTCTGTGTTTGGTGGGATGGAATTACCCCCTTGAATCCTGAAAACATAATTGCCGTTAATTGCTTGTTATTTTGTTTACAGAAAGTAAATACTGTTTAGATTGGTTTCATGGCTCCTTGCTAAACAGGATGTCCCTTTGAGGCAGGAGGGGCTGGAGCTTACAGTAAAAGATTAATAACAGACAAAGCCTGAGGGATAAAATGTTTCTGCCTGTCCCAAACCAAATATGTTGAGGCTTGATCTCAGTTTCTCTCTGAACTGGTGAATCTGGAGAGGATGCTGGGACTCTGAGGGCAGCACAGGCTCTGCCTGACATGCTTCTATTACACCAGCGCCACAGATGCATTCACCCTCCAATTTCTAGGAGAAAGTCAAGTTTCAGAAAAAAAGCTTCTTTTTGAATGCCAAGCTGACTAGTAGGTGAAATGTACCATTGCTAAGAACCCTTGACAGCTCTCCTGAGGGTTTGATTTTTCCTTTATTCTTCGTTCTGCGTATCACCTTTCAAATCCAGAGTCACATCTCTCTGGCCTGTAGGAGTGAGTTACAATACCAGATGCCGCTCTTGGATAGACCTTACTTTATCAGTTAGTGTGTCCTAGATGGAGGAATTACTGGCTAAAACAGGGTAATCTGTGGTATGTGCACAGCTGGATTAGATCATCCAGCTGGTTTACCCTCATGCAAATCCATGAAAACCCCTCCCACAAGGGCAAGGACATTGCTGTCACCAGCCATGCATCCTGCCTGCACAGGGGGTTAATGCCGCTCCAAGGAGAGGCAATATGACATGCATAAGGGCCCCTCTAGCTCTTTCTTACATCAGTGGGTCTGGGGAAAGCTGTGCTGGCTGCAGCCAGTGCAGGTAACATGAGCTGACGTTGAGAGCCCAGGCTCAGGTATGCCCAAGCACTGGGAAAAAGCAGCTCTGGCTGTAGGACGGGGGGAGCAACAGAGGGATTTACCCTCTGCAGCTTGCCAGTAAGGCAGGGGGAGCTCAAATCTAGAGCAGGGTTTTGTACAAGGGGTTGGTTTCAACACTGAGCCACTGCACTCTCCCACATGCATTTTGTAAACAATCAGAAGAGACCTAAGTGGGCAGAACCTGCAGCGTGGTGGAAAAGGAGGGCTGGGACAGTGTCACCCTCTGAATGGTGCCTTGAAAAGAGGGCTGTGACAGTGTCACCTTCTGTCACCTCTGGGTTTAAATGGTTGTGTATTCATGCAGACTCTCTCTCCCAGGCAAGGTCTTTATAACCTACTCGGTGGATACGGCAGTGGAGGTTATGAAATTTGTGAACTTCCTGTCTGTAAACGGATTTCAAACTGCTGTAAGTATTCCTTCCGGAAAAAATTACTTTCGACCAGGGAAGAGGCTTTTTTGAAAAAAAGCAGAGGCAATACACTGTCCATTTGAATGTTTTTCTGGCTGTCACATTTTGTAGGCTGAAGAAGATACAAATAGGATGAAGTAGCCTTGGTTTTGCAAGCTGTAACTTAAATGATCTGCCTTTTTGTTTGTTCTTCTTTTAACTGAATTTTGTGCTTCGAAATATGCTTCAATAATGACCCTGGAAAATTTTATCTAGTGACACCAGATGAGCATTAGTATGAGGTTTTGTGAGCTATTCCAGTGATACTGTCTCATATTTGATTTGTAATATTAGTATTATAAAAGGTCAATTTTATGTTCATCCCATCCTACCTTTTTTTTTTCTCCAATACTATTATGTCATTGATTCTTCAGATGTGTGTAACTTTCTGCTAAAAAAGATCTACAGGTAGATTCTAAAATTCACACAGCTTAATGAAACAGCCCATCTCATGGTTTCATTTCCTTTGTTATCCCTTTAAAAGTGATTTTGCTTTGTTACTCTTTTAAAAGGGATTCCAGAAATTCATTGGCCTGAAAGGGTCTGTGTGGTACTGTCTAATCCCATAAGCCATTCAGATTTTTACTGAATTTCTCATGAGTTTTCTTCATCTTAGAGGCCCACAGAGGCTTTAGGATTCAGTGTTCATCAAAATCTTGATTCATATTTTCTTATTTCAAGAGCATATGCTATCTGACCCCTCAACCTTCACTCTTTGGCTCCAGTTCAGGAAAGCATTTAAGCAAGTGGCTATCATTAAATCGAATGAGACTCAGTTGGGAGCTTTGCACATGCTTATTTATTTTCATGAATCAAAGATTTATTTTTTTTTTAACAGAGACTGCAGTTATACTTCTCTCCAGCAGTTCTGTACTGTGACCAATTCATAAGAAAGCTTTTGGGCACCATAGCTTTACAGAGTAGAAGGCTCATTAATAGCACCTTTGCTGGACAGGCAGCTCTTGGAGCCTGTTGCAGAATAATAAATACAGCAAAATGGTCCCAGTGCAGGGTAGATAGTGGGCTCTCTGCATTCAGAAGGGGAAAAAAAAAGACTTGAGAGCAGATCATGACTCTTGTCATGAAAACTTGGAGAAGTTAATACTCTGTTGGTGACAGTCACTGATTGCTGGTTTCTGGGTTCACTGAGCTTGCAGAGAAGCAAGCAGTGTTAGTCATATTCCATCCTATGAAGTCCTTCACTGCTCTGGTGTCACTGAAGTCTGGGTGACTGCACACAGTTATCAGTGACCTGGCTGATTTTCCACCACACACCCTGAATATTTAGTTCAATATGAGTCCAAAGCTTCATGCTCAGTATACTCTTGCAGTCAGAATTTAGCAGGCATTTGCAGCTATACGGATGAAGAAGGTGGGCAGCACCTTGTTCTGTGCAGTAAAAAACACCTGGGAGTTGGGGGCTGGCAGGGCAGCCAGTCAAAGGGCAGCTGAGTGGGAGCCAAGGATGTGCCTGCAGCAGCCCCTCTCTGCCTGCCTGCTGCCTGTCCAGCTGCACAGAAAGGGAGAAGTGCATGTACATGTTTCTTTCCTAAGGGAATTGGGCATGCTTGTCATAAGCAAAGGAAGGAGTAGGTGTTCCATCAGCGCCATAGAACAGGGAGGAAAGGTGAAGGGATGCTCACCACAGACTTTCATTCTCTTGCAGATTGATATCTTTGAGGACACGGTACGAGGTATTGACATCATTAAGTGGATGGAGCGCTACCTAGGTGATGTATGTAAGGGCAATTTAACCTTGTTTATAGCAGAGGTGACCTGAGGAAAATGGTTGAATTATTCTAATACACAGCAGGGACAGAATGAAAATGCAAGACCCTACTGTTGTCTTCTCTGCCCCTGTAGAAGTGGCAGAGGCATTGCAGAGAGAGTGTAGGCAAATCTCACTCACATCTGTATCTGATGGTCCCAGAGCTCTTTCTTTAAGAAATGAAGTGCTAATCCTGGCATTTGTGCCAAATTCTAATGCTGCCTGTTACATCCAGCCTGAAGCTGCCATTGGAAAAGTTGGTCCTCCATCCCCTTTTTAAATAGTGGGGTTTAGCGGTGTTTGGTTACAGTGATGTCTGTATTTCATCCCAGGCTGCACAGTCATGGCTAATGTTAATCCGTCTCACCTGTAGCTTTTACACTCGTACCTAAAACGCTGAAGGGTTCTTCTGGATGAACCATCCTACATTTAAACTGGAAATTGGTATTCTCTTGGTTGATATATAGATTTGCTCTCATCACCTTGTATCTATCTAAGCAGTAACCAGAGATTTATCTTGCCAGTGATATCCCCTTCAGCAACAGCTTCCTCTGAAGTTCCCTTGAGCAGTGAGTGCTCATCTCCTTTAGGATCAAGCCAAGTGTTTGGACTCTACCAGCACAGCTGGGTGCAAACTGGCAATCCTGTCACTGGACAGGAGCCATCATGGGCTGGCGTCCTTGGATTCTCGCCTTGCTGAGTGGCCACCAGCTCTCTGACTCACTCTAGCCAGATCTCCATGGTTCAGGAAAAGGATGAAGAAGTGGGGGACTCTCCTCCACCTGAGCAAGGAAGCTCAAGCATCTGAGCCAGCCCTACACAGGTTTCCTGCAGGTGTCCATGCAGGCATGATACACCTGCATGCAGAGCCAGCCTGGGACGTCTGCCATGGAAATGCAGTCATGCCTCCTGGGGTTTGCATCAGGACAAATTAGGCTTGGGCTCTCTCTGTGTAATGTAGGTAATGAAAGCAGAAGGCAGGGTGACTTTGCTTTTGCCAAAAACATCATTATCACTTAAAATACAAGCTGGCAGATCTCCTCTGGGACTTGTGCACAGTCAGTAGGAGAAACCAGTACGTGCAGAGAACAATCTCTTGCCTCCACCTGAAGTTCTCTCTCTTATTACCCACCCCAGAAAAGTTTGGTTTCCCTCACTGACTGTAGAAGCAGTTTCTAATTTCAAAACCCTTTCATGTGTGTGGAGGAAGGGACTGCTTGGACACAAGTAGAGGAAAGTGTGCAACTGGGCATGTCTCTTGCAAACCCTCAACATCTGTAAATGCTTACACACATGTCAAGCACAAGCAAAAGTAATTCTGGAGTATGTTGAGTCAGTGAAAGGGATAATGGCTCCTTACTGTATTTGACCCTGTGGTGGAGCAGATTCTCTTGATACAGCACAGAAGGAAAAAGTTAATTACGTGCCAGGCTGACTGGAAGCCTTACACAGCCTGATGTGCCGGGGATGAAAGGCAGGCCCCAGGTAAACACAAGTAGGAAGCTTTCATCTGCTGCATTTCAACTGGCCTGCCATCAAGGAGAGATGTTTCCCACTCTGGAAACCTGAGCTCAGTGTGGGGCTAGGATTAAACAGGTCAGAGGCAGGATCCGGGCTGTCCTACCAAGGTGGAGGAGCATTGCCTTCAGCCCATTGTGACAGAGCTGCCAGGTACTCCTAAACCTGCCCAGACCATCCACAACAGTCCCCTTCCCTGCACAGCTATCTCTCTGCACACTTTGCCACTAAGAGCAGCAAGAAAATATGTAATTTCTGCCCCTGAGAGCCCTAGAAGTAGCTTCAGATACACCACTGTCTATAGGAGCTTTTTGTATAAAAAGCCAGAGATGACTAAATAGATGCACTTCTCCATAAGCTGTTAGAAAACATTTGGGTCTGAATTTGAAGACAAAAGTTTTCTGTGTATGCACATAGACACTCTACACTGATAAAAAGTAGCTTTTTATCACAGGGATTCCAAGTGTCAACTGGTAGCTGCTAATACATCTCTTGACATTTAGATTTTCTATATTGAGATGTTGAGAAATAATGAGGAGAATGAGTGTATGAGTTCTCCTGTATTTCCTGCCAGAATGAATGAGATCCTCTTGTGTTTGCCAGGAACACAAAGATCACTTAAAACACAAACTGGCAGATTTCCGATCTGCCTCTACCAAACATGCCGCGTTTCTCAATTTCATAAAAGTGCTTTTCTCCCTAACAGAAGACAGTAATGATAATCATAGCAATCAGTCCAAAATACAAACAGGATGTGGAAGGGGCTGAATCCCAGCTGGACAGGGATGAACACGGCTTACATACTAAATACATCCACAGGATGGTAAGCAAGGACATGCATTTGCTGTTTTACAAAGACTGTCTCTTCTTCTCAAAAGACAAATCTGTCTCCAAGTGGCAGGTTCTTTGCTTTGTTTTCCCTAATCCCCATAGTTAACCACCCCTCTTTGGAATTCATTAATCCTTCCACTCATCAGCTCTGTATGCTCATTAACATCTGCTAAGAGGTTCAAGGAAGAAAAATCCTATTAAGCATGCTCATTTTATTTCTTCATATTCTTTATTGTTCAGTGTTCTTCCCCTCCTTCACCTTCTTGAGCCTGTGTATAGCCCTGAGCACAATCTTATCTAACAGTGCCTGATCTTCCCTCCTCTAAACCAGTCCCTGTTGCTTCAGCCATGCTGGAACTGAGGTAAAGACCTCTTAGGCAGCAGTAAAGCTGACTGAAGAATGGAGTTGCAAAGCAAAGGCCAGAGATGCAATGTGGGGCTCCTGGGGAGTGCACGGTGCCAGAGGACCAGACACCCATCTCCACAGCCGGTCACAGGATGAATATTTAGCCTAGAAGAGCCCATAGAGCCATGAAGCTGATCCTTTCTCCCTTGGTTTGCAGTTAGCTGCCTTTCCCACCCTGTAACCCATCTCATCCCCCAGTTTGAATCTGCAGTCAGGTTTCTCCAAAGCAGATGAGCTCTCAGCAGTACTTTGCTGTCTGTACCACTCCTGGGATGTCTGTGTCCAGGGCCATTGGAAACAGGCTGGGCCCTAGCTCAGACACAGACCTGGCCTCTGGCTGAAATCTTCCACCCATTTGTAGGTCAAACAGGGCTGTTAGTCAAGTCAGGCTTCACCAGTTAGAGATGGACTTAATGGGATTGCACCTGCAGCTAAACCCACAATTATTTCACACCATGAAACTAAATGTTCAAGAATTGTTGACGGATCTTTCCTGTATCCTTTCTGTAGCAATGAAGAAGTAGATTAGGTGGCCAAACCAAACAACACCGAGTCCACCAGCAATAGATCAAATAATTTAACAGAAAAGCAGTTTAAGTAAGAAAGGAATGTTTTTATACATAGTATTCAGATGCATGCAGAGAAAAATTGTCATGTCATTACAATAAAACTGGCATTTTGTTCTATTCTAGATGCAGATTGAGTTTATACAGCAAGGAAGTATGAACTTCAGATTCATCCCTGTGCTTTTTCCAAATGCCAAAAAGGTAACATACATGCATGCTTATATACTTGCTGCATGATTAAGTGCATGGTATTTTGATCACAGATGGAATCTTAAAACCCAAACACTGATGGAATCTTAAAACCCAAACATTCAATTTCTTGGTTCTTAATAGCCCACAAGTAATATTCCAAAGTTTATAGGTTTATGTGCATGCAAATAAAAAACATTGCATCCACAATATAAATCAGCGTATAAATGTATTTCTGATGATGAATGTACAACTAAAACTCAAATTGCCTTGAGCACTGAAAGAATTTAAATGGAGAGAGGCAATCTATCCAGGAAGCATGCTTTCTGTATTAACCCTTTTATAATTTTCTCCAAATGCAATGCTGATGGGTGAGATGGGCAGGATTTATGACTGATGTGAAGAAAGGGTCTGGACGAGGGTGTGTTGAGAATATAAAAACAAAGAGTATAATAGATACTAAAGTACTAGGCTGTTGCTTGAACTTTGATGGGCCCATCAAAGGCAAACTGAGATTTTTTTAGGACTTGCAATTTTATCTGCCCTCCTTACTTGTTTTGAAGATTCATTGGAGAATAAGAAAGAAGTAACAGATTCCTATGTCTTCTACCTCACTGAAGAGAATCTCTTGGATTTTTACAAAGACAAAAATATTAAAAGGCTTCAGTTATAGATTACTCAATCTCCTGCACTGTATTCATGTTCACTTTGCATAACTAAATGCTTTGTGCACTGTTGAGTAGCTATCATGTTGCCCTTAGGTACAGCTGCATTTTAAAAAAGTATGGAAAATTATTTTTATTTCTTTGGATGCCCAAATTTTGGAACACGAGTCAAAATTTAAACAATGTTATGAATGGTTATAGGGCTGTGCAGTCCCACCATACTTGTGGATTTTAGTGTAATGAAGTTCTTTATTTAAGCACCAATTTAAGATCAGAAATTTGAAAATATGTCCCTGGGTTTGTAAAATATATGAGGTTGTGTGGGTTGAACAGGTACCTCTGGTGTTTCATGTCATTCCAATCCCTTCCTGAATGATCTCAGTCTGCTACTCACCTTAACTAAGTACCTGGAAGACAGCAATGGTGGGAATTGGGCAGGCCAAAGGCAGGGAAGCAGTCAGCATTTTCAGTTAGTCTTTGATGGGGGGAAAGGGCTCCTAACCTTGAGGCTACTTGAGTGCCCACCATGTGAACAGACCACACAATCTAGAACCACTTGGCACCTTAAAGGTTGCAGAGAAAAGTGTCCCAGGAGGCACTATAGCTGCCTTGGGGCTCTGAGACAGAACAGTAAGTTCTGTTAATTTGGGCTCAACTTTATTTATCAGAAGACTATTTAGCATAGAGCACTAGTTCTCTCAGACAGTGGTCTGTAAGGAATTTCCAGGGTTGGTTTATCCAGCTGCCTCTATCAAAGCATCAGGCTCCAGGCATCCTTCCTGACCATCCTCTGTAGTCCACATAACCCTTCAGTTTTTCGAGAGGTACCTGTCTCATTAAATTATGCAGATCAGCATTTTCTACTGCTGCTAAGCTTTAGTCTCTTTCTCCATGTAATCCTTTGCTACAGCATCTACCTTCATCTAGCTACTTAATGATAATGTAACTGAGGACATCATGGGTGGAAGGAGAGGCACCAGAGCCTGAACAAGTTGCAGTAATGAAGTCTGAGGCAGTCAGAGGAAGTGAGGTACCTGAAAAACTGCCAAGTATATGTACAATTGGATGATACTGGCAGGCAAATTACTTCAATTTTGTCTTTTTTATACTTTCCTTTATACATTCAAGTATACATTTATATATTCAAGTATTAGCATAACTGGCAGTGGAAAAGGGCAGAAAATGAAGATTTGGAGGTTTCTTCTGGGGATGGGGCTATTAGATGAGTTAATCTCATACCCAGCACATCATAAAGCACTGCTGTTGTGTGAAAATTAGTCGACCTCCAACAGAAAGAGATCTGTGTGATCCAAGGAGTGTTCATTAGGAAAGTGAATAATGAGGCGAGGAACGCTCAACCCACAGTTAAGGTGGAACTGGCATTTCCAGCTTCCTGTCATAGACTACTAAGGGAAACATGGGTCTTGCTGGTTCAAGGTTTGCATCACAAGAGTCGACAGAAATGTGTCCTCCTCATCTGGCCACCTGATGAGCAAAGTGTTCAGCCAAGATTGCCCCGTGCTAGAGGCTCCCTCTGGAAGTAGGCAAGGGGTGAGATGAACAGGGCTGTTGCCAGGGAACACAGATGTCAAACCATGTTCTGCTGTCCCAGCCCTGAACAGTCCTGTCCTCTGCACTAATACTCTCTGCCCTCTTCCTCTCTCCTGCCCTCCTCTTCCTGCCCTCTACTAGTTTGAACTGCGGAGTTATCGAATACTCTCCCTACGGCATAGAGAGAGTTTCCTCTCAGCTCACAGATACACAGCCAAATTTTAAAAGTGTAAAGGACAGTAACAATTTTCCCATTACTCCCACCTGCAGTGACAGGTGCTGTTGCGTGGCAAGGAAAAGCCCCTTTCTCACTCTGGATAAAAAGAGCAGCTATAGCTACACTTCACCCCTCCACGCTTCCCTCACATTAAAACTATTGCCAGGGCTGATTCATGTGCAGGTGCTTTTTGCACTGACTTCATTATGGTATTAATGGTATTAAACAAAACTGCACAAGCAGTTTTGGAAGCAAGGCACGGAGCTTGTCTCTGGATGTATAGTACCCCTCTCATTATATCCCCACTTGCTGATTTCTTACCTACTACACATTTCTCACACCAATTTCCATCTTAACTAATGGTTTACTCATGTGGACCTCTATCAAATGCATTTCTGAAATCCAGACTAACTATATCTGCCATATTTCCTTTGTCCAAAAAATGTAGTTTCTTATCAAAGGCTCATTTGGTAAAACCCCTGCTGTATTTAATTGCATTTCCTTCTACAGCTCTTAACAAGATTTAGTAAAGAAACAAGTTCCATGTAACAATGGTATGCATGTGCGTGCAAATATAGTCATCTCTCTCTCAGTAACATTTCAGTCTCTTGGCCAACTCCAAAGAGCTTTGTCAAAGGAGTAAAATACACAAAGATTAAAATCCATTCCTATGCCAAAATAAAAACACTGTCAGGTGGAGACAAGAAGGTTTATTTTTGCTCCTACCAAAGGGAATGCTGTTGGATCTTACCCTTGTGGAGTGAGTTGTCCATCTGGAAGAACAGCCCTCCACTTTAGGGAGACCATTGACCAAAGCCTATCCTTTATCAGCCACTGGAGAGAGCGAAGTCAGGCTTGATAGATACCTCTGCCAATCACAAAGCTGCTTGTTCAGAAGCCTAGGTGAGTTCATGGTCCTGTAAGTGCCTGTGTGACTTACCTCCTTCTTCCTATACATAAATCCTGTAGTTCTAACAGAGTGGTTGCATCAATTAACACAAACTGCTCCCTGAGCAGGGAAAGCAATACAACCTCGTTCCTACAGCTGTACAGGCCAAGGAAAAGACAGCCAATTTGAGAAGCATGATCATGGGAATGAAAGGTTTGGACTGCAGCTAGGCTGTTTGCTGGCAGCAGGAGATGTGCATCCCATGCCAGGGCATCCCCTGGCGAAGTGCCAGAGATGTGCAAGCCAGCAGCTTTTTGTTCTGTCCTCTTGGAGCTAGCTCCACTAGCTTGACAGGAACTGTGCTGCTCCTAACAGGGGCTATCTTGGGAAAACACTGCTAAATAAGTGGTCGAGGCACCAAGTGCTGGGATGTCCCAGCTCCTGATGTTGCTCACCTGCTGTCTCATTCTACGTTCTGATGTGTCCAATTCTAAAACAAATTTCTTTCTCATGGTGACCATGAACTGGCTTCGGTCAAGGATCTGTCCCTCTGTTAATTAGTGGTATTATAATAGGCCTTCACCCCTACACATCCAGGCTGTCCATTTGGAAACCTCTCAAGGCTGTGGGAACATGGAAACATGAAGTCTGAGCAGGCTCGTCTCCATCAGCCGGCTGTCACTCTCCAGTGCCGTGGTGGTCCCAGCTTCATTATGTTAATGGACCTTAGCCAACCCTTGTGAAGGACTGCAGCTTTTCCAGAATGCAGGCATTGGTGGAGGTTTGACCCTGCTGATCTGGAGATGCATTAGTCTCTCCTCAAGCTCAGCATCAGTGTCAGCCTTCTGCTCAGTTAGTCAGAGCACACCATCCTTGGCAAAGAAAGGTGCAAGGGGAGGGGAAGAGGGCTACCAGCATGGGAAATGTTCCTGTGGGGTCCCAGTCATTCCCTGTTGATCCTCATCCCAATGCTGAACGTGCTGCATGGATCCTTTAGCAGCTACTAAGGTGGCAGCCTTTCCCTGCTAGGGGCACTGAAATGTCTCTCTTCCCTTCTCAATGTTTATTTTCACAAGCTTTTCGATGCCTGTCATTGACATCAGACTTCCTTTTGCAACATGGTGAAATTAGCCAACGTGATGGCAGAAGAGAAGGAGAGACAGGCAAGCTGTGAGATCACACAAAGTTCATTTATTTAGGAACCCAAATACAATTCTGAAGCCAAATTAACATTTCTTGTTGTTACAGGAAGTGCCTAGAACAGACAGTATGAAATCTTCCTTGGCAGAGTCTGATGGAATCTGAAAGGTTCTGGCAGAGATTCAGAAGGATTTATGGGATTTAGCTTTTCTTTTCCTTGTTTTTTTTCAGGAACACGTGCCTACCTGGCTGCAGAACACTCACATTTATAACTGGCCAAAGAATAAGAAGAACATCCTTTTGCGGTTACTGCGGGAGGAGGAATACATCGCTCCTCCAATAGGACCTTTACCAACACTCCAGGTTGTGCCGCTATGAACATTGTAACTTAAAGCACATGACGAGTGGTTGTTAAAGCGTTGTTCCTGGCAGGGAGCCAACACTCTTCCAGATGGCTCTTCTTGATGACAGAAGACACTCTTTCTGCTAAAGGAATTGGTTGTCTTGGGTTACTCAGGCTCAGATTGTTCTCTACCATGTTAAACATCTATTTCCAAAGCTGATGGGCCAGAACTCTCTTCTCTAGATTTTTAAATAAGCTACAAATGGAAAGAATGCCTACTTTTATTTTAACATCTGGTTTTAACATATTCCTTTTATTAGTCATTATAGCAAACAAATACCAGAAATAATGTTGCAATAAGTGTAAAATAAAAATTACATCCTCCTTTTTGCTCAGGGTTTCTTTAAAGATATTCCTGCTTTGTATAGCATTATCGAACCATCAGTTTGTATATACACAATTAAAAATATTTGCCTTTTGTAAGGCAATCCTATATACTGTGTCCACTTCTATTATTGCTGGGGACAACGGAGAAACCGGTTGGGTAAGGCAGATTTTCCTTAGCATGTCCTGCATAAAGAGACTTGTCTTCAATTAAAGGACTTTCAGATCTGAAATCTCTGGAGTTCCCTGTCCTTACAGCTTGGTCCCTCATGCCTCCAGCATGTCGCAGCAGTAGCCCCCAGAAGGAGAGCTGAGTGCATGACTACGTGTGTGCTGTCAGTGCCGTGGAACACTGCAGTATTTTTTATGGCAGGCCTTTAGTTTCACTACTGCTCTTCAGCCCTTATTTAAAACAGAGCATGTCAAAGGACAATTGGCATTTGGAAAGCCAGCGATTGTTAAGAGAAAGAACATTGACACCTACAACTTGCAGTGTGCAGTATGGAACAATAAAATAATCAAAGATGGAGAGCCACAGGGTGCTGGCCACCAGGATGGTTCAACAACATCACGTCTGCTAAAATTTGAACATTTTTTAACAGACCACATAAGCACGACTTTGGTGAGGATTTTTTGGTTTTTAACAGCCTTAACCTTACTGAGGGAACAGTGGACCCTATTGGCTTAAAATTCTGCAGCCCTTATTCTTTAGAGCAGTCGTATCAAGATCCTCCTCAGCTTTAATATTTGTCATAGAATGACCCAAACACAGCTTTATAAAAAAGTACATGTGTTTGGCAGACTAAAAATTAGCCCAGAAGCTAATACTTCTCGTACAGTATCCAAATAATTTAATTAGCTTTCCATGGAGGTGGTGCCAGCATGGTGTGTTGATGCAGCACATGCTTTGTGGTGCTCAAGGAGAAAAAATTAAAACTCAGATCTTCCTTTAGCAGACTTTTGCAAAAATAATTGCAGTCTTTTAAGAGAAGAGTGTACTGAGTGTTGTCAACTCCTATGATTTTGATTTTGCTGTGATTCTTGCAACTCCAGTTTCAAAAGGCAACCTCAACAACTGAAACAGGCTAATTCCTGACATGCCAGCAGCTTCCTGAGAAGGCACAATAAAGCTGTTTTAGGCAGTGGTACTTCTTGGCACCTACTTACATGTAGGGAAGAGAGGTCCGTTTTTCCTGTGATAAATTTTCAATTAAGAAAATAATCTTCTAGTATGTGGTGACAGCCTAAAATAATTTCAGAAATCTATCTTAAATGGTCAACAAAGTAAAGACAAAAGGAGTGGGATGTGGGTCGACATTTGGGGTCACCTGGAGTGCACTACAACATTGAGCTCAGCCTCTAGGTTGAGCAAGTATCCTGAAATGCTGGGGCATTATCTGCCAACTCAGTATGGCTGCCTCTGTTATTTTAAGGTATCTGAAGTGCTTTAACACTGTGAAATAGCCTGTCTCAAATGGCTTCTGAGCCTCAGCCAATTTCTGCCACATTTAATAGGGAGAGCTCAAAGATACTAAGTGCCTGTGAGTTTCATGGAAAGATTTGCCCAAGCAAAGAGCGAGCCCCAAACCCACATGCTGAGGAGGGAGAGGTTCTGGTCTCTTCCCAGAGGTGAACAGCTGGCCACCTTGGCCCTGGCAGGGGCTGGGAGGCCTTCTGGGGTACCCAGCCTGCACAGGTCTGGAGGAGAGGAGCATGTAAGGAATGAGCCTGTGTCATTTCTGCTGCTTGCAAAGCAGCATATTAGGGAGTGCAGTTAAGCATTCAAAATGATTAGTGAGGCTGGGTAGTAAATTCCTTTCATCATTTTGGCTGTCATCTGAAAATATGTGCTCTAGATTTACCGCAGATTTGCTTGGTTTGGGCCAGGGAATTTCATTAAGTAACTCCTGCATCATGTGATGCACAAGGTTGCACTAAATGGTCTAGTGATTATTTCTATTCTTCTGTTCAAACGATTCCTTTTCTGTAAAACAATGTTAGCAGAGTGAGGAAGAAAAACTAAGCTTTGCTGTTTGGGAAGTACAAAGAGCCCAATCTATTTAACTGCTGAGGCCTTTCTTTTTTTTTAAATCGAATAACAATTCCCAGGATTCATTGATCTTCACATTAGTTAGAGCATCCTACAAGGACAGAAACCATGATGAGGAGAGTGTGAGTAATGAGTTAGCAGCCTAGTGAATCATTTCCCCTAAAGCTTTGTATTTGGAGAGAGACAGATGGTGGGAGCTGTGAAGAGGGAGAGGCAGGAGAAAAGCCGGTTTTTGCAAACAGCAGAAGTATAGAGGATGGTGAGGAAAAAAAAAAAAAAAAGAAATAATCAGCAGGTAAGGGAGAAGAAGAGGCTGAGAACATACCTGCTGTTTCAAAACTAATGCATTAATGTTAAAATTGGTTAGGGTTAAGGGAAAATACAGAAAGGAAATTGCAGAAAACAGGAGCTTTGTGGCTGAGAAGGAAAATTTACCAAGAGCAGCCCTATAGATATATTTGTAGGTGAACTCTTGAGTCAGTTATTAACTTTATGTGCAAATAACAGAGAAGTAGCTGAAAGTATGTAAGACTCCATCCTGCAGGCTGGCAGTGCTGCTGCCCAGCTGGAGCTGCCAAGCTGCAGGTACCCACAGAGGCCAAAGACATCGCTTGAATGGCAACAGCACCAGAGGTTTGTCTCACAGCACCTGTACATTTGGAAGGGGTGTGTGGGAGAGGAAATCCATTGTCCCTAACATGGCAAGTAAGCACAGCAAGAGAGTTACATACCTAACACTGGGATGAGTGCAGCATTAAGATAGAAATAGAGGATTTAGAGACAGCCTACTTTGAAGGATTGCCAAAACTCAGATGACATTAATGCATGTAAAGATCTTTCTACGCAAGTAACCTGTGCAACAAAAATAGGATTGCAAAATTTTATCCTACAGTTTAACTTAGATCAGCCTCTCCAGAGAGGGATGTGTAGGGTGATTCGAGTACAAAGTGAATTTAATAAAGCCTTGTACACAGGACAAGAAATGCTGCCCTAAGAGCTCATTTGCTCCTGGTAGGGTCTTAACTGCCATTTGATGCCATTTAAAAAAATAAAGCAGTCCCCCTGGGACCACCAGCAAGGCAGATAATGAAACTGGCTCATTAAAAGAGCTGCACCAAAGGGTGCCTTGCTGAGAGCCTTTCTCTCATCTCCAGTCACTGACCAGGCTACAGGTAGCAGAGACAGCATCACTCTAGGCAGCGAACTTGGGCAGTGTGGTCAGGAAGCTCCACAATGAGCTAAGAAAGGAGCAATTCCCACCATTTAGGATGCTTCTGGGTTGTCAGATGGAGGCACTGATAAAGCTGAAGAGACCCCTCATGTTAAAAGGGAAGGGGATGTGAGGGGAAATAATTGGGAGCTCTGTGGCCTTGCAAGAGGTACAAGAGGTCTGCTGTGGTAATGAAGTAAAACACGTCTCAGAGAGTTCCCTCACCCTCAGTGTGCAGAACAGGTACACCTTATCTTCCAAAGCAAACACCTCTCTTGTTACACTTTGGCTTTAATTTAACAGGTTCCTCCATGCCCACATCTGTAGCAGTCTGCTATTGTTTAACCTGTGTTTGGGAAACAGATCCTGCCTGGAGGGTCACAGCTTTCGTCAGCCTCCTCCTCCACCATTCTTTGTCATGATGTTGCTGCAGGGAAGCACTGCCACAGCACCCAGTTCTCAGTACTGGTGGATATGCTGGCACTGCTCCTTCTCCCCAGAGTCCCCCAGCATGGGTCTTCTGCAGAAGTTCCAGGCTGGCACACAGCACATCAGCATCATTACACATCTCCAGTATGTCTCTTCTCCTTGATCTGTGCCAATGGATGCTCACACAGTCTCCTCAGCCAGCACGAGGGGACATGGCACATGAACATCTCACAAAACCCTCTCTGAGACATCAGACACACCTCTCCCACCTGCATATTAAACCAGTGGAGGAAGAGAGGGTTGCTCATTTATGTGGTATTTGTATTATAAGTTACTGCTCACAGCAAGAGGTGCTCTCTGGGCTGCAGGAGAAGGACATCTGAGCAAGCAGAGGTTCCACTGCCATGGCAGAGGGGCGCTGGATGCCGCTGCCCACACAGGCAAAGCCAAACCAGGCCCTGAGATGCCAGACCACAGAAGCAGGCAGCAGAGTAGCAGCCTGTCCAATCCACCTCCAAATGCGGCCAAGAATAAGATGGAATTGCTCAGCCCCATTCCAGCCTTCATCGGCTCAGAGCCTAGCCTCAGCCTGATCATGGAACAGTGCACAGACCACCAGCTGTGTGTCCCTGTCTGTGGCCAAGATCACTTGTAAACAAATAAAAACCATCTAAAGCCAAGTTTCCCAGCCTGACCAGATCTGCCAGCTAGGCTATATTTCAAGGGCTCGCTGATGTAGATGAGACCAAACAAATACAGACACACATACTCCCAACATCATGGCTCTGAGCACTGCATGCCACTGCACAGATCCATGCAAACTTCAAGAAATGTCACCAAAAGCAAAGGTAGGGTTTTTAAAAACATCTATTCTTTATTGAAAAGTACCAGAGACTTCAGTTCCCAGAGGGTAAGGGCCAAGTGCCTGCTTGCCCACCTAACCCTCAGGTAAGGGGAATTTCACAGCAACCTCTGAAGACTCCAAGTCCTTGGGTCTAATTGACAGATCCAGGGAGTATGAGGTGCAACTTGGATGAACCCAGTGAATGTAAATCCCTGCAGGATTGTTGTGGCTGGGGGGGGGCACCTGCCAAGGAGTAGGAAACTTTCCAGGACCTGCTTTGATGGTTGGGCAGATGAACCAACCTGACTCAGATGAACTCTGTCTGACTCGTACCACTCTTCTAAGAATGGGAAAATGAACAGTGTTGTAAAGCTCCAGAGAATCTCAGAAGTGTGGGTTTCTTGGGGCTGCAGAAGAAGGTACTGTAATGGCAGGCACTGGACAAACANAAGTAGTTAATAACTAAATTTGCTTTTTAAAAAATCACGACTAGCACCACCTGCAGTGAGCTCATTCTGGCTGAATTTCATTCTTTGGGTTTTTTGCTTTCTTTCTAAGGAAGTATATTCTGAAAATACTATACTGGAGGCCTTCTTCAAAGCTACCTTTCTTTACTTGGGCTGACAGTGCTTACAGCATGTCTGTTCTGTTTTTCATCAGCTACGCCCAGTGAAAGTCTGGTAAATGTGATGCATTGTGACTGCCACGTTCAGCACTGCAATGCTCTCATGCCAGCCTCCAGATCTCCAGCAAGCAGCAGGTGCTGCAGACCACTGCTAAAAACCTTGCAGTCTTCAAAGGAAGAAATTCAGTGAGAAAGACTTCTAAATAGGTAACACTACTGGGGATTGAGTTGAACATCCCAGAAGCAGCAAGTGCATTAAAGAATCTTTCATCCCTAGGCTGGGAGAGGGAATTGAGCCCAGCTTGGCACTGACCAAACCCAGTCCAGTACCCAGTAGCATCAGTTCTCAGTGGGCTTTCTGTGCATCTCACACATGTGCAAATGCACACAGCCAAAACCTCCCACCACTGTCTTCCTCCCAGAATTTCCCTCCAAACAGACTCTCCAGACACTAAAACCCAGCCTCAGTATTGATAAGGCACTAGTGGTTCCCAAATGCTGAACCAACGGCATACAGAGGACAACTGACCACCCCTCTTTACAGCGGACTAAAAATATCCCTACAACAATGGTTCCAGATGCTCAGTACTGGCTTTCCCCACATACAGGGCAGAGAATAGTTTGAAAAACAGAAGTTTTAGTCTTCACTTTATTACTTCACTGCTGCAGACAGCAGAAAGTCACTCTTCTCCAGCCTCCGTAGCTAAGAAGCTGAGACAACAGCTAAGTGGCCATTTAGGTAAGGTTGCTGAACTTACTTAATCAGACTTACTAATTAAAGAACCATGTACATACAACAATTATTGATTTTTATGGATCCATTCTCCTCACAGCCTTACAAGAGACAGTTTTTTTCCTTGAAGCACCAGCTGTGTAGAAGCTGAAACAGCAGAAAGGCAGTAGTAAGACTATCCCAAAAGAGAGATGAAGGGGAGCTCTTAAAATAGGCACAATAGCACCTGAGAATATAGACAAGAGTACAACAAAGAAGTGAGAAAGAGGAAGGGAACTACACTGTAATAAAATTGAATGCAGTAGCAAAACTAATCAACTCATCTATTTTGGTCTCTTTTTCCTTTTTTTAAGAGGTAAAATAACTCAGCATTTACTATTTTTAAAAAGGAGATGAAAATGAGAGAAAAACAGTATTTTCCTTCAGGCTTTTGTGTCCCATTGGAAACAAACCTATTAAAGCAGCATAGTCCCTCCTGAGGACACAGCCATACTGATGACAATTTGATATATTGGTATATCAGCAGTCAAGAGACAGACAGCTGCATCAAGACAAGACAGGCAGCTACACAGGTACACATGTAAAGCACAGGGAATGAAAACTGCACATCTCAGAGCCTAACACTGATTGATGTAGTCAAGACTGCTTGCTCACTCCAGGCTGGAGTGAATTATTCCCAGGAGTAATTAACACAGGTTGAATTTTAAACTCTGGGCTGGATGGACTTGGCATTGGAGAGACAAGTAGTGCCCAGATGATGGTATGAGTTTTGTGACTTGCTTTATGCGAGCTATACTAGGGAAAAAGCACCATCCTTATCAAACTAGGTTATCATTTTTCTGTTGCCCATATTTCTCAGTTGTGCATATTTCCCTGGTTTTGATGTTTTACAGAGTAGCTTGTCTTGAACAGCCCAATGTTCCTGGCCCCAACAGCAGTTTTTTTCCAGTACAAAAAATGTTCATCCGTGCACTCCTACACAAAATCAACACTGGATTTGGTGTGACCCTGTACTGCCTTCACATGATGTGAAATAAGAGGTGTACTTCAGCAGTGCTATTGTATAGAGAGAGTGGTGCTTGGGGAAAACTATCCAGGGCATTTCTATATTAAGTATGGTCTAAGCATACATCTGTGGTGATACCCAAAATGGTCTTTTGCAGAGAGCAAAAAGACAAGCCTTGATGAGACACTGTGAAACAGCATTGGTGAGAAAATCCAGGGGGTGCCAGCAAATCTGTTGTCACATTACTTGTGGCAGAGCTCAGTAAAATGAATGCCTTCAAGGAGGGAGAGGAGTTCTTGACCTACCTGCTCCCTACAGCCAGGAATTTTTTTTGGTACATCACAGGGAAAGGCATTTATCCTACCAGACATATGGGGTCCAAGCACAGGCTGCAAAAAGCCTGTCTGCGAGCTCCAAGCTCATCAGACAAGTCTCAGTGCCTCGACCCCTTGGTGCATATGGGGATTTAGCAAAAGCTTTGGAGGCATTTTGCATCATCCCAGCTACCAGCTCTGACTATCATCCTGTAGAACTGCTATCATTCAGCTAAAAGCATGCTTTCAGTTCTGATTTCTCGTCTCTCACATGCTTCTATTATGAAACATCTAATCAAAAGAAGCATTTTTCATAATTTTTTGTGTGTTGCCTGAATTTTACATTAGAAGCAGCTATGTAGATACAGCTGCCTTGTGCCTAATGCTGAACACCAGAAGGCTGTTCTTACGAAGAGCTTACAGTCTGACTCTATCTGGGATTTGAGTGGCTAACTAAAATCCTTTGCAAATTATCTGTCACTTCTTTGTAAGCCCTGCTTCCTTTCTTTATGTCTGAATTCGGACTGGGGATAATGAACTTCCTGTATCATAGACTGGGATACAAGGAAACTCATTGTACACTCACCAAGGAAGAGAACATCAGTAAGTAGCTTATGAGGCAGCTCTGAAGGGTCTTGTTAGAATGACTTATATTCTGAGTTTCAGGGGTTTGATTAAGTGGATCATGTGATAAACACTTATAATGAACTTCTTCAGATGCTGCCAGGGAAAACCCAGCAGATAAAATGCTGAATCCCATGGCATTTCTCTCTGCATAACAAACTGATTACAAAGATGGAAAAATAATGCAGTTCACTGGCTTCTTCTCCCACTCAGGACAGCACAACAGTGTTATACAACTTTCTGTTTGCTGCTCCAGATTAAAGCATCCTTGTTACTCAGTCCAGTTCAAACTGGTGCAATTTTTCTCCTACAAGTCACCAGGCAGATTACAGCTAAATGAAACTACTTGCAAAAAAGTCTAGTCATGCTTCTGAATGATTTCTTTCTTATTAAAGAAAACGAAATAATACAAACAAACATGGCAATGGTTAGAACTAGATGATCTTTAAGGTTGCTTCTAACTCCAACCCTTCCATGATTCTATAGGAAAAAAACTCAAAGATCTAAAAAAAACCCCTGAGCATAAACTCACAAGTAACATATGCTAATTTGGTTTGTTTAAAAACAGCAGGCCATAGTTGAGAACATCCCTTGCAGCTTTGGCCTGGCCAGTACCTGTAGGACCAATGAATCAGAGTAATACATCAGCATCTGCTCTGCTCTCTCCTCACCCCAGTTCCCAGCTTCATTGCTTCTCCTTCTCAGCAGCACAGCCCCTCTTCTTTACTCTCCCAAGTTGTCTCTGCCTAACAAGCAGCAGCACCTCTGCAAAAGGCATCCTGGCTCTGGCATGAAGCACGGGATGTATGCACTTGTTCCTGTCTTGTTAGCCAGCATAAATTACAGCACTGCTTCTTCAAGGCCAGTGCTATATCCCTGACTTGGGTGTCAGGTGGAGCTGTGTGATGGATGGGGTGCCTTTAAAAAAGTCTTCTTCAGGTCCTGTGGCTGAGATGAAGGAAAGACCCCAATTGCCCCTTCTCCTTGACTAGCAATATCCACCTGCTCCTGCTCCCAGACAACAGCTGCAGCAGGACACACCCACTGGCATAATCATCCAATACCTGATTATTTGTCAGGGCTCTGCTACACAGAAAAGGATTTGGTGCTCTGCTGGTACTTTGAGGAGGCATGATGGAGAAGGCAACTGTTTCAGCTGGGCGTGGTAAAGATGTCAGGAAGCATGCGGAGAGATAGACAAGTGCTGGACTCTTAATTTGGTAAAGAGCTAATGAGGGCATGCCCTTCCTTTAAGCTAGTTACTGACTGGTTTTCCCTCAGTCCAGATGCCAGACTTTACAGAGCAGTAGCTGAGATGGCAGAAGCTGCAAAGCCAGCCACAGTAATGCCTGTCCTCAGGCTACCTTGTTCCATATCATCTCTCTGAGTAATCAGCTCTTTAGGGTCATTGGGTGAATCACATTAAAGGGAATTGCTTTGGTAGTTCAGGTGTCAGCAGAAACAAGAGGGTGAAGGGTGGTAAATGGCAGGTCACCTCAGCAGCTCTGTCCTGCCTGTCACCAGTAGGTCTGATAGCTGCCAATGCCACAGAGAGGAAGCAAACAGGCAGTGCTGATTCCTCCATCACACTTACAGCCCTTGCACTTCCCTCCTGCCTGCCACAAGGCAAGAGTGCCCAGCCTGGCACAGAAGTTGCCTTTGCACTATCACTAGAAAGCCTGCTCTGGCACAGCACGTGTGAGAATGATCTTGGTTATGGCTGGCATTGAACTGTGCTCCCCACTCCATCTGCTTCCCGTGCCCAGGAGCGCTGCCATGTGCCCTGTGCATTGCACTGAGCAGCCTGCTAAACCACCTCACTAAATACCAGCTACCAAACCCCCAGATGTGCACAGACACACAGACAGCCTTGCAAGTGAGATCCTGTGCTTGCAGTTTGCACCTGACACTAGAGCTGGCCCAGAGGCAAGTTTAGGAGCACCCTTAAGTACAATAGCAATGTGTTAGCATGCTACATGAGTCGACAGCCTGCCTCACCACACCTAGTGCAGCTGTTACAAAGAGATCTAGGGAGAAAACATTTGCCAGGTGAAGAACACAGGCATGAATATCAAGTGGACTTGTCAGATGAACTACAGCACTGGGGGGTGGGAAGATGCCCTGCTCCTTGGCTTGACCATCTGAATGCTCATCTATCAGTTCTGTTTTGAGGAATGGTCCAGCAATTATGGCATCTCAAAGAAACCCTAGAAGATGGTAAAAACTGTTTTGTGTTTTTTTTCAAGCAGCCAACCTGTAAGCACAACAGCAGTTTAAAATGTACATCAAACTGTATGTGAGCTTTCCTATGTACTCATGCTAGCCATTAAGTTTCCCCAGGTCATGCTATTATTCAATTAATGGGATTGCAAGCTATAATTGAAGGGATAATACGCCTCTCAGATCTCATCAGTTGTGATGGCATGTGAGAAAGAGAGCCTTATCTTGATTTATTTTACAGCCAAAGGGAATTCATGTATCTAATAGCAAGAAAAAAGGTATCTTAAAAACATAGTTCTATGCAATCAGCAAGAATCAATAACAATAACAATACTGCTATTAGACTCAGTCATCAGAGAACAATGGAATTTTGGATCTGTAAACCAAGCAAAAATTTGCAAGCTCAGTCATTTCCACTTGATAAAGCCTCTTGCATGACAAAACAGGTATTTGTGCTTTAAACCATGGATGCTAACTATCCATGATCTAGTCTGAAACTGTGAATGAATATGGAGTGCCATTCAGCAGCTGCCTTTTTACAGGTCTCATACTTGTATGTATTAAATACTGTCCACAGATTTCCTTTGTAGGCTTGTCCCCAGGGACTGAAAACCTACTGTACTCAACTCATAAATAAAGCCAGTGAGACATGAGCAAGAAAAAACATAGCATACTTCTGGGAATCACTCCAGGAAAATAAATATGCAAGATGGCACATCACCCTACACAAAGCTGGCAAAGGTAAAATAACATTTGGGTTCGATCATTATGGAAAAGAAAATAATTCTGTGTTCATATGTACATGCTGATCTTCCACTGAGACAAAAGGGCAAAGACTGGAGTTTGACTCACAAGAAATCAAACCTCCTGGCAACAGTTGTGGCTTATTTAACCAAGGTGAGGGAATCAAGTCTAAATCTGATCCCTGGCTTTCAGAAGACCCATAAATTCTCTAGGGATGACCACAGCTATTATTTCCTATCTCTTTGGTTCACGACTCTTCTTATGGCATATGCCTGCTTTTAAATTCTAGGTATACCTTTCCCTCAATAGCTACAATGCATGACTTTATACAGTAGTATTAAAACATGGTAAAGAACAAAAGAGGAGCAATTGTCCTGCTTTCCTATAATGGATTTAGATGAACGTGTCCTCCTGTTTCCATCAATGCTTCACTCTTTTTTCCTTGATAGGATATAACATTTACTGGCATTGACTCTTTCCTCAGAGTTTATTATTTTGCTCCCCTCCTGCTCTTCTCTTATTTTCAATCTTTTCTATTTTTTTGTTGTCCAGTTTCCTGAATCCTTATTTTCCTATTAGGCTTTGCACTGTCTAATCCCCAGGTTAGTTTACTGTTGTTATTTATGACATATACTGAACAGTTTAACCCACTGTATATAATGTATGACAACAAGAGGATTGCACAGAAATACTCATTATTTAAAGCACGAATTGGCAGAAGACACATCCCACAACTATGCAGATTGCAGACAGATGTCTACCTGTGTTTTTTGGCTCTAAATTGGAAATGTACAGAATTCTTTGAGAGCAAATGTGATGTGCTCTTGGCAATTTTAATTTCACCGTGGATTGGTCCATATTTTTGCTTTTAGGGATGATGACTTACTGTTGTCTTATAACTGTTTGCCTGGTGATGTTTACTGGCAATTTTGCTTGTGTTCTTAAATTTTATACATGATAGTAGAACTGCACACTTGCTGTGCAGACGAAGGTCTAGAACAAGCTGTTTATTGATTCTATTAATAAGTTTCAAAATTTGGAGTTTAAGGAATATATCTTAAAACCAGTAACTCGCTCTATTTCAAATATTGTTTGCTTGGATACTCTTACTGCTGCTTGGTGTGTGCATTTTAAAATTACTTTATCCTTTGTATGATTGAGCATGCTTCTGCTATCTGGTATTGCTACTTGCATTGCACAAAGAACCTGCAGGAAAGCTTTTCATTCCTGTGATTGAATGACTGCTAAGATATAGCACCAGGGCTCAGTGAGAGGTATATATGCATATCTGCTGGAGTTGCACATTTGTTTATGGGACTGCAAGAGCTGACATAGCTGATACAGCACTTGTAAGCCTTCAGGCACCTGGAGATTTTAATTTGGACAACAGAACACTCAGTGTGCCTTTATGTGTGAGAATCCCAAGAGGGCGGGAGTACAACAAAAGGAGAAGGGGGGCTGTGTGGGATATGTGCACATCTAGCACTCATCATTACTGATAGGTAACTCATTCTCTGTTTTCCTCCTAGCAGCTATCCACATGCAGCATATATCTGTATTTTTACTGCAGTGTACTCAATAACAATCATTAGTTCCTTCCCTGGCAGACTCAGATTCTTGAGAGGCTGCAATAGAAGTAACATTTTATATTCTAACCCATCAAGAGTTGTTAATATATGTAACATCTGTTGAATTGGGAAGGCAGAGCTTCAGGATGATGCTCTGTATGTGTCTAAGATAAATAATTTTCTTGCTGAAATTGTCAGCACAGCTGCTGCTCTGACAGAGTATGATCTAACACTTTACCTGGAATTACTATAACAATCTTAAAATAGACGTGCAGTCTGCAATAATTAGGTAGGAAAAAGTGAATATCTTAAAATACTTCACTGTTTTTAGTTAACGGGGCACTTGTTACATCCCAAGTGTAAAGAGATGACTGACTCCAATAATGTGGTTTGACAGAGGAGGACAGAAAGATGAAATTTGTGGCAGTCTGCCCTGTCTCGGGCGACCCCACAGTGTGTGAAAAGTCCTGTTTTCCAACCCGCCTTGCTGAAGAAGCAGTTTGGAGTCGTCGGCTGTTGTTCTCAAGGCAGTTTACTAATTTCTCATCAAAAGTAGGTTTCTCTGCCCTGGCGCCGACAACACAGCAAGGTGTCCAGAGGCACACTGCCCGCCCCTGGGTCAGCTTCATCCCTTTATACTATCACCTAGGTAACCTTTATTTACAACTACTTTCCAATGACTATCACCTATGTTAGACAGTGTCTTTCTACTCTAAACCAATCCAAAAGTGCCACCATCACCAAGAAGATGGAGGTTATGAAGAAGAACACAGAAGAACAAAGAAACACCCTGTTTCCTCCATCTTGTGCCTCAGACCCCCACTGTACAGACCTTCAAACCCCCCTGTACATACCTTCATATTTTTTCTTTTAACCTATAACTACAACTATTTTTATATCTAAACTTTTGTGACCTGTAATTCTTCGTACAAAGTTGGTAACTTGTTCCATGGGTTAAAATCAAAGCCACAGGCATTCTCAGTGTCAATCCAAGGTCTCTGACATCCCTGGCAGGGCTGAAAAGCCTCCTGGCCAGGGTTCGGGTCATCCAGGGGTGCCGTAGGAACCCCCTGGGTTCCGACAGAAATTCTCTAGTTCAAGTGGAGCTCCATAACTATCACTGACAGAAACTGGAGGATTCCATTAAATGCTCTGTATCCAGAGCACAGAAAAGGGATCAGCTTGATTTTTTCATCTCTTGTCATTGAAGTGATGGCCAAAAGTCATTAAGGGCATAAAAGTTTTGTCAAGGATACGGACTTCTGTGAGCTGATGGTTCCAGACACAGATCCCAATGTGAACTACCAGGAGAACTACCATGTTTACCTTAGATGTACACTTCAACAACCTTAAAGAATTCAGTGAGGTGGGCGAAGACACTGAATATACACTGCTGCAAGTTCAACTTCTTTCAGCCTTTCAGGACTGGCCACTGCTCCAAAGCAGTGGTTTAAAACATCACGAAGAAATTCCTGAAATGTACTCAAGATACTTCACAGGTCTATGAGTAGGAAAATCTCATTCTCTTTGCCAATTAGAATTGTCTCAATGAGATCTTACCATTGTGCAAAAATGAGCGAAAAGCAGCATTTCCTACTCTTACCAGCTATCCAGCATGCAGGCCAAGAGAGGGAACAACTTGAAGCACAGATACCAAACCATTCCACTGTTTGGTGCCTCCAAATGCTGGAAGTCCATTAGTTCTACAGTTACTCTTTTCAGGATACTGGAAAATCAGGACTCTTTTGGCAAGCAGTGATTGAAAAGGTTAATTTTGCTGAGTCTTACTTGATTTTGCCAATAATCTGCCAAGTAGAAGGACTGACAGGGAAGATTAAAAGGAAGCAGCTATCCCTGGAACACAGACATCATTGCCTTGTTGGCTTGTGCTTGAAGATGTCCATTCAGGGCAACTCTATTCTGAGAAAATGCCTTCAACGGTTTTCGATTTCCTGTCTGTGTTTGGAGGAGGAGTAGCTGCTGAAATCTTTTAAGAAGATACTCTGTGGACTAAGCACAACATGAGGAAAGATTTTATGCAAATACCATAATTTAATTTCTTCCTGGCACAGAGAGTAATGTCACATTCTCACACTGTTAACATGAAGCCATATAAGATTGCTAACAATCATGATGACCTTTCTGGTTCAGATATTTTTCCACTAGTAACTAGTTTAAAGCTCTGACTTAACTGTAAATAGGCTATCCAAAAATGGTCAGATGACAATAACTTTCTGTCATGACTGGTGTGGTGTGAAGACCTAAGCTATATCCTGTTAGTTACCCATTTCCTACAAGGAGTTACTTTACACTATCATAAAACAGGATAGCAACCACCTATTCTGCACTGAAATATTTACCAACTTTCTAGTGTATCAGTCTAGCAAGCACAATTTCCCTGAACTGACAGAATTTTGACAGTAAAAAGAGGGGTAAAGGTTCTGTGGTTTGGAGAAGTCAAAGGGAAATTCACTGTCGGGTTCAAAAGCAAATATCCATGTGACCATATCTAAACTGATGGGTTTCTGTAGCTCACTGCCTTCAACAAGAAAAATTTAAAAAAAAAGGGGAAGGACACATTGATTTGTATGTGTGAATTTTCCAGCTAATCTTCCCACTTGACTTACAAGAAACTGAGTGATGCATATGGGGTTTGTTATATTAATCCTCACTGAAAGCCCCCCTCTGAAGGTAAATGAGCACCACAGCTGTGTCCACACTGTAATTGAATCAAAAGTCCTTTGGACCATGAGCAAACATGGTTATAATCCATAGCTCCTCCTCCTCAAGCCCTATCCACTCCAGATACATTATGGTACAAGGACCACCAGCAAACTGCTCGTGACCATTGGGATGCTCCTGTACTAACCCACCAAACTCACTCAGGTGCCTAGATGCCAACATGCTCTAAGGAAAGGGCAACATGCCCATTTCTGAGGTCAGTCCTGTATCCTCGCAGTACAAAATATGATTAAGCATTATTTTCAAAAAGGTTTCAGGTCTGCTTTCATTGGAGCACAGATCTAGGTCTTAAGTGATTATGCAAATGCAGTAATTATGTAAATCTACAAGGCTTATGACAATTAAGACTGAGGATGTAAATGGGGACCTTGCTATCTTGCATTTGGTGGGGGGGGTTATTTTTCTGAACATTTTAATATATAAAAACCTTAATTCTAATACAAATCTTTACTAACAAATCAGGTTGATGGGCAGAATGATAAAGGTTAAGTGTAATTTGTTATTTACAGTTTTCAAAATCATACACAAATCCCCGTGTTCTGAGTGCTACACTCTTGTGACCTATACATATGTTGTTTATTTTATTAGACTACATGTGAATAAAATTAACAGCTGTGACCTCCCCTTGTACTTCAAAAGGTCTCTGATAAAAAAAACCCCAACAAATCCTCTTAAAAAAAAATCTTAATTTGGAGTAATTTATTCTGCTTATATAAGGACTTACAAAATTATTCCAAGTTTTTATTACATTCAGAATTAATAATGAAGAGGCAGGTAAGGTAGAATCTCACACCTGTTCATATGTAGTTTTAGAGTTATCTCTTAACATTTCAGTTATAATGCATTGTTCACCACCACATTGTTTTCTAATCTAGAACCCGACTCATTGTAAACAGATTTGATGTTCATGTAAACCTCTATGTGGGCTGAAACTGAGTTCAAGCAATGCCATTTCCTCTTTGTGGAACTTTCAGTTACCTAAATTATGTTATTAAAAGGTTTTCCCTCTTTCTAAACATAATTTGAACAATTCTTTGTTGGATTTGGTGTGACTTTTTAAGTGTTATCACTAAACTGATACTAGGATATAACTACCTTTAATAAAGTCACTAAAATTACAGTGTCTGCTCTGTAGACTTCTATTGCTTTTAGTACACCAAATGATTTCTTTCAAATAGCTAACAGTACATGAAAACCAGGTGTGTGTAACCCATTGTTAAACTAATGCCTAACCTTATTGGTCTTATAAAGATTTAGTTTATGTCAAAAAATGAGACAACCAGTGTAAGTTTTGAATGTGACTAAAACACAATGATACACATATTTCACTGTAAGGCACTCACAGCAATTATCACCCAATATCCCTTCTCTATGCCTCCTGGACTGCACACATTCCTTTTTTTTTTTTTTCCAGAAAATACAGATCTTCAAACATAAGCACACATAATGAGAATACAACAGCATAACAAGGAAAAAAGGCCTCTGAACTCATTTGGAGAGTGAGGCTGCTGCCTCCCCAGCTACAAGATGTTGTTGATCAGCTTTCTGCAAGACAGCTGCTCACAGCTTCTGCTAAGCTGTGCACTCAGCACGGGATATCGAAGAGAGGAGACAGGGGTACTGGGGTGTGAGTCTGGAAACAGGGAATACTGTAGTTCATGTTTTGGTATGGAGGGAACTGAAGAAGGAAAATGGCAACCAAGCCATTGGTTTGGGACTCACTGACACCATGTGTTTTATTTGCCTTGTTCTTGGCCTGTGCAAGTTTGATGATCTCTGTCCTTGGTCTTCTTCCACTTACTCCCACTGCCATGTGAGCTTTTGCATGTGTCAAATGACCCAGATGTTTCTCCTCCGCTCACTGTCTTCCAATTTGACTGAGCAACTCCTGCGATTAACAGGCAAAAACTACATGAACAGGGCGTCTGCAGCTAATTGAAAACTAAAAATTAGTTTAAAAATTAGTTAAAATATTTTTAAACATTTAGTTAGTAGATGAGTGATTTGGTGTCTTCTACTTTTTAAAATTTTCATATGTAATCATGTTTAGAATAATTGAAATTCTATTATGAATTACCAAAGTCTGTTACAGATTCTCTACCTTTTAAGACTGAAGTCACAGAAAATTTGTTCATGCTTGCCATATCACTGCCTGGAGAGATGCAGGAACAGGCAAAGAAAGCAAGCAGAACATAGCTGTAGCTGGCTGGGCTCATTTAATCCAAATATTTAATAACCGAATGTTCCTAACAATAAATAAGAAATAGCAATCTATTCTGTATCAAAAGATATATTTGAACTCCCTGGGCAAGTTTGGCTTAAGCTTATGTGTTAGAGGAAAGAAAACACACAAACAAAAGATGAATATGTCCTGAACTATTTTACCAACAAAGAGAAGGGGAGGATACAGGAATGAACTACGCAGTTCTGTACTTTGTTCTTGAAAGAAGCAGAAGAACTTCCCTCAAAGCACACACTGTGAACTGCACAGACCGTGACAAGAGCCCAGGCCTGGCCAGATCCAGATACCCAAATCAGCTCACTGTGCCCAGCTGGAGTCACGTTGTGTCAGTGGATATGTTAGCTTAAGGCACAAAGCAGTGATAAGAATGTATTTGCCCAGCTGAGAACAAAAGTGCAGTAAATCTCTCTGTGTCATTTTCTACCATGTTCCTCAAACAATTACATAAACCCAACCCACATTTCTCTCTTACTATGTCACAAATATAATCCTCTGTCTAATAAAATAATAATAGTAAAAGACCTACATTTTCAAAACATGTTACATAATTTGCAGGCATGATTAATAGTTCTGCTGAATTGTAAAAATCTGGTTAGAGCAGCTAGGGTATGATGTTTTTTAGGGGCAGGATAAAGTTAATTCGATTCTCTGTAACTGTGTGTCCTCAGCTGAACCTACAAGCCCTTTGCTATGTGAGGATTATAACTCACGCTGCAGTTGGATCAGCCTCTGTTTCTATTTTTAGTGCAGATCTTGCTCCTTATTTAGTCCTGATTGCATAGCCAGAACTGCATTCTCAGCAGTTCAGTGAAAAGCCTGTTCCATTTTATAACTTTTCCAGACAAAAAGATGGGAAGCCTGTAGCTTTCCAAACAGTCTTATTTTAGGAGCTTGCAACATGATACAGTCCAAAAACCCAAGAGCCACATGAATCCCTGCTGAAATACTATACATTTTCCTGAAGTTTTACACAGCAAGAATTTGGCTGCTTCTAAGTTAACTGGGATATTAAAAAAAAATACAAAACAAAACAAAAAAACTCACCAAACAAAATACACCAACAAATCCAAACAACCAAAACCAAAACAAACCCCCAAATTCCTCAAAAACCTTCTTCATCCTAAATACTTAAAATATATCTATTGAAACAATAATATACATCTGGATCAAATTCTTCAAAAAGCATTTTATCCTCCTTAGATTCATAGTTTATAAATCAAATTCAGGAAGGCAACTACTAGCCAAAAAAGAAATCAACAAAGAAAAATGGAAAATGTTGGTTTTAAAGAATCCCTTAGCAGAGATGACCACACAGAAATAATTTTCTGCCACTCAATTAAAACCATAAGAACATTTCTGGTTTTGAACAATTTTTTCCCACTACAGCATGGAATTTCTGCAATTCTGTCAGCATCAGCTAAAATGCTTCACCTTCACTTCTAGGATTTGCTTCTAAAATATCTTCTCAGTCATTTATGCTTCGTAAGCCATAGTTCCATGTGTTGCATGCAAGTGCATAACTAAACCCCAAGATTAAGATGATCAAACCACTGTAAGGCTATAAACACACAAAATGCAAAAAATCTACATGGATAATACATTTAAAATACATTTTCATCCACATGTACTGAAATACAATGTCAATAACAGGTATTATTTTCATGTGAGAAGACACTGCATCTTATCATACACTGAAATGACACATAACTCCAGACAGATCTTTTATTCCTAACACAAGGTAGTTATGGCCTTGCATGCACAGACCTCTTGAATGCAATCCTGAATCCTTTTTCTCCAAAACTGCCATAAATTGCTAAGGAATCATGCTGATCAGGCAGTAGTCACTGAATTCAGCCAGTTTTACTGTACATGTAAGGATATCCAGCACTCCTCCTGTAGTGGGGAGATTAATTGCAGACAGAAATCTCCCTCAACTGCCCCTGTATTCAGGCTGTTGACTAGTCCTTTCATGGCACACTGAGAACACAAAGGCAGATTTAAAAGAAAATTAACTGGAGGAGTAAAGAATTAAAATCACTGAAGAGAAGGAGGGACTGATATATTCTCATTATAAATTTAATTACCCCTTAGTCAAACACTGGACAAATTACAAAGCCGATACAAAACAGAAGGGCCATAAAAAAAATTATGTATTCAGCAGATCTGCATTTGCATATTCTGTGTTTTCCAAATATCTTACTGATTCTGTGAAAATGGAGAATATTCCAAATACATGAAGTCAAGTTCCATATCTTGATTTAAATGACAAGCTCAGAATGTCACAAGAAGCACTCAAGATCACTATCTGGCATGAAAAGGGTTAGAAATGGAAAGAACTGGAAGTCATTAACTGAAAAGACCCAAGTACCTGAAAGCCTGTTTAGCAGCTCTCAGAAACATTGTACCCTTGCACCCTGAGTGGAGATTACTTGAAATTTAGGTGTTTGGGATGTGGAGCGTCTTGGCTGAGGTTCTCAGTGTGACACATAAAGTTGAAACTCTAGCACATTTGGACAAATATAATAAAAAATGCTTATACAAAGGCACTAATGTGCAAATTGGGGAAATGAAATCACAATTTGTGTGCCTACAAATTAGGAACAAAAATTTAAACACAACTATTCTGAGAGAAAGGTATTTAAGAACAGAGCTTTATTCTCAAAAAGCCACTCAAATTTTTCTCAAGATTACACGAAGAGACTGAACTGCACCTGAAATCTTTCAGAAATGCCTAAAACCTAACACAGCCAGAAACTAAGATAACTACCTTTAAGCCCTTTCCAAGAAAGGGCTTTTGAGCTGATGCATGACAGAGGAGCCCAAGAAGCTGAAACTCAGTTGCAAGGATCCAAGACATAGTCTGGAAGTCTGTACACCTTTATATTCCAGGAGGATGTGGAAAAGTTTTTCACAGGAAGACCCTATATAGAATTATAAATTATGTTCTCTAGCAGGCCTCTGGCATGGATTTTCACCACAGCATAGTGCAAAAAGTATCAAATTACTCACAGCTATCCTGGACATATTTTTTCATGAAAAAAGTGACTGTTGAATCCATTTGGAAGAAAACCTGATCTAAGTGTATATAGCTTTGTTTGTAATTCAACACTATAAAGAGTACGCTAACAAATTATGAGTATTTTGCAACTGATGTAGTAACTATTTCTGTATTTTCAGTTAAGAGTGACCACTTCTCTGTTTTGAATTAGGAAATCTGCATAACATTAAAATAAATTACTGAAGTGCCATTTTAAATCAAAATCAAGTAGGTCACTTTGAAGTCAGCTTTGATGGGCAGTTTTGTTGTTGGTTTTGGTTTTCTTTTTCAAATGAGAACATGGGTCTGTTCCCTCAGCACCACTTAATCACTGGTAACTTTCATGAAGAGCAAACAAAAGGCCTCTTCTATTTATCCATTATATTCCTAAGAGGTGAGAACAGCTTGATGCAAATGAAAATCATTACAGCATTCTGCACTACCATTAACTGTCTGAATATGTGTCTATGCAAATGCAGCACATTACCCAGTGAAACTGCAGCCTCATGACCTTTTGGATTGAAAATCTATGCCTTATGGCTCTCTTAACAGTTGAAATGCTTTCTATGATGTGTCTTTTTGTGTAAGTGTTTGGTTTGGACAGGTATGGAGTGCAAGCCATTTCACAGAAACATATTCAGTTTCAGATAACCCTTCACCCTGTCAGGGGAAGGGGTAACATCAGAGATACCCGATTTGCAACAGCACTACGGTACACATAATAACCCAAAATGTGATTGCCCAGATCCAACCCTGCGTGCATTTACACCCATAACTTCACTCAAATGAGTAGCTCCATTTAAGACACAATGAACATACAATAATGCAAAACTGTAGTGGTTTGTAGGATTAGAGGCATAATTAGTCATAAAACCTACTGACCTAATTCTTTAGAACTTTATCCTTTGTGCAGCCATTTATGCCCAACCAGAATGGTGTGCAGAACCTGGCTGCTCCCACTCGGTGCCACGGTGCCCACCTGATGGTTTAGTCCTCCAACAGCAGTACCTGGTGACAGTAATGCACCACAACCTCTGCCTTCTTAAAGTTTGAACCAGAGATATAGCCCAGGTAGCCCAGGCAACAGGTTACAGGACATTTACTGCTGTTCAGTCTGTCTCTTTCCTTGGCAAAATTTAGGTCAGTCTTCAGGCACAAATTTGCATCTGCTTCATAAGCTTTTCTAGAACTAAGTCTTTGGCAGAGGTTATCTCCTTCTCCTTTGGGATATATACCTTTGTTACATACTTTTATGTAGCAGCAGAGTGGTTAGGACACTGCATTATTCAACAGCAGCTGAAGAGGCAACAGTAGGCTGGATTCTAGGCTTTCCATTTGAAGGACACCAAGCCAACCTCTCCTGTCTCACAGTCCTGGCACACTCCAAAGAGAATGCTTCAGTCAGCAGGTAGTTGCATGTAAAGCATCTCTTACCTCCAGTTTGGGATTTTGCCAATCATTGCTGATGACTGGAAGACTTAGAGGACAAAAAGAGTGAGGAAATTTTAATTTCCTAGGCCTGCTTATGTTTTTTTCATTGGACAATAATTAGATAGCTTATATACATAGTACTGAGAGCAGGGACAAACGACCTTTAGGCAGGGGCCCTTATTACTAATTTATTTGGATGTTATGAAAAGTAATTAATGCATTTCAAGTCCAGACTGGAGGGGGTTTTGAGCAAGCTGGTCTAGTGGAAGGTGTCCCTGGCCCTTGGCAGAGGGTTTGGAACTAGATGATGTCTGAGGTCCCTTCCAAGCCAAACCATGCTGTGGTTCTATTTGAAGCACACAGAAGAAAAATCAATCAGTGGAACTGAATAACCCTAAATGTCTTGTTCTGAATTTGACAGATTGGCACATTTTTAAAACCTGATCTGATTGAGTAAAATGGTCCAAAGGAACAAAGCTGAACACCAGCCTGCTTGTCACCTGGCCCAGCATACTGGGGGGCAGTTTGGGACCATAAGGACAAGAGCCACCCAAAGCAGCATTCCCACAGTGGTCAGGGACAGCTCTGGAAGGCAGGGTGATGCAGTGGTCTCAGCAGCCCTTTTTCATTTCCCTGTGTAGTTGTAATATATGGTAAGGATACTTAGAAAGGATCCAAAGGAGGAAATGATGAATTCTACTCTAACGCTACAGTTCATATCAAATAATTTGAAATTTTTAAGCCTTGGAAGTAGCAGTGTTATAATTTTATAAATTATTAAAATAAAATAAGCTTAAAAAGTTTTGGGTTCTTAGGAACATATATATTATGCTAACAATAACAGTATTTACTGAAAAGTTGTGCCTATACCAGGCTCATTCATCTCATTTTCTGTCAGAACATAGGAAATAAAGCTGTTTATATTTCCAGGTAATGCACTTTATCCCTTTGGCAACTACTGCTGTATTTTCTCTTTATCTGAGTGAAATTTTCTTCTAAACAGAACTATTTAATTCAAAAAATGCTAATACTTTTAAATTGTGATAGAAGATTAAAGCTACTCAGGGTAAGCTTAAAAAACACGCATGCTGTGGAGTCCTTTGTTTAAAAAAAGCAATTTCATAAGTACTTAAAAAAAAAAAAAGCAATTCTGTGCCAGTACGAAAAAGAAGAAATAAGGGAACTGACTAGTAACCTTGGAGCAAGAGAGGGGAAACTCAGATTAGTGGTATTGAAAGCTTGATAACAAAAAACAGTGGCAGCTAAAACATGTGGTCTTTAAACATGCTTTTTTTTTTTTTCTCTAACAGCAACTAAGAAAAGGTGGACATTTTTCATAAGAAATTCAATTTCCTCTTCAAACAAATAGATATTAAAAAAACCTTAGAATGCTTTTAAAAGCTTATTCATTACAGCACAAAAATACAGTCTGATTTTTAATGTCTACCTAAAGATCTATCCAGAATAGCCACCATAGCTATCTTTAGACAATGATCCAGGAAAAAAAAATCAGGGTATGGAGAAAAGGTATTGTTTAATGAAAGACATACCCATTTTCCTCAAAGCACAAGAGACCTTGACACTGATAATTCTTGTTTCAGTCCAGCCCTATTGCCTTATTTCAGAATGTTGCTACAGCTTTGCAGACAAGCCCACAACTACACTTGATTTACTGACTATCTTCTGTCTCCTTTTAAAGGTAAAGAATGTGTCTAAAGCTGAGTTTGAGAATGTGATCACTTCTTGGAAGGTTCTCTTCCCTCTCTGAACAATGTGAGACTCTTTCAAAGTTATTTTTATGGCGTAACAATTTCCTATTTTCTCCTCTGAATTAGTAATTTCACTCACCTTTAAAAAAAAAAAAAAACACTGTCCTAATGCTAACACGTCAGTTAATCATTAGAGATTAAAATGAAACAGGTCAAAAGCCTCAGTCCTGTCCTCAGAAAAACAGGACAAAATGCTGTCTGCACAAAATAGCTTACAAAGTAGTACAGGAAAAGGAAGGTGGAGGTGGAGTGTGTGAAGAGTTTGGAATGTGAAATAATACTTAATACTTCACAGATCTTGGGGACAGTCTTGTTTCATCTTATTAGCCAAGTCATCAAGTTCCTTCTTTTTGACAAAAAACAAGTGTCACTGATTTTCTAAGTAAAACAGCTGCAAGATTACTCAAGACACAGCAGGAAACATGCACCATATTATAATAGAATCCAGTCCCAGTCACTTAACTGCACAGCTCCCAGAGAGAACATAGCCAATTTCTGTACACGACTGCGTGTTTATAAACAGCACACGATTTTCCTCCCCAAAATCTGGAAACAGAATCACAGTGTCTTGCCACTCAATCTGTCCTAACTTCAGTTAACACACCACATTAGATTAGCAGATCTACTCTATAAACTTGGGATTTTTCCCCATTTTGCATCTCCAATGGTACCTACTTCATGCTTTGAGACATAAACAAATCAATATATTGGTATGAAAATTAATTTTATTTGCAAGACTCAAATTGTTGAGGTCGATCTGTGTGCTGATGGGGTCTGCATTTTCAGGGTCCTCTTTCAGCTGATAGTAGTAGAATTGGTAGACTACCATACTAATAATGTCTCAATATTAAAATAACATAATAATATCATCCCTTCAGTACAAGTAGTGAGGGCAAAAAGAACACTAGCAAAAAGCATTCAGTAAGCGAGCACTTTTGAAACTAGCCTTTGCTACCCACAAAATTAGTTTTTTAAACATCTAGATAAGAGCCTTACCTCTGAAATTGCATTAAACCTGATTTCAGAGGAAGCAAGTCTGAAAATGTTAGCCTTAAGGACAGCAGAATACTAGGCAATATTTAACTTACAATAAAACAAACACCACCACTTTCCCCAAAAGCCAGAACAAAATACAGGGTCCAAAGGAACTCTTTAGATATTAAATAACTCAATTTTTGGAATGCATATGGTACTCTAATGGAACCTCAAAAATTACTTAAGATGGGCCGCATAGATTACAATGCAGAAAGAGAGGTCCAAAGGACTGTGTAAAAATTCTGTAGCTTAAAGAAAACAGTGACTATCAAAGGGCTCAAGATAAAACTGGAATAAAGGAAAAGCAGTAATTTATCTATACCTGTGGTGCCACAGAAACCATTGTGAGGCCTTGTTTTATTTGACAGCTTCATTAATCCCAGAGAGGCTACAATGTGGGCAACTTTGAGGACACTGAGATACTTCAACATAAATTAGTGAGGCTAAAATGCAGCCAGAAAACTGTAAAATTAAATTAAATTAAAGAATAAAAGAAAAAGCAAGCTACTGCTCTGGAAACGACTGAGAGAAATATTCTGGAACAGATTCTGGAATATATTCAGTGGGATGGAAATACTCTAGAGAAATCATATTTGTAAAGGATCTAAGGATAACAAGCAAGCAGAAACTTCAAATAGATTTGTAAGAGTACCAACAAAGAGACTAATACGGATTTGGGTTGCATATTTGGATACAGTGTATCCTGGAGCAGGAAGGTAATGGTTTGTTTAAACATGGCTGTAGGCAGACTGTGCACCACGTTATTTGTGGACAGCCAACAGAGTCCTTCATGCATCATGGTGGACCAAACATCAATACTCCCAAGTAATTAATTCTGCCCTACAAATGGAGGTCATACAGTTGCCTGGACATAAAACATAAATGCTTCATCCACACTCTTTACAACCACGTCTGGAAATCACAAATATGTTCTAGGCATATTACAAGAAAGATCTATGCAAATTGGATGGAATTCACATAAAAAATAACAGAAATTCTTTGGGAGCTGGAAAGAATCAAAAGGAAATGTTATAAGCCTAAGCAAGTGTTACTTTATTTAGCATGAGCTAAGCAAGTAAAAAGTTCAAAATGCTTTTTTCTTAACATCGTTTGATCAGGAAAATTATTTCAAAGGAACAAACCCCAAGAAGGAAAAATAATTATTTGAGGTGATAAAAGGTTATATATACATATATATACTTACTGAGGAACTCAGAGAAAGCATATACTGAGTTCTAAACTAGAGGTAGTTGTCCTAATAGAAAAATATATAGCAGGCATCTGAAACTTCAGTATAATGTATATGTTCATATATGACAGAGATCGATACCAACAGAGATGGACAAAATATTTAATGGAGCTCTGCCATCTCTAAGCTAATCTTAACACATTTTAAGTTTACTCTTATAGCAACACTCCTCTTTCCCTTCGGATAACAGATGGCTGTTTGTGATCTACATATTGCGCTGAGGCTTCTTTCACTTTTGCCTGATGCATGAATGAGGAATGCCTCCCATAAGTCAGACTACATGGCGAAAAAAATCCAGAGAATCTAAAATTAAATGGCTTTCACTCTTTACCATCCAGCCCCATTTCTGTGATTCATTCACAGAAACACATTTCCCATTATAAAACAACAAAAAATCAAATAATAACCACATACTCATGTGTATTTGGCTACACAAGTTATAGAAGAATGATAGGGCTTTTGGCAGTTATAGTACTTGAAAATTTTCCATTATGACATCCTTCTAATTACTTATTATTTGAACCATTTGGGCTAACTGTCTTCACACCAGGCATATTTCTCAATGGAGACTTTCAACTAAATGCTTCAGCTATTCATCAGAACTAGAATATGAAAAATTATGTTTCACTTGCCTGTTCAAAAGCAATTCTTACAATCATCTACCTGAGCTGCATTGTGTAGAATAGAAATTTCAGAGTATGGAGAGATTGGCAGCTCTCCTGTAAAAATAAACCTATTACTTTGATTTTTTTAAAAAGAGCTTTTCAAATGCTCAACCACTTTTCTTTGTATATTCCACTACTTTCCAGTAACTCTGTTGAACATACCATTTCCCAAAATAGTATTAATGCTCAAATGTTCTATGTCATTACACACTGTTTTCTCTTTTGAATCCATTCCCAACTTTTACAGTTGTTAGTACAAAGCAATAGACAGAAGGTTTTTAAATTATGCTGGTCCAGCAATGCAAACAACTCTAGCACTGTTTCTCAATTATCTAAGACTTAAGCAGTTCATCTTAATCAATTTTCATGTATGAAATTCTCACTGTCATACATGCAATCTCTAAATGTCACGTACTGCTATATTGTTAACTGCTTCCCAACAATGTGTGTGCTTGTTATACCAATATTCCTTATGCAATCATATAATTATTTTACTCTTGACAATAGGTCATTTTCCAAGCATGGAAGGGATCCTCGATCACTTCTTGACATGTAGAATTCTGTCAGCAAAGAGCAGATCAACAATCTCATTTTTAGAATTAAGTGTTTACTGGCCCTCTTCTTACATGATGCATGTGCTGCTTCTCAATTAAATACACTTTCCCAAATTTTTTTAAAAGCGGCATAGTTCTACATTGTTACACATATAACTCTTTATTAATTTTTACATTTCAATTTATAATTTTCATGAATACTTATGCATTTTCCTGTAGGCACATTCAGTGGCAGGTTTTTCTGATACAGGGCAACAGCAAGACCTGAAAATATCAGGAAAAAATAGTTTAAAAAAAAAACAAAGCAACAAAGAAAATTATAACTTTCAATAAAAACCATTTGAAACTTAAGTTGCTAAATGCAAATACAACCCAGAAAACAAAAATGGTCAAAGGTAGTTTGCATTTTCAAATAAAGATTATGTATGTGAGTTGGTACACACAACTCATTTACAGATAGGAACATATACATAAGGCCACGACACATGTTGTAGAAGGGTTGCTTTTTACACAGATTTGTCCAGATTTTCTGAAACAGAAAGCTGTACCATCTTTATGGTATACAATGTGTTTTGTACAATGATGATGAAAACTCATTTATCCTAATGGCTAAATTGTCTGCATTGATTAGAGGAACCCATTATTGAAATGTTCAGGGATCTACATGCAGTCCTTCTAGAATTTTCATAATCAGGTGCAGTCATGTGCAATAACCAGCAAACATCATATAACCTTCTCCATAATCTCATCAGTCTCCATATTAAAATTTACTAAAATGCTCTGCCCTGCTGCTTTCACTGAGAGAAGAAATCCATTCATCAATTGGATAGAAACCTTCTTTCATGGAAAGCTCATTTTCAGTTTATGTTTAAAAATTCTATATTGAGAGTGTTCTTTAGCTTAAATATTTTTTCTTCTTTCTTAATTCCAGAGTTTTGGATCTTAATTGATATGCTGTTCCCCTTCAAATTTAAGATTATTGGCAACTTTTATTTATATGCTAACTAGCTCTGCACTAAAGACATTAAATGGGCAGACTCTATCTGGAGCCAACTTTCAGTTTTATAGTCCTTCTTTCAAAACAATCCATCAGAACTTCCCATCGGCGATTCTTAACACTATGCATCTTCCTTCTTTTCCCATATGACACTATACTGAATCTTTATGTGAAGCACAGATTAAATCTGATTATGGTGGTGCTTGGATGACAGCTGGACTAGCTGATCTTGAAGGTCTCCTCCAGCCTTGATGATTTTGTGAAATTGACTTCATTTTGTCAAATAATTATTTCATTTAAAAAAAATAAATACAGTTAGCCCAACAGAATCTAATGTTACTAAACCAAAGGTATATCTCTTTTTTTTTACTTCTATGCCTTTGCATACCCTATGTTATCATTTTTTTCCTATATCCCATGCTATGCCCATGGGCTCTCCTTCAAGCACATTTGTGACTTTCCAATCACATGGCACTGTTCTTGCCCTGACAGGTTCATTAAGAGTCTTTTCTAAAAGACTTTTTTGATACTTCTAATAGTTTCATGATTGAGACCTAGTTTCATTTTCCCATCAGGTTTCTAGTGACAAGACAATGAGGTGCAATGCCATTGACTACACCTCAGAGCCTACTGCCTAGCTTGCATCTAGGAAATGAGAATTAAAACAAACAAACAAATAGATTAATCTCACTAATTAGGATCTTAAGCATTATTTCCAAAACACTGTTACCCTACAAATTAATTCAGCAGCCTAAGAGCCACTTTGAGGCCGTTTGGTATCCACAGGTTGCTCAATTCCTTGCTGTTCACATGCTGTCTTTAGAATTTTATCTGATAACTTTTAGCTGGTCTGATGTGCAAGCACGGTATTGCTTCGCATTCTGGCTTTAGTGGGCTTAACTACCTGGAAGACAAGCAAGGCTTGTCAGAACCCTCATGTGAGGACTTCTTGCACTGGGTGTGTATGCAGAGTCTAACACAAGACTGTGGATTGTCACACATTACAAAGCAAGCACTCGTTTGGCAAGCCAAAACTATACAGCGTAGTACCACGTATTTCAGTGTAAAGATTTAGATCTTCTTCATTCGCTTAGTCAGTGGGACCACACTGTTGGAAATAACCTTCCTGTGTAATGCAGTCTGACTGTCTAGGCTGGGATACCAACTGGATGGACCACACATCACACTTTGTCCATGTGTCCAGGTTTTTTCCCTGCAGAAACTGTGTTTCTGTCACCTGCAAAAACAGCACCCGAGAATACATGAGCCACACTCAGCTCTCATTCTGAAACAACAGTTTGTATAAATCCCCTGACGGAGAGAGCACTCCAGGATTTCAGATCATAGACCTCAGAAATACTGAACATCCTTGAAATCAACAGGACGGACAACTAAGTGGGTTTTGAAGTTAAGATGTACTGCTGGAAATTTTACCCTTAGCCTAAACTCTTATCATCAAATTTTGTTACATTCTACTACTATAAATAGATATTTGAAAAACATGGCTTTTCCCTTGGTGTCAATCATATTTAGTCACTAGATGATTCTGTGTCTGCTTATATTTGCATTTATATTTTTTGTGAACTGCAGATAGCATTTTGTGACCAGTTTTTTTTAAGAAGCTACACAGTAGCATTAAACAAAAATAAAAACTGGCATGCCTTTTGTTTTAAAAAACAGGGCAAACCTTTGTTTATTTTAGTCTGTGAAGAAATTCTGACTTAAAAGACAGTCATCAGTTATGCTGGTAAATAATACTATTAATACTCAAATTTTGATTGTAGAGCTGTTTAGCTGTGCATGATTAGGACCAGTTATATATTCAAGAGTGATTATTTTCATGCAAATACTTGGCTGGCTAATGGGGAGAACAGCTGCTGCTTAGCAACTGGAGGAACAGAGAAAGGGGGTGACTTGCTTTGTAACAGAAAACGGGATGAAACCTTAGAGAGAGAACATGCAGTGTTTGGAGGTACCAGAGAAAATTAGTGGTAGTGCTCTCTAACCAGGATGTTTCCTTTTACAATTACTGACACCCTAGGACAGCAGCATATTCAGGTAATGAAGTGTAAACTACAAGAAAATTTATATATTATACATGCATACACACGTGAGTGAACAACACATCAAACAACTCCTAAAAACAAACACTGATACACAAATTGAAATGCAGGAAATCCAGAAACAGGCTTTGTGTCTGTCATCTATTGAAAGGGTTAAACCGATTTTCAGACTTCAGCAACTTAAACTACCACAAGCCAAGTTTTCTGGAAGAAGTGCTCTCTTTCTTCCTGCTGCTCAATCTCAGTCCCTGCACTGCTTCCTCCTCTGTGCAAGCACAGGCTTTCACACCCCTACATAATGAGGCAGATCAAGGATCTGATGGAGGTTAAAAGTAATCCCATATTTCTTTGTGGGACGGCTTTTACCTGGCTCCGTTTTTTGTGCAACTATTCAAACGCTCGCACTGACATGAGGAGGGCAGGGGACCTCCTGTGACAGTGCTGACTCAAACCTTTACTGAAAATACAGTCCTACCTCGGTGCAACCCTGCAGACAAACCTACTGACTTGACTGCAAGACAAAACTGAAAGCAGAAGTGAGCTGCAGGAAACTGAAAAGGCACCGTTCAGAAAGCATGCAAATTCCACAAAAGTGTCTGCATGGCTTTAAGGCTTCCACTCGGATTAAGCTATTTACATCAAAGAGGAAAGTCACTTTTTTTTTTTTCTGAGAGTAACATTCTCTGAGAGCAACACTTTCAGAAATCAAATTAATTCCTCAATGAACAAGAAACTGGCTCTAGGTTAGGTATCCACTGTTCTTGTTCTTTCTGATTTCAAAACACGGTTCTCCCTGATTTAATGAACAACATAAAAAAATTGTCATTTTAAATAGAAGACTCTGCACGGCATGCTTTAGCAAATCCTGCTTTATGCTTCTAAGAAGTTAGTTATTTCAGCTTTCTACACTATTCTTCTGTGGGCAACTCATTTCTCTTCAACAGGACTCCCAGATATGAACTTGTGCTATATCTCACACACCACACTCATTTAGGAGAAGCCAGAATCCACCAGTGGCTCAAATGTCTTGGTTTTTTTCACCAACCCAGCTGAGGGGCAGATACAACAATCATGTTCTCCTGCCTGTGCAGATGACCACAGAATACAGCAGTGGACTGGTACGCCCCAGCACAGAAGAGGACTGCTGCTGTACCTTCAGCTTGTGCAGGCACCAGACCACATCTGCCAGTGCTCAACGACATTCAACTGCCAGTGAAATACAGTGCTGGGAAAACACAATGCTCAGCAAGTTAAGAGGATCATGTGAACAGAAAGAAAACAGAGCACGTAATGGAGTAACACAAGAACTGTTACTGTCCCTACCAAGTTTCTATGGAAAACTAAGGAAATGGAATAGTGAAGGAGCAGTACAAAATGTATTCAAATAACAATAGTTAGAGATGCTGTTTGTTAACAAGTCCTACCAGTAAGCTCCTAGTGATTTATTAGCCTTTGTGAAATCAAGTATTCATAAGAGTATTTTTGCAATTCCAAAGGCTTTCCAAATATTAGCTTTGCAAATGTAAACAACTGTCAAAAATTAAAGTTGTAGCTCAGTTATTCTTTAGATATGATGAAAATAGTTTGGATTTCAACCCTATTTCAACCACTTCTGTGACATAAGATTTCTTGATGAATAGGTAGTTGGATTTTTTTTTTCTGTTCACATAAAAATGAGTTTAAGGAGGAAAACAGATGTGAGCTAGAGAAAATAAACAGCTTACAAAGAAAGAGTAGGAAACCAGTTACCCTTGAGTAGACAGGCAAGCTTCCTGTTCATTACAATGAAAAAATGAAGGGTAGCAACTGCCTGACCTGTCTTTTGTTCAAATCTAAACCCGAAACACATGTAACCAAAATGCAAAACATGTGTTCTACACATTGCACGTTTGTCAGGTTTTATAGGTTTGTGCATTTGTCTCGAATCATCCAGTCCTGCACGCACATGGATCAGCATCGCTCTGAGTGCATGTTGAGAGCGTTTGGCCTTTTAACCCCCTCGTCTCCCACACCGCCAACTCTTTGGGTATTTGCTTTGTTTTGAGGTTTTTATCTCCGGATCCGCAGCTCTCAGACAAAGAGACTGCATCAGGAACCTTACACCTAAACTCAAAGGATTTTTTCGGCGCCTCAACCTAAAGTCAAGCCTGCTTTACGGTTTTCAATAAAAACCTCCACGAGAGCGCTGCAAACCGCAAAGTAAGCTCTCCTAAAGGGCGGAGGAGCAGGAGGAGGAGGAGGCAGAGGATCAGGGGCACCAGGAGCAGAGGGACGCGGCCGCCGCGGGGCCGAGCCGCCCGCAGGGACGCGGGGACGCGACC
>VXBU01006350.1:1264892-1282425 GCA_013400315.1 Bombycilla garrulus
GGCAGCGGCCGGGAGCGGGAACCTGCCCCGGGTGTCGCGCCGCGCCCGCCCGCTGGCGGCGGGGGCTGCGGGGCCGCCGGGGCTTTGTGCGGGGCTGCTCCGGGAGAGCGGCGCGGCTGTGCGAACACCGGGGCCGGCCCGTGCCGCCCTCGCTCCCGGTGCCCACCTCCGCTCCCCTGCCCTTCCCGGGAGCCGGCAAGGGGAAGCCGCCGAGCGCGGACACAAGTGGGACTTGTGCGGCACTTGGGAAGCGGGGGCTCGTGTCGCGGCGAGGATCGCGCACGGCCGGAGGCACCGGTGGTGCACTGCAGAGAGGAGCGTCCTGAGCGCCGGCCACATGTTGCCCCCCGAGACTCCCGAATGTCACATGCCACTTCTTCGCTGTCTCTTCGCCCTGTGGCCTTGTGCATACAGCCGTCCCACGTCTCAGATGTGTTTCTGACCAAAACAAACAGATACGTTCTCAGAACAAATTTCTAAAAAATTTAATGCTTAGGAAAATTTATTTGTGTTGCAGTTTGCCCATACGTTAAAAACTGAATTGGAAAAACCCCTGTTTTTTGAGATATTAGACATATTAAGCATCATTGCTTGTGATTGCTCTACGCTTATGCTGTGTAATGCTGACCTTGGGAATTAAGGTATTTCTGCATATTTTATTGACTGGCACATTGAAAATTGTCTATTGATACACATACATTAAATCTTAGGCAAGACAAAAACCGTGTAATAAAAGAGCACAGCAGAGGTGTCTTTCCCTTCAGGCAGTTATTATAGTAGAGCAGATATTTTTGTTGTATTTTTTTGTTGCCTTGATTTTTGGCTTCTTTGAATCCAGAATTAACTGTCTTCTCTGTTTAAGCACGGAGAAACGTGACATATTCAAGCTGTTGTGTTCTGATGCGACTGCAGCTCCAAATTATTAAGTGAATGAGTGGGATTAATAGATACAATATTGAAATAGTGGGATCTCTTTTATTGTAGCTCTAATTCTGCATACAAAGGAGATATTATGTAATAATATTTATGTAATGGCAGGAGTAACTATTTCATGATTAAAAAATGTAGAGCCTGAGGTTGTTGGCAGGTAGCAGGATTTTTGTGCATGCGTGTGGTTAACTCATTAAGGCTTATTTTCTTTTAAGAAAATGTTTAGGCTAAACCATATCATGAATGTGGCATCATAAAGTAAACAGTGAAGTAGTTTAGTTGTCCAGCTATTAGGAATACAGTAGGAAATCCCTTGCTTTCCCAACCATAAACTTTAATGTCAGTTTGCATAATAGAAATGTTTCTAATTTTTCTTCGTTAGAGAAGACAATTCACTAGAGCCTGCAAAAGCAGTGTTACTTGTCTATCCTATTTATTTCCTTTTTAAACTTTTTAATTTTTTTTAATGTTCTGTATCTTTAGTAATGTTTGCTATTGAGCTTCAGGAGCTTCTTATTGCATCTCTGCATTGTGTTTTTTTTTTCTTTTTAGGAAAGCAGACAAATGTAATTCTCTCTCTTCAGAGGTGTTGGACCTAAGCACTCATTGTAAGAAGTACTGTGACAGTGATTCTCAGGTTATTTCTTGACAACTGAAATTTAAAATGAAGTGTAATCACTTACATCTACACTGACATTTTCTTTGAGAAAAAAGGAATAGTGAAAACAAGTTCTAGCATACTGTCTAAAGACAATGGGACATGCTTATTGTTTGGCTTACAGGCAGTATGATGCTTGCCTTCCCTTTAGTCGGTCTGGGTGGGAATAACCCTTTCTCATTGGGTTTAATGTGTGTGCCATGCCTCCAGGAAAGGTGCTCAGTTGCCTTGTTGCCTCCATGGTAGCAACCCATTATGGTTGTATCGGCTGCTCCACCTCCAGCGTGATTAACTTTGCATGACTCTTAGAGTGTTTATAGCTGTGTGCCCAAGCTGTGCAGCTAATTGGGAGTCAGGTTCAAAACAGATTCCAAATTTCACCTGCTGAGTGAAGGGGGTTTGACTGGTATGTGCCAGTGGTTTAGGCAGAAGTTCAGAAAGTAAACATCTGGCACTGCTGTATCCTTGTGTCCACCAGCAGTTTTGGACAGTGGTCCTGAAGGCAGGCAGCCACCTGTGCTTTCTGCCCCATCTTGTGGAGGTACTGCACTCAGTGAGGTGTGTGAATGACAGGGCTTGCCAGTGTTACCTTTGAAGGCTTTTATGTAATTCAGTCCTCAACAATTAATTTGTAAAGGTTTACTGGTACAATCTATAAAATGAAAGCGGCTTGTGGTTGGGGGAGGAAATAAACAGACTTTTAATTAAAAGTAGTGGAAGGATCAACTCTTAGAATGGCCTGTGTTGGCAATAACATTTGACAACGTCTTTATGTCTTCTGAGGAAGAAATCCTATTGCATTTGGTAAGGCTAAGCAAATTCTTCCTTGATGTCCTACATGTTTGCATAATAAGAGCTTGAAAGACAAGGAATCAAAATTTTGTTTAAACCCAAAGATCCGCCGACTACGTTCTGTTATTTTGTGAAATAAACAGTAAAATTCTGATTACAGTAGCAAAAGGTGAAGTGAGATGGTTGAGCCATTTCATTCCATTTTAGCTGTTTGGTGCTTTAAGCAGACTGGCATGTCTGTTGACATAGTGATGTGGACAAAAGTATAATTTCAGAAATGCTGCAACACTGCCATGGTGGTAATACAAAGAAAGCAGTGTTGAATTAATGCTTTATTGTATAAGAGCATAGATATTATCTGATACACTAGTATTTGTATCTCTAAGGGAGTCTCATAATATTGCTGCTTATACATAAAAACAATAGGTTTTAATTCACTAGGTAATGCTCAATTATGAAACAAAGTCGCATTCTATTCTCAGGCAGTATGGTCTGCTAACTAGTACTTTTGTAAATGCTTTTTGTAAAAATAGAAAACGTTAAAAAATTGCAAGGCCTGTTGTTTAGAGTGAAATCATAATGAAAATTTATTTTTCTGTTAGTGTATTGCTGTCAGTTTAATCATCAAGTCTTGAATTGTCATTCCTGTTGCTAATCTGAATCTTGTTAAGATTTTTGCAACCACATAAGTACCTGAATTTATAGCTTCAAAACAGATATATTTAAGGTAAGACATATCTGTGATCATAAAAGTCATGTATGTTTATAGTTTTGTTTGGGAAGAGGTTATTCCGTAGGTCTTAGTCATTGAATCATGGAATAAGCCAAGTTGGAAGGGACCCATCAGGATCATCGAGTCCAACTCCTGGCCTTGCACAGGACACTCCAAGAGTCACACCATGTGCCTGAGAGTGTTGTCCAAATTCTTCTTGAACTCTGTCAGGCTTGGTGTTATGATCACTTCCCTGGGGAGCCTCCTCCAGTGCCAGGAAAACCTTTTTCCTGATATCAAACCTAAACCCTCCCCGCTGCAGCTTCACACCATTTCCTTGAGTCCTATCACTGGTCATAAGAGTGAAGAGATCTGTACCTGCACCTCCTTTGTGAGAAAGTTGTAAGGCCACAGTGAGGTCTCCTCCAGGCTGAACAGACCAAGCAGACATAAGCTGCTTCCCCTCAGGGCCCTTCACCATCCCTGTGGTCCTCCTTTGGATGCTGTCTAATAGCTTAATGACTCTTGTTCATGTTGCCGTGGACCAGAGCACCCAGGTCCCTTTCCACAGTGCTGCTCTCCAGCATCTTGTTCCCTGATCTGTACACAAAAGCGGGGTTGCTCGATCCCTGGTGCAGAATACGACACCTGACCTTGTTAAACCTCATGTGGTTGATGGTTGCCCATCTCACTGCTTTGTCAAGGTCTCTCTGCAGGGCCTGTCTGCCCTTGAGAGAGTCAGCAGCTCCTCCCGTTTTAGTGTTGCCACAAACTTACTTAGTATTCCTTCAAATCCTGTGTCCAAGTCATTAATGGAAATGTTGAAGAGAACTTGCCAAGGATGGAGCCCTACAGAACCCCACTAGTCACTGGATGCCATGTCTGTATTATTTCTATTCCTCTGAATAAGTGTGTGGAATTTAATTCCCTATTTGTGAATCAATCACTGTAAGTCACCCTAAGCCTCATTCCAAACTTGTATTAAATTTGGGTGATCTCAGGAGAAGATTGCTATCCAATGTCGTTTTCATTTAGCTGGTGCTGTGAAGATTTATTTCCTATGAGATCTCATGTGGTGTATGGGGGGATTAAAGCTTTGATTTGTTTCCTACTAGCTCTTGGCCATTTCCAGCTCTCGGAGTCTGTCCTCAAGATTTCACTGACCACTTCAGAACATGAAACGTGAATGCTTAGTTGAATATTTCTGTCAGGTGCTTATTCAACTGCAGAAAGAACCAAGCTGTAAATCCACTCAAAAATATCAGGGAGACTAGATGAACTGGGTGTCATTTTAGGAGAAACATTAATAAGCAAGCTGAGGTTGCTAAGGTGTCACTTCACTTGACAAGATGAGCACAAGTAGCTGAGGATACTACTCGTAAACCACATAGGAGATACCTGTTGTTGTGTGATGATGAGTATTGTCAAATAGATAGTTGAAATACTAGCAAAAAATGTAATTTTGATGTGGATGGGATTTGAGGCTGATATGTGATAAAATTTACAAAAATAGGTTCACATTTTAAAATTGCTTTTGAAGGGTATTAGGCTGAGAAATGTGTGTTCAGCTGACAGGAGGGCCTTTAGAGAAGGCAGATTAGGAATTTATGTGGAAAAAAGCAGTGTGTAATTTGAGGAGTAATATAATTGCTGTCCTCAACTGCCACTTTATGTATTTGTCTTGTTTGGAGTGGTTTTGCATTTTACATTATAAAATCACTGATCCAAGAAAGAATCTTACTCAGGGCAGCAAAAACCTAGCCAAAAAAAAAGGGTATTCTTAAGTTGCTCTTGTATGCTTTTGTTTATAAGTTTTTCTGAGGCTAAATGTAATACAGAGTAGGGGCTTACAGTCAGCAAAATCTGAATGTTTTTCAGGTAGACATCTAAATTTGGTGTTTTCACTTCTTGGTTTTCTGAGAGGGGGAAGAAAAGCAGGGAAAAAACATAAAAGCTTCAGCTAAAAATTTGGCTCCCTTCCAGCAGCAGTAGCTCTGGTATGACTCAGTGAAGGGGCCTGCTTATCTTCTTTCTTCTGTTCTTCCCCCTCCCCTTTCCCCCCTCACTGACCTGGTAGGCTGTATATCTGATCCCATCCACTGTCTGTCTTTGTGTCCTGCTATTGCCCATTTGAGAAGGACTGAGCTCATTGCAGGATCTTGCTGCTTTCTACACTCAGCTCATGAAGAACTTTTCCTCTCCCCATTTTCACTACCATTTTAGACACTGTCCCCTAAAGTGGTCGTTCCCTGTAGCTTCCTTAGTTCAGTGTTCACAGCTGAGCATCGTTCCAGTTGCTGCTACTTCCTATATTCCATTTCCCAGAAGTGGATATTACTTCTTGCTAATACTCTTCTGTGTGGCTTCACAGTGAGAAGATGCAAAAGAGGATATAGGCATTGTGGTGAGGCTTGTGCCTTTGCTTTACCTTTTCACACCCTTTCCCAAAACATACCAGCGTACAACCCTTGATAAAGGCTTATTCTGTAGGCAACAGCATGGCCTAAAAGATTTTTATGTTGTACAGTGTGGCTTCACTTCCAACATAACATTTCTGCATCTTGCACTGACAGGCTTCTCATACTTCTGAAGAGCTGTTTGAAAAATTGCCTCATGTATTAAAAGGATATGTTTTCCAAATTGTCAGGTTTTGGTGGGGCTGTTTTTGTTTGGGGTTTTTTTAAAGAACCTTCTGGATTTTTTTTTTTTTTTTAAGAGGCATTTGTTACATACTTTGCGTAGATTTCCTGCTGAATTGTTTGAGCAATGAGAGGCTGCCTGAATAAACTGAGATTTTGCTTCACTAGCATGAAACTTAGGAAGCCAATTTCATACCTGCATATATACAACTTGCTAAAATTCTGTTTCTTAAATAAACTTTAAAATATTGTGACAAAATTGATGTTCTAAATAGAATCCGGATACTGGGTTCATAACCAATATTGTGCTTCCTATTGTAGAGCACCTCTTGGTCAAGTCACTGAATATTCTTGTGCTGTTGTATGTAATTCAGTGAAGAAACCACATGCATAACTGTTCCTACGTGCTTAAAACTCCATCAGCTGCAGACTTCAAAGTGTCCCACAAAGTAGCTGCATCTATATCGAATCTGGGATTGGTTTTTGTGATTAATGTCCCTGGAAGTAGACCAGAAGCTTATCTATCTCAACTATAATTTCCAGTTCTGTTGCATACTTCTTAAGGGTGCTTTTTGGCTGCTTGTTAAAATATATTCTTTTTCAATGTGCAAAATGAACCTCCTCAAAATAGCACACTGGGTCTGAAAATAGTTGTCTCTCTTATTTTTACCAGAGAAGCACATGCAAATCACAACTGAGGTTGCCAGGATGAGATGATGTGTAAACACTCAGTGAGAAACAGCTCCTGCTTAGTAATTTTTGCAGTCTGAGTAGACAAGATAAATCTCTGAAAGAAGGAAGCAGGTGTGATAATACCATGCTATCAATTTCTTCTCCGTCTCTCATATTAGGAGTTCCAATATTGATCATTTAATAATACCATCTTCTACTAACTGTTGTCATTACCTTGGTTTTGTCCTTTACCCTTGGTTGACTTGATTGACCTCTGTGTGCAGTGGACCTCTGAGAAGCAGGATGGTGAACATATAACCATTTGGAAGGAGGCAGTATGAACACTCATACTGAAAGATTTATAGTCAATGTTCTGTCTCACAAATGAAGCAGCTGAAATTTTTAATAATGATTGGACAGAGTCACTGAAGATTCAGTCTCATGTCACAGGAGACCTGCTTGTCAAAATCTCAGGACAATTGGCAGTTGGAATTTTTTTTCTTCTTTAATTACACCTTAAAGAGACTCTTATCTCCAGCTATTGCAGAGGCAGTATCTCAGCCTTCTGATCTGTCATCTCTGGATGTTGTGGTGACAACTGATGAACTTGCTTCTTTGCCTTTTCCTTGCTGTCTGCCATGTCATATGTACTGCCCCTATGTGTTACAATTGTGTGCATTTTTAAAGTTCCCGTGTATGTCTCTATATCACATTTATTCTGTAAGGAAAATTGTTTCACTATATTGAATTATCTCTCGTTTCAGGAACATGTTCTTGACAGACAGCAAGGTATACACGTGTAAAGAAAAGGACGAATTTACGTAGGGTTCCACATCAAATAAATAGCAGAACTGATAGGACAGTGAAGAAGCTGCTGTCTACAAGCAGTGTTATTTCTGTGCTACTGGACTGCCTAGTAATAAAATAACGTGAACTGTTATGTTCTTTTATATGTTGACCAAAGTTACAGTTGTGGTAACAATTAAAATGTTAAGGCATAGGCTTCGTTAACAAGGTCCAGGGATTGATTGCAAAGATTTGCTGTGAAATCTGTATAGTTTACTTGTAATCCCACTGTTACTCACAATACCTGTATGTATTCTGGTGAGACTAATAATTCTGAATAATACAGTGGAATAATCAAGTATCTGAGCTTGCAAACAGGCAGTATTTTTCTGCCAGTGATACAGTTAAGACTGAGAAAGAAGCCCGAAATATACAAGAATCTAAACAAATACCAGAAAAGTTTGTACCAGATATAGGGACTGTCTGAAATGTTGCTTCTTGCATAGGCTTGCATGTTTGTTAAGGCTCTTTTCTTTCAAGAGCTGTTCTTTATTACAGGGAAGTTATAAGGTGTGTATAAGTTAGTGTGTTTTTTGGCAGGGCATTTAAATAAAACTTCACACTTGCTGGCTGGGCTGAGCCATATGGCTTATTAGGGAACCATTTGATGTGTGTATGTTCCAGCCTTCCTGTGATCAGTATGCAGACAGCCATTTCGGGTAACTTCTCCCCCATCTCATATATTTGCAGTCTGTCATGTTGACTGCATGTTTATGAGTTCACGTTATGTTACTCTGGCATATATGTGCAACCTTCTCTGGTTTCAGGTTAGGGACTCATCATCCTTGGAGGCACTTAAAAGTTCTCGGGATGCGATCCTGGGCATCCAGCTCTAGGTGGCCCTGCTTGGGCAGGGAATTTGGTCTGGATGACCTCCAGAGGTCCCTTCTAACCTCAACCATTCTGCGATTACAGAGATTATTTTTGTCAGCAGTGAGTATCCAGGTGCTCTGTACAGCCTGTTTGTGTGTCCAGGTAAGCACAGAATTGTAGTCAAATGGTGTGGAAAGGTTGCCAGGTAGCTAGCTGTCTTGAAGCTGATTGCCCTACAGCTGTGAAAGTTACTGGAAGGTTTTGCTGTCATTGGTGAAAACTGATTAAGATTTGGAAAGAAGAAGAAAGAGAGAATATTCGATACAGAGACCATTACTAAGCTGTGCTTGTCCCTTAGTGACATGTTCTTTTCCTAAAAATTAGAGAAAAAGTAGGAGCAGCCCTGCTTATTTACATTCAGGTGGTGCCTCTGTGCTGTTTGCTGAGTAAACCAGTGTTTACTCCAGAAAAGCTGTGTCCTATTTTAGGCGCAATATCAACATGCGGTACTCACTATGAATATTGAAAGGACTGTGGAATGTTGCACCTAATCCATAATACCTGACATTACACCTCAGGGGAGGTTTACAATAGAAGTTTTCCGAGTTTTGTATAATGAGATGTATAATGAGTCCTTCATTTTGTGTTTTAAACTGTTTAGGTGGGTTTCTGTATAGCACAGATCTTATTGAACTGTGGGAGTTGGAAACTGATTCAGCCTTCATGTTGGCAGGTACTGCCTTCAAATCAATAATAAACAAGTTTTTATTTCTGCCACCCCTATTACTCTTATTAAGCAGATGAAGAGGCTATTTTTCTGTAGTTCTTGATATAGAAACTTCTGTATTTTCTTTTGAAAAGTTGCATATTTAAGCTAGCTAAAATGTTACAAAATACTTGATGAGTCATTCCTTATTTTTTGGATAAAAATGGAAATGGTCTTTGTACATTGACCATTAAGCAAATAGATCTGTGGGATTCACATTTGTAAGCAGTGAAAGCTATTTTGTTGTCTGTAGGAAGTCAGAAGAGATTACAGGCAGATTTTTATGCTGAGGTAAAATTAACCTATGGCATCAAATATTTTAATGTTTGAGCTGTTTGGCTTAGCTTTGTGCAACTGACACTTGGCCATCTTTACTGTTAGGCCAAAATAGTAGCAGTAAAAACAACCCAGTTCTGCCATGAGTTATTCTGTTTATCTATTTCTTACAGTAGAAGTGTGTTTTCACCCTCAGATTAACGTTCATTTTGGAAGGGACATCTCCAGAGATCATCTAGTTAGTCCAAGCACCATGCACAAAGCAGGGCTATCTAGACGAGCTCCAAGGATGAAAATGCCACAATCTGTCTAAATAACTTTGTGTTTGACCACACTCATAACACACCAAACCCAACAAAAAAAGAAAACCACCGGACTTTTTTTAAAGTTTCTTGAGTTTCAGTTTGTGATTGTTGCCTCTTGTCCGTTCATGGGGTGCCACTGAGGAGTCAGACTCACTCTTCTTTAGTGCTTCCTATCTGGTGTTTACACACATCAATAAGATCCTTCCCACTTTCTCTTCCTGAGGCTACAAAATCCTAGCTTACTCAGCCTTCCCTTGTATGTTCAGTGTTCCTAGGCCTTAATTGTCTTTATGGTCTGACTCCAGTGTCCATGTCTAGTGCTGGAAAACCCATGTCTGTGTCTAGTGCTAAAGCTAGCACTCAAGGATGCATCTCACCAGTGCTGAGTAGAGAAGCATCGTGCCCCTCGACCTGTTGGTGTTATTGTTCCTAATGGTGCTCAGGACACTCTTGGTCTTCTTTGTGGCTGCTTGTTTACATTTAGAACCCCGGGTCCTTTCCATCAGAGCTGCTTTCCAGATGTTCTGTCTCCAGCCCCTGGTGATAAATGGAGTTACTTCTCCCCAAGTTAAGACTTTTCATTTCTCCTTGTGGGGCTCCATGAAATTCTTCTTTCTATTACTTCAGCCTGTAATGAATATCAGCACAACCCTCTTGTGTATAAGGCACTCCTCCAGATTTTATCATCTACAAACTTGCTGAGGTGCACCTGTTCAATATCTGGGTCCTTAATGAAGATGTTAAACAACACTGGCCTGAGTTTTGACCTCTAAAGTACACCACAAATGACTGGCCTCTGTGATCCATTATTGCAAGGCTGCTTCTCCACACTTAAGTTTCATTGCTCTCCTTGCTGCATAACAGTCAAATCTGTTTTAGAGATCTCCAGTGTGTGTCTTGTTGTTACCTCTTCCTGTTTTCAACATGCCATCCTCTGAGGTGAAAGCACTGCATCTGAATTTTGGTTACAGCAAGGTTTGTTATGTAGCATTTATAAAACATCTTGGGTATGCTATGACTGTATAAAAGTAATAAATCCTGGATCTGGATTTTCTGGGTTTTGATGGTATGTTTTACCAGACGGAAAACATCAGAAATTTTGTAGAGTAACTGAATATAAGTTATCATGTGACCAAAAAGGGTGTTCTGTATTGGAAATACAGTTTTAAATTGTCCTATGTTTTTCTCACTTCAGCAGAGTGACATGTTGTACATTCATGCTACGGTAATTCAGGTCGTTCTTTGTTGTGGTTTTTATGGTTTTTTTGGGTAGTGTTTTTTTGTTGTTGGTGATTTTTTTTAATGTACCATTCTTGAGGAATTATGCATTGCCATGTACATCTGTAAACCTGCAACTTGCGTGCAGATATCAATTTAGTATCTTTGCAAGTACAGATTACTGTACTGTACTTCCTGATTTCAGTCTGATGCATTAAAAAACCCAAAAAAACCCACAGCAAGAAAAGACCAAAAAAAACCCAGAAAAACCCCATCAAAACATTTTCAGATAAATGGGAAGAAGTAGAGGACTGCTAAGCACTTACAGATTGTGCCAGCATGTCAGATTTGGTGAATTTGTGTTCTTATGCCAGTAGTTGGAAATCTAATCAAGGAAATAAATAGTCATTTTTAACCACTGCTGTATTAAAGATGAAAGACTTAAGAATCAAAAGCAGTTGTTTTAGGCAGTGTGCAGATAATAGTGGGGTAGTCCTCACTCCAAAAAAGTTATGTTCTGTATAAATGGAGCGTTTAAAGGTGTGGAAAGAGTGATATGTTACAAAAACAGATGGCATGGCAATATTGTTAGTCATTATTTTGAAGTGGAATTTTGTAGGAGGGATTTCCTGAATGGAAAAACAGGGGAAGGGTAGGATGTGTTGAAAGGAAGACTGTGATCAGAAAGGAATATGTAGAGCATGTGAGGTGAGCTGGGGAGTGGGGGAGGTTGGAGGAAGGAGAGTGCTGAGAGCCAGGACTGGAAAATATTGATGTTGGAGTTGCAAAAACAGGGACAAGTTATCTAAGGCTGCTCCCTTTTGGATTTGCTTGCTTTGGCTCATGGGGCTGACTCATCCCCTGAAATTTCTCTCTGGACTTGTGGCTGGAGGTACATGAGATGTTGCATGAGGTTTATTGCTCTGTGCAATGGGAGAAGAGAGAAAAACTAAGTCCCCCTGACTTGAGAACTGTCCAAGAGCTGTAGAACGTAGTGAAGAACTACAGTATTCTCAGTGTCATACACTTTGTAAACACCTTTTGTATTGCCTACTTTCATGAAAATTTGTATTATTTTTAGGTTAAGATATGTGAAAATGTAAATAAAACAAATAAATATCTGGTCTTCATCTTCCCAATGTACCAATAGAAATAAACTAAAAACAGCCAGACTTCAAGCCAGACTCTACAGTGATGGGTGCTCAAGAAAATTCATCTCTTGCTGGCTGGCTAAGATAGGTGGACCTGCATAGTGTTAGGTGCATATGTGGCAGGTTTCAAAAACAGAACAAAACGCAAGTGCTGTGCAAAACAACACATTTCTTCAAGCTGATCATCTTTTCTTTATTGCCAGTGGGCTTCTTGTAGCCTCTTTGTTTGTTGTGTTACTCAGTTACTTCCATAAAAATCTTACTTATGCTGTGTAAGCTTGATTTATTGTAAGAAAACTATAGCAATATCTTGTTCTTTCCAGGTTAGTCTTTGGCTTTTTCAGAACGTTCTCTTACAGAAACCACGAGCAATGCAGTGTTTTATGTTTGTAATTTGGTTTCTGTAGCCATCTGACCCACAGTAAGCCATTAAATTACAGTGAATGTTTCAATTTTACTTCTTAAAGGATGAGTGACTGCATTTTTACTTGTAGTACCCTAATGACTAGGGATTTGGTATTTTGACAGCAGAACATGTAATGGTGAGAGACTGAGGCTTGTGCATTTGGCAGTAAAATTGTGGAGATAAAATAGTGGTGGAAAAATTACAATAGATCAGAGTGGAGATGGCCAGAGAAACTTGAGTAAGGAACTGATTTAGGAGAAAACCTGGTGACTTAAGATTGCACAGTAGTGATTTTACTGTCTGAAGATACATAATTCGGTATACAAGGGTCAGGAGAAAAACATGCAGTATTTAAAAGAGTAGTACAAAACTTGTCTGTTGTTATGGCTGCTTTGGAGAAGCCATCAGTTGAAACTTAAAACTTGATCATACAGTTGAATCTCTGCATCAGATAACTTGATGAGTTTCCAATCCAATGGTATGCATTTTCTTTCTCCTATGTTTGGTTAATGATTTAGAATGTTTTATGGTGTGCTGTATTGAGCAAGAATTTCTTGGTCCAAGAATTTGATACAGTAACCATCACATTGCATAAATGTTGCTTTCTGAAGCCTTCTGATTTTATTTGGCTTGTGTTGTGACAAGTAAATGGTCAGGTGGGGTTGTTTGTTAGTGCTTTTACACTAAGAAATCACTTAGAATTCCAGGGAAGAGGCAAGAGAGGGGAAAGGACTTATTCAATATATTTGCTGAGCTGAGGGGGCTTTTGGGGGGAGGTGTTTGATATTCTGGTGTTTTGGTTGTTTTGTTTTGGTTTTTTTTTTTAATTGAGGTAGACTTAATCTGTTGTCCTCAAGTAATTGGGTTCATTGTTAGCACAGTGTAGTTGAGGTTTCAACTGTTCTAGGGCTGAAAATAACTTACAGCTTCAGATTGTTCTGTGAGCTGCATATTGATGCTGTAATGAGTAACTGAGAAAGGCAGGTGATTTTCTACTGGCTGTATTCTGAATTACTGCACACATTGCAGCTTTGCAGAAGTGTGCTGTTTGGGTTCATCAGAGCAGTACAACAGGATACTTCTAGTACTAGAGGTGGCATATTCCTGTGAGGATAACAGGAGGAGAAACAGATGAAGAAAAAAGAGGGGAAAAAAAAGTCTTGGGGAATTAGATGTCTATTCCATCTGCATTCATGAAGGAATCTCAACTTTTTTTTCCATCTAAACATACTAAAATGGTTTCTTAATTTCTTCAAATGTGAAATGATCTGTTACAGATACCAGCCATTCCTTAATGTAACTAGAAGTAATGGAATGAGATATATTCTACTACTCTGAATATAATCCTAACTCTTCAGTATCTCTGTTTGTAAACTGTAAATCTTTGATATCTCTATCTCTAAATTGTATTTAAGTGCATATCCAAAACCACAGTCTTTTTGACTGAGTAGAATCTGGTATAGCAGTTACAAATGTTATGATACAGTTTTGAACAAAATTTAGTATGTTTAAATTAGATATGACTAATGTCTCACTTTTGTTTGGGTTTTTTTTGTTTGTTTGTTTGTTTTTGCATTTAAGTAATATTTGGAAAATTCTTCAGCTGTTGTATTGATGTCCTTCATTTTCTTAAGAGTTTTCAGAAGAGTAGAGAAGGAATATGTGATAGGGAAATCTGTCCATTAAATCTTTGTGTCAGTACCAGAGTGATTTGATATGACGTCAGTCCCATGTCATTATACTTTGAAGGGTGTGTTTCATTTGGTAGTATGAGTTTTTTTAGGGAAAATTCAAATATTTGGGAAAACATTGTTTAAAAATCAGTTCAAGGATGAAATTTGTAATTAAGGATGATAGTGTCATTGGTACAAAAGAAATTACTTCTAGTAAACTTCTGTGGAGGTGGTGGCAGTTCTTTTGTGTGTGTGTGTGTTTTGGCTTAATAAATATTCTTAAATATTATTGTTACTGGTGCCACCCAGAATCTCTCAGTGTCGGTGTGTTGCTTCTTTCTATGAAACCTAGAGTACTGGTGAAAGAGAAGGCATGTTGTGCTTTTCATAATTGTAGTGAATTGAACCTTAATTGCAATTCCAGAAATTCTTTCCAGCCTTCCAGCCAAGGAATAAACAATCAAGTCCTAGTTGTTATTACTATTTGAGTACTAATCAGCTACTTTTTAAAGTAAAATGTTTCTTTCTTTTTCTTGTCATTCTTGTATCCTTTCAATTATGTGTGTAATATATTAAGAGTACCAAGGAATACAGTGGGTTTTTTAAATCAAACTACGTTGTAGTAGCTGCTAGCATTTAGAACAAGGAAATCTCCTAGTTGACACTGGAGCCTAGCCATGTGAAAGGACAAGGTGCCAACTGCATGAATTATTTGTTTTTCTGGCAAATAGCTTCTGTGTACGCTCATCCCTAACTCCGAAGTAAATCTGGCCTGAGGTAATTTCTGCTTTTATGCGTTAGTTCAAGTTTAGTTCTGAGGTCATGAAGCACTGTGGTGAAAATTGTTGCTCTTTGACCATTTTTGTTGTTTCACAGTGGGGTTAGCAGCTCTTTTGCTATTCAGGAATTTCAGTCACATCTTAAAATAAGCTCAGTTGCAACTGGACATCATTTTCTCTCATTGCCAAGCTGTGTGTTGAAGTGTTTAGTTTTAAAAAGGCTTCTAAAGATCACCTCTAATGAGGTTTAGTGGTATTTCTGCATAAGCCCATTCGTAGACAAAAGGCTTTAATCCAAAGAAGGATAGTGGTGGTTGGCAATGTTGTAGTTTTGTATTAGAATTTGCTCAAGCAGTTAAAAAATGTGTTTTAAAAAAAGGCAAACAGATGTTTTCTACTATTTGTAAAGAATGTGATGAAAATGGAGTGATCTTCTCCGAAGAAATAAATTGAAACAAAAGAATTTTTGAATTAAGACTCATAATTTCCATTAAGTGAAAGGAGAACAAAAGAGAAATGCAGTAGAATATGATGATTATAATTAATATCTATTTAGAAATGGCTTGCACCTTTTTCAGTAGGGAGAGAAATATTTATGCTGTGTAATTGTTTGTTAATGGAGTGCTTGATCCCCAGCTATTGAACAGTGGCAGCCACAATAACAGAATCAATGTGTCCAAAATGTCACATTTGCAGATTTTTGTTAACGTGTCATTGTTGTAAGAAACCTAGTGTTAGAGCTTTCTTTGTTTTAAGAAAATTTCCTAATATGTGAAACATCAGAATTTCAATGGACAATTCATCAGTTGGGTGCAAGGAAATTTGTTAGTAGATGATCTGGTTGATACAGTTATTTAACATCAAGGCTTGATTTTTCAGTAGTATATAAGAATCACGGTTCTTATAAAACTAATATATTTCTGGCTATCTGTAGGAATTCCATTCTTACAGTTTTTGTTTGGTTTGGTTTTTTTAAAATTGAAATGTGCTGCAGATGTTTTTATTTCAAACCAGTAACTGGAGTCCTGTGGGGTTTTCTAATGCATAATTGTCAAGGGTAGTTACTTATTTGTAGGAGAGAATAAGGAGAACCCACAGTCTCATTTGTGATTTGTGTATGAGGTTCAGTTTTTAGCTCTTTCTGGCCATAATTCTGAAGTGATCGCTATTTTTCATGCAGTCATGCAGGGTTTTTATCTTCCCCACAACTCCCCAGTTCACATCCTAAATGGAATTTTATACATCAAGACTTCAAAATCTGATAATAGCAAGATAAATCAAAATACTTACCATATCAAACCACTGCCCATTAAAGCAGTATCACTGTTATTTGGTCATTACTTTGTACATTTACATATTAGTTATTTTCAAGTGGATTGAACTCTTGCAAGATAATATTTCCTTCAAGTTGGCCTTGCAGGATTGTGCTGATTGAAAGCTGAGAATAATGTGCAGAATCTTTGCAAAGACATTTGGCTTTTCTTTCTTTTAACTCAGTTCCTGCAAAGAGTGGGTTTTGAGTGTTTATCACATATATAAATTGTATGACTGCTTTTTTCTCTGAATGCCACGAATGTGGTTAGTGAATGACTTCGTGCTTTAAAATATTTAATCAATTATTAATTTGGTTATTACAGATGTAGAATCAAGACCTATGGTTTGAATGACTTTTGTACAAGGTCATGGTAGATTTGAAATGGGATTCATCCTCCTTTTCATGCCAGTAGGTATTTTAATCACAAGACCATCATTTAAGATAATGATATGCACTAGTGCTTCTAAGAATTCCTCATAAGATATGTGCCTTTATGCCATAGTATTGTGTGCAGATTTGTACAGCAACCTAATGAGCAAACTGGACTGTGTCCAGTTTGTAGAATATATATATGGAAAGTCACTAAACAGAAGGTTTTATTAAAGATTACATTTTGAGGGGAATTAAAGAATACCCATTTCATTAAAGTTTATGATTTTTTATCATGTGCTAAGAAAGATTTTGAGTACTCTGTATTGATAAGTTATTTCCAAGACTCACAGCATAGCATTTTGTGCTCTCAAAAACTGAAGTTTTGACTCTGCTGTGTTTCCTAATGTTTTTGAACAATATTCAAGTCTGCATATATGATAGTGCACTTCCACTTCCTGAAAGAACTGCTTGAAGGATAGTCCCTGACATAGTTTGGCTCACATAGTTCCTTTATTTAAAATAAAAAAAAAAATCCTGGACAGGGAAACTTGGCAGGCAGTCATATTGGAAAATAATAAACATGCCTCTGCCAGAAGTGTTTGAATTTGTTACAGTCATCTGGTCAGGACTAGTAGCTGCTTAGAGAACTATGAATAGCAACAGTAAAGGCAGAGGAACAATTTTTCTACAGGCATAGTGTTTAAATGATGCTTATTTGGAAGACTGCCTTTGTCATCAAAGAGTTGGAAACATAGGGGATTTTTTCTCTTAAAGTTTTTTTCCCGAAAAAATGAAAATCTGTTTATACTACGTATAATTAACAGGTTTTGAACATTGATTTTAGAACAGGACAGTGAAGAAACATCCCAGTGACAGAGGTGAATTATTGTTCTGGCCAAAGCCAAGAGAGAAAATAAACCGCTTTACCTGTGTTTTTGTATTTCTGGTGGTTTGGATGGCAATTCTTTTCTGCTTTTTCGAGTGGAATTTTTTTAGCTCTGAAAAAGCTAGAGCCCTGGAAATTTTAATAGTCAGCTTCTCTTTAAGCTTGCACAAGACTTATTATTTTCTCTCAACAGGAGGATTTCAAGTTGTTTTCCCAGTCCCCAGCCACAACTGTTTATACCATGATGTTGGAGTCACCTGTGCGAGAAGTTCTGCTGATTCTGTGCTTTGCTGTTGATTCACTTCATATCAAAAGTAAAATAAG
>VXBU01006350.1:1282943-1318364 GCA_013400315.1 Bombycilla garrulus
TTTCTCTCAAAAGGACCAGGAGCTGGGACAGTGAAATAAGTATTATTGTCCAAAATAGAAGTGAAAACATTTGTACTGGAAATAAAATGCACATAATTTCAAATCTGAAATGTGAGAATGGAAAATTTCTGTTCCATTGGTACTGATGTTCTCAAGAGATTTTTCTAGACTTGAACTGGGGCCTCTAGTTAAGTAGTGCTCATTGATTTACAAAACTACATCCTGAGAAATGTTTTACTTCTTTTTTAAACAAACAAGAGATGATGGTAACTTTATACTTCAACACCCTAAAATCATTTACTAATCAGTAATCTTTACAGACTGTGGGTTAACTGCAGCAGTAACTGTCCAGCAGACCTCAGGGACAAAAAATCCTGGAGCTGTGATTCCTCAGTGTACTTCAGAACTTGTATAAACTTCTTCATCTGACTCCTGATACAAGATCATTAGGGTGAAGTTGTTGCATAGCTTCAGGAACATGGACTGTCTTTTCAGAATTTGGAAATGTAAATAATTGCTTCTGAGGAAGACTCTTAAGTGCTCATTTAAGATGTGTCTTCACTAAGCAATTAGCAGTAGTTCTTTGGTTCTTCTCCAAAAGTGTATTATATAGTTTACTTTAACAACCTACCTGTACTTTCAGATTTGGTCAAGCTTACTGATTTTAGGAAAAATCACAGACTGGAATTCAAGCACATTTCTTCCTCAAGCTTTTTGTGACTATGTAGCTCAAATTATTTTTGGGGCTTGTAGTCCTCCAGTCATCTGCCTGCAGTTGTTCTCAAGGGCATGTAAGCTGACAGTATGTGCTGGTAAACAGTCTTAGAGAATCTCAGCATGAAAAGTAGAAACATACCACTAGAGGTACATGGCTGAACAAAGAGTAGTGAAGATGCAGAGTCACTGACTGGTGTTGTACGAACACCTCCTGGGTGCATCTGGTTTAATAGTTTCATCAAAAATTATATTGAAAAGACATTAAATTACCTTTCATAGTTAATCTATATTGTTATTTGCAAGTTTTGCCTGTTAGTGTGGTAAGGAGACTTTAGCCTGTTTAAGTACTAAGTGCACAGTGTCCTGAGTGTTCTGTCCTGCCCACGTTGCACCCTCCTTTAGCTAACATTTAATCTTAAACTCTCCAGCATGCTTTTTGTTATTTTGGGTTTGTACTAGCCCTGCTTTTGTATGAAAACCCTTAGTCTATGTGGACCTTTCATTAATGCAGTGAGATGTCTGTATTTGATTTGGATGTTGCTATTCCAGTTACCAGGTTCTACTGAGGAGCTTAATTAAGTCCTCTGGGTGTCTTAAATGTAGATGGCCTCCATCCTGTTACTAAAATATGCAGCTTTTAAGCAGATTGCAGATCAGAAGTGAGGCTTTACTTTGATGCAACTGGATAGTGATGATGATTTTCTCATTTTCTCGGTGTATTGGGAATGCAAGTTCTTTGTGTTCTTTAAGCATTCCTGTTGGCTTCGATGATCCATTCAACTCAAAGGCTTAATATAGTAAAATGTGTAATTTTTATATTAAACTTGTATCGGTATTTGATACCTTCTTCTGAACATAGTAATCAGTAGACATAAATTTTCAAAACCTGAATCAAAAAAGTTCTGTCAGTGCAACTTTGTATAGAGTTTTTTTAGTAATACATACTGTTCCTTGCCATCTTCAATTTAAGCAGAATCTTTTTGCAAAGTCAGACTTCTAAGAATAATCGCAGCAATTCCAGGGGACATAAAAGAAAGCCTCATGGGAGCCCTTGTTTTGTGATTTGTCATTTTAACTTTGTTTTCAAATGAGAACCAGTTCTGTAGTTGTGGTTCCAGGGAAACATTCAACACCAAAACTAAGTCAATCTAATGTGTGCTTGAGCTGTCAGAGAGCCTGAAACAATAGCTCTTAAAACTATGCCAATCTGAGTGCCAGTAGTGGTGGTCTGGAATGTCAGAATGCTTTAGTGTTTGTTTGTTCATAGAGCTGTAGAAAGTAACACCATATTTACATGTATTCTGAAATTGCAAGTGAATGTTACTTGCATTCTACTGAAAAATGTAGAGCCTGGACAAACCCATAGTCAATAAAATGGGTAAAAGAGCAGACATATGGATATTAAAATGAAAAGCAGAAAGCTTTCAGATTTATGATATCTTTTCTGAAACAAGTTTTTTAAAAATTTAGACATGCCAGTATAATTAATCAAATCAGAATGCTTCATACACACTATAATGAATTTTATTTATTTTCTTGAAGAAAAACTACCCCACTGCTTTTTCTTTTGTTTCATTTTTTGCTTGGCTTAAGGCTAACTGTGGCTGTGATTGGATGGCTTACGCATTTGTTACAATACATTTGTGTAGAAATTGGAGTCAAATGGAGAAAAAAATAAAACCCTTCGCAAAAATAGTAGACATTGCCATAGACCACCTGCTTTAGATGACTCTGCTTTGAGCAGGGAGGTTGGACTAGATGGTGTCCAGAGTGCCTTTCAACCTCAGCTGTTCTGCCAATCTGTTATATGACTGAAGAATTGCATTTAATATGCCTGCATTAAAATTGATTTATCGAACTAGTTTATGTTTCAGATTTTCTTAGTTTTGTTTGTAATATTTTATCTCATTGTATTGTCTTCAATTAAAAGAAAGAATAATTAAGTAGTTTTTATGTGGTATTTATTAATGGAGCTCTTTCTCAGTTCTGAAGGAATATCATCTATATTTATCAATTTTACCAAACTTAAGATACTTGTTCTGCACTTACTTGAGAGAGATGTTCTCTGTCGCAAGATGTATTTAGAAAAACTTTGTCATTTTATGTCACTTACTTTGCCATTTCTGTGGTTTGGTTTTCTTCTAATGTCTTCGTCAAACCACCACACACTGACATATAATTTGTGATTCTCTAAAAATGGAAGTGTAATAGTTATCCTATTTGGGTAAAGGATCATTATTTTATCTAGGTAATATAAGGGTGAAGCTCAGTACAGCTAACAGAGGTGTGCTCTAGTTGCTCATGATGAAGCGTTACAGTCTTCTAAGAACTGAGTTTCTGGAGAGACACTGTAAAACGGAGCCACTTTAAAACGGTGACCGGGGGTTGCCCGCCTTGCCCGGGTGGCCTGCCTGGGTGGCAGTCAGACCCCCGGTACCGCTTTAGATAGCCCGGATAGCGAGGTCCCGGTCTCGGTCCCAGGAGCAGCTCTTGTCCTGAAGACCTCCGGCAGACGCCCTAGCCGCGAACTATCCTGGCAAGCTCAGCCTGAGGCTATCAGGCGGTTCAGCTCTTTAGTGATTTCAGCTATCAGTGATTTCAGCTCGCAGCTTGCCAGGTAGTCGCTTTGCTAGCTCAGGGGTGAAGAGACGAGAAGAGCCGAGCGGCGCATTCCACGAAGTCTTTATTGGGGGTTCCGCGAAGGAGTCCAGGAACGGCATCTTCTGCCGAACTGGGCAGAAGTAGGGGTTTTTATAGGATTAGGTAGGATTGGGATAACTAGCCAATAGTCTGGGGTCTTGGTGATTTGACCTATAGCCTTTGGGTTTCTGGAATGTAGCCAATAGTGTTACAGGGAGATAACAGAGGGTCTTAGGAAGTAGGGTTTAGTACATGACTATGCATTTTCTCTCCACGGAGGCCTTGCTAGAGGCTCAAAGATTGCAACAACACTGTATTAAGTGAGTAAGTGATTAAGTCTTCAATCACAGAACAAAGGCAAAAAGCCAACACAATAAATTTTGCATAGTTCAAATTATGTTGCATGTGACTGTTGGTATTTAACAGCTCGTTTAGCATGCAGAGTATCTCTTCAGAAGATTTAAATTGTCCACTTTGGTGGTCAAAATGAATAAAATTAAACTGGGAATACTGCAACAGAAGTGAAAAGGAGGGAAAAAAGGAAGGAAGGAAGTAAATTTGAGTTTGACATAGCTTTTTTTAGTCCCACAAGTAAAATTTTAGAATGCAGACATTTTAACCAGAGTGCTCGTTATTTGAATGAACACACCCACAAGCTCCAACTACTAAATATGTAGATAAAATGTATGTAGTTAGAAATGTTACTATGCTCTTAATAGACAATGTATCTTGTTTTCAGTTGGACTGGTTTTGAGCTCTGTGGTAAACGTACTCTTGCATATCTTTGCACGTTTCTTTGGTATTCTTATTGATACATTTTTACATTTTTTTTCTTGTACTGCTTGTTTAATTTATTGTTCCTTAGCTGTATGCCACGAAGTACAAGCATACTGGCTCTTTCTGGCCTGTTAAACAATATCCCTTCTAACTGTAGTAAAACTTATTAATTTATTGAGAGTAGAGGACACGGGAGAGCTGCTTGAGAATTTTTTATTGCAATTCTCAATGCAGTGTAAAATTCAAGGTAAAAGTTTTCTGATAACTATCACCTGATACCATTTGCTTTCATTCATTTTGAATTATATGGGGTTGCAGAGTAAGAGCTGGAGCTTGGTCTTCAGAAAAGTTCAATAACTTTGGAGGTTTCATCCCTTTTAAGGAGCATGAATATTTCACATTAGAAGCTACTGATTATAATACTTATTTATAATGAACTATTTTAGTGCAAGTTGACCATGCAATTAGTTTGTATAAGTAACGTGTAATGCTCATAGGATTCAAGAAAGACAAAGAATAGTAGCAGTCATACATAGTTATGTGGATCACTTGGTAGAGTTTAAGTGTTCAAACGAAGTGCAGTGTTGGATGTAAGAACAAAGAATATAAGCAAAGTCCGTGATATGGAAAACAGGGACTGTGAAAAGAATTTCAGGTCATTGCAGACAAGTGGCTGAATGAATATTGGTCTGATGCTGGAAGGGCTAATGTAATTTTTTGTTACAACAGAATACCAGAGGTTGAAGGTAGCATTTGTGAAACAGATGTGCTAAACAGTGGGACTCTGTGCCAATGCATTTTAAATTATGTAGGAAAAATATAGGAGGCTTAGAAGAATGCTCAAAACATTTTTTCCCCCTCTAGAGGATATTAAGATACACTTTTAGTAAATTGTATCAGGAGCTTGTGAAGAAGTGATGAGTTCTAGTTTAGTAAGAAAACCACAGGAAAAAACTACCTGAAATTCAGGCTAGTCAAATTCGAACAAACACATAGGCAATGAAGAATTATAGAGAGAGGAATTTAAAGACTTCTGAACTGCCTGTTAAAAGAAAGTGAAAGCCACGTCTTCTCCTAAAGATAGATATAGCTTTTTCTAGAATGGCTGTTTTTGTCTTGTAAGCCACTGGACAACCAGGTCTGTAATGTCCTGAAATACAGACAAATTGAAGAAGTCTTCCCCCATAACTTAAAAAAACCAGAACATTAAATATCAGTCCTCTGCATCAATGTGATTCACTGCTGTATCAGGGCAGGGTTGCTTCTGGTTGGGAAATACTGCTGGTAGTTCAGTCTCAGCAATGTAGAGTACTGACTAAAGGTGTGTGAAGCAGAAAAATTTGAGTTCCAACTTCTCATTAGGCTCCTTGTGTTACTTCAGAGTTGACTGGCCTGTGTAGATGTGAGTTGTATGTAAACAGCTGACCCCAAGTACTGGGAGTTTAGGTAAAATCTGTGGGTAGGATTGTGCTTTCTCTATCTTGGAGCTCATGAGAGAGCTCACTAGCTTTGCAGCACCACTTAAATGGTGTTACCCTGTAGTAACAGCTATGCAAACTGTCATAGCAGGAGCAGCTGATATGCTGTAAATTTATGTGCTGGTTCAGCCTGCTGTAACTTGTGCATGTGCTCATACTTCCAGGAATGACAGGCAAAACATCTTGCCTGTGCTTTCAAAGCAGTTGAGCAATCCGTTATAGTGTCTTCAGCTGGTGTCACTGCCACAATGGAATCAGAATTTGAAACTAAATGTAACCTTTCCATGAAATGTGTCTGTGGATAATCAGGGTCTCTCTGCTATTTTCTTACTATGGGAGAGGGAGATCAGTGTCATAGAGCAGAGGCCTTTGTTGTTTTCCAAAAGCAGATGTTAAATGCATAATTTGAGTAAATTTTAGCTTGATAAAAGCTTGTGCTTGTCCTTAGAAATGTATCTGATTAAAAATTCAGCATGTGCAGGATTGGATTCTTACAACTGTGTGTGACCTAAGAGAAGATGCCGATACTGAGTGCTCTCACACGTAGCTCACAGCATAAAGGGCAAGTGGCTTCTACCTCCTGTCTGCTCTTTCTGGTTCTAAGGGAGAGTCCTGTCATGAGTACATACCTTATAAAATAAATGTGATGTGTCTCAAATTTATTTCCTACTTGATTCTTTCTCTTTTTCAAACAGGATAAGCCGTGTATGGTAGCATTTTGGCCAGTTGCAAAAGCAGACTGTTTGGGTTCATAGGATCATTAGGCTTTATTATTTATCCATTACTGTTAAACATTTCTGATGCTTATTGTATTTAGGTAGATGCAATTTTCTTGTTTCTTTTGTGTGAGGAAACTCTTCTCCAGGGGCTTGTAAATGACACACGAGACACCTTTTCAGGTAGTGTTGGATCTTGTTAGATCTACTGAAAAATCAGGTAAGTGCATCAGCATAATAAAGCCAGTGTTATAGCAAATACAAGTGTAGTTTGGCAAGCTCAGTCTGTTTTTATTCAAACCTCTTTCTAGCATATAAAAAGTAATACTGTAAAAAGCAGCTTCAGGAGAGCACAGCATCAGGCCAGATGTGATTTGTTTCTGTACTGTGTGAAATAGAAAGAGAAAGCCTCTGCTGTTCTTTTCTAAAGCAATTGTGGTTTTGTTACTGTTAGTGTTAAGCGCTTCAACATCAAATATTCTGGTCATCACAATATCCTTTGAAACAGTTATCTTTATTTCTAGACTCTTTGATTTATTTGTGGCAATACAAGTATTTCACTGGTATTGATTTGATTTATGGCACTGGGAGACCTTCCTGGCATTGCCATTGCCCTTGTGCTTTTTGAGGGCTTGAGCGCTCATTGTAAAATACGGCTCAGCGTTGATTTGGAAACAAATGTTTCCAAATAAACAGACCCATCCACTGAAAGAAGCTTCCATGCCTTTGAAGATTTCTTACTCAGTCGTGCTTTGCACAACCCATATTGATGAAATACAAGTCAGAATGAATCACTGGAGAATTTTCAAGTGGAATGGAGACATAATTGTTGTAGAAGGAGTAGCTGACATCATCCCATTTAGTTCAGGATCCTTACCAGTCACAGAAAGATTGGGTCTCTTCTAGACAATGGACTTCATTTGTTGAAAGTAGGTGTCCTTCACTGAATATTCACCTAATTCGGAATTATTCATTTACATCCATCATAGAGTAACCACTCCAGCTTCAGTGACTATTGTCCTGATTGAAACCCAGTTTTTGAAAGGAAGAAAGTATTTTTCAGAAGATCACTACTTTCTGGCAAGTCCAGCTATGGGCTTAGTTGAGAGGATTTTATACTCTTTAGTGGCAAACTCTCAGGCACTCTGCATTGTATTTCTCATAAAGCTTAATAGCATAGAATCAGTATTATTTGCTTGGCAGTGTAAGTTACGTTTGATGTTTCTGATTTAACATCACTGGCTTTGATAAGCTGAACATGCCCCTAACAAGACTTTAAGGAGGTGACGTCCATTGACCACTCCTCTGTTTAAGAGAGGCAGTGAAATGTATAATTTAATTTAAAATTTTCCAAATACCACAAAGATATGATTCTCTGTGTGCAGTTGTGTGGGTTTTGTGCTTTTTTGTTTTGTGTTACGTCTTGTTGTAAAGTTTCATCTTTGATGGTAATAGGAGGAAACTTAATTTATCTGGTGACTGTAACACAGGTAAAAAGAAAGGAAACTTTTATAACATGGGAGAAAATATTGGAAGTTTCTTAGAAAATGCAACTTGTGGTAACAGCTTGAAATTTCTCCAATTTATTAGAATTTGAGTTCATGTAACATGCCCCTGTAAAATTTATTTCTAAATTTTCATGGCAGGGAATAGCTTTTTTGCTTTCTTGTTTTTTTTCTGGAAGTAGCTGTTTATGCCCCTTAAACACTGGAGAGGCGTGTCTATAAAACTGCTGTCTTAATGCAGGATGAATTACCTGTTGAAGGGGTCCAACCTTCTGCTAGTCCCTGTTGAAGCAATATGATGCTTAACTCATTAGACTGCATGAATCTCATGCTTTAATAAAAAGGTAGGTCCCTGGACCAAGCAAAAAAGATCCATCTGATTCATAGTAGGTATGTTCTTCTGACAATTAGACACATGGAAATAAAATACTTTGTTTTTCTCCTCTCTCTTCAGGGAACAGCAGTACAGAAGCATCTTTATATAGTCAATGTTACTACAAAGTATGTGATACAAGTTGTGGATTGAAGTTCACATAGTGAAATGAGTCAAGATAGGAAACTGCAAATAAAGAACTGCACACATATAGACAGGATTCATGGGCCCTAAAATGCAGGCAGGTAACAAGTCAGCTCATGTTGTTTGAACATGGTATGATAACTAAATGAGGAGCAGTAATTTTACCCACATACTGTCTTGAGTCTGCTTATTTTTGCAGTGATTCTTCTTTTGCTGAAATAGTTTACTTGGGACTAGGAATGTTTTAAAAATCATTTTGACTGTATTAGCTCCACTTGACGTTAGACAGTCCCTTATTATATGTAGTTCCATTAGAAAAAGGAAAGTTACTTTATGCATGTTTGTAGTGTACACAGGGGGCTTGTCTGCACAATTTTTTTATTAGCAATGAGCTACAAATTGGACTTTTAAGCACTTTTTAAAACTAGAATAAAGGTGCTTTAGAAAACAGCCTGTTTTGTAATACACATCCCTAGAGCTATATATCTTCCAGTTGAGTGCAGATGTTAATTATTAGTTGGTTAACCTCAAACTTCTCTGGAGCAAAAATGTAAACCTGGTCACATGGCAAGCCACAGTGTTGATTTCTATCATCAGTACTTCTTAAAAATTTTCTTAACAATAGTCTTACTTCTTTCTGAATGTTTAAGTAAATTTGCTTTCTTTTGCATGCCTAACTGCAGATTGTGGTGGGTGTGTCTTGAATCCTGTATTGGGTGTATTCCAGTTAGGTTGCTTTTATTCCACTTTAAAAAAGTGATTTAATAAATCACAGTTCTAACACAGTAAGTCTGTGCAGATTTGTTCGAATCTCCAATGCTGAGCCAATTCCTTCTGCTATAATTTCTTTGTGAACTTTCATGCATATTTGTTTTCCTTTATTTATAATTACTAAAACTAGCATTGTTTCACTTGTGGTGGAAAGACAATTTATTGTTGTATGACACTGTTATGTTTTCATTCTCTTTAATTGTTTTAATCAGTTTGCAAATCACAGCTGTATTCTGACTAGTAGCTATTTAGTAAATCTATCTTAAAATGGTGCACTTCAAACTGTACTGATATTTATTAATTTCTGATATATTGTGTTCCCATAGCCTTGCAGTGTGAACACCTGATTTTACATTGATCTCTCATTCTCATTCTGCCCATTTATGTTGTCCAGCAAATAACTGCCAAGTACATTTCTTGATTGTACCGACACCACCACCATCACTTTTTTTTTAATGTGAAAAAAGGGCAGAAATTTTACTTTCACCGTTCAATAGCCATTGTCATAACTCTGATACAATTATAGTAACATTAGTATAATTGCTCTAGTTTTAGAAATACTTAATTCGTCTTACATTCTAGATTAATTTTTTTTCTCCACATGAGACTCAAGTCATGTGACAAGTGATAAGAATAATAGGATTTGTGTCTTGAAAATGTAGAACAAATCCTTTTCTGTTTTAATAGTGTTTGGAAGTTACTTGCCTTCTCAGACTAGTTTGCCAGAAATATTGTAAAATACTGTCTGTCCAGCTTGTTTTAGAAGTAAGAAACATTTAGAGATGTTGTTTGCTTAAATACATTACAACAGTTAGTTAACTGGTGTTCTTTTGTGTTTGCAGAAAATAATGGCTTTTTATCTGTCTGTGGAAGTGGCACAAGATAAAAGCAATATGGGTGTACCAGTCATTTCTTCCCACTTGTAAGAATGTGGCAATTACAGGATTTTTTTCCCCTTTGCTTTTAAGGTAGCTAACAATTAGGTTTTAATTTAGAATGCTGCATATGCTCTCTGTTAGCTGACCTTGATACTGTATGAAGGAAGAAGTGTGCACAACTGCCCTGTGTGGTTTTGTGTCTTTGTGTGCTGGCACAGTAAGTTGTGTAGTTATGGTGAACCTGGGGAACTGATATGTGTTGAAAGGCTAATTGTTTTGCAGGATGAGTTTTTAGCCAGGTCAGTGTTCCAGCTCAGTTCCTAGTGCAGATTTCCACAGTCTTGTTCAGTCTCAAAAGATAAATGGAGAGCAGGAGCAAGACCAGGTGACCTGGACGGCTTAGATTTCATCTGTTTTTATCTCTACTGTACAGCCAAATTGCTTTTTCTAAAGAATGACATCTCAATGTTACTTCTCTCTGTGTAAACACTTGGAAGATGTTTTTGTATTGAAACGCATGGAGCACAAAGAAAATTTTAAGATTTTTTTGTTTATTTCCTTATGCTGTATTTTTGGTTTTTTTCTTTCTGTTACATTTCTTAGAGAAATAAAAAGACAAAAATTAAAAACTAAGTTTCCAGGTTTGTAAAACTGTTATTTCACTTCTTCCTAAGTATTGTTGAGGTTAAAAATGGGTGGGGGGAAGAAGGTAGTATCTAAACAATGAAATGTTTTCCATTCAGTTCACTGTAATCTGAAAACTCAAAGATCTAAATGAATACTTATATGTGCTAGGTTCAAATGTGCTTTAATATATATTTTTTCAAATTTTACTTTAAAATATAGTGACTTCAAACATGCTTGTATTTCAACAGTAATTCATAGATCGTATTTAAATGAATGTGAAATTTAAATTTAGGGGGGAAAAAGACCAGTAAGCAAGTACTTTACCTCTAATTCAAATGAATCCATGCACCTTTATAATGTAGTTTCTCATGTACTGGTATGAGAAGTAAATCTTTAGTACTTCAACTGTACTATTTGCAACCGGACTCCACTCATAATTTCACCTATTGATATGCTTGCTGAAGTTGATGTGTGCAGATGCTGAACATGCAGTACTGTCATAAAACTGGTTTTAGATTAAATTTCATAAGGAATCTAGTACATTATTCATTCCAGCCACACAGTGACTCGTGCAGTTGTTGCTCTTACAGAGCTGGAATTAAACAAGAACATACATATTCACCACACAGGACAGCATACAGCAGGAGCTGAATCAAAGATGGGGGTTTTTTTGCCAGGTTTGCTCTTTTTGGCCTGGGCTGATTTTGATTGAGAGGGTTAAGTAGTGTGATAGATGTCACTTGTGCTGGGGCCAAATGTCAGTCAGTTTGTGTTTGGTAGACACTTAATCTTAGAACTGATATGTAAGAGCTGATGTTATTCCTATAATAGCAAAGCCTATGTGTCATGATATCATTAATGTTTTTTTTTTTAATTCTGTATGTTCTGGTAATATATTGCAGTTTTCTGTAGGAATTTTGTGACTTAGCAGCAACCTTGAACTTCATTAAATTGATGTTTTCACCTTAATCACATTTACCTTTTATGTATCTCAAACTTTTTAATTATTCAGGTTCTTTCTGTTAATTGCTTCTTTTTATTTTTTATCAAATTTTAGTAAATCATTGGAGGTTTAACCTGAAATAGGAGTTACAGCTAAGCAACAAATGAGAAATACGGCCTCATAGAGCCTTGGAAATACCAATCTAAATTTTGATCCAGACTTTTGGTCCTTCTATGACCTGAGACAAGGAACAAATGACCTTAGATCTTAATCTAGATCAGCAAAGTCTGTCAAGTGGCATCTACTGGTCAATTCAACTTGTTTTTTCACCCCTAGTGAACCATGGAATGGTTTGGTTTGGAAGGGACCTTTAAAGGTAATTTACTTTAACCCTCTTGCAATGAACAAGGACATCTTCAATCTTCAGAGCTTCCAAATTTTAACTAGTTACCCTCCCATCTCATCTTTTCGTCATCTGCTGTAGGAGTTCTGGAGTCCCTGTTTACCAGTGTTGCATATAAATTCTTTGTTATAATAACACCAGGGTTGCAGTCACTAAAAAGAGTGAAAATATGCTGGAAGTATTTTGCTTTGTGTGAAACATTAGGATGATTTTCAATAACGTGATAAAATACTGCATTTTCTCATTTTCCCTAGCAATTAGAACAAGGTGCTTAGTGACTCTAACCAATTATTCAGTGAGTAGCATAATCTTTTTTATCATCCCTGGTCAAAAATTCAATCCAAATTACACATTCACTCTGAGAAGGTTTTTTTACGTGTAACACTGATGTATTTTTTTTTTTTGGAAGTTATCTGCGAGTCTGAGCTGTGATAATGGCAGTAACTTGTATATGAAAAACTGCGATTACAAAATAAAAATACTGGATTTTATTTTTAGCTTTTGTGAGGTTTCAACAGAAATTATTATGGTTTAAGTTTCTGTAACATTACAGTACTTGATTTAATTAAGCGTAGAACTATTTTGCTGTTTTGTAAACCATTTTAACTGTCTCAGTGAAATAAAGGCTCCCTCTGCTTTTTTAACATGTGATCTACTCAGCATCACAATAAAAATTCTGAGGGAGAGGTGGGAATGCTATCTGTTTACTACAGTGATATTCATCTGCCTCGATGATGAACCTTTCTGTATGCGTTGGTGTCTGCTTCATCGGCATAAATTTCTAACTACTATGACAAATGAGATATGCATTATGCAAGTAAATCATTCAGCATGTTGTTCTGACTTGCAGATTCCAGGTCTTTACTCTGTATGCATAGCTAAGGTTTTGTGAAGGAGTCACTGTCAGTTGTACAAATACATTTTAATAGTATATGTGAGTAGTCAAGGGCTTAACTAGTAACACTTTGTTCTGGCACTTAGTAAGATTTCTGTCAGTAGATTGGCCCTATTCTCCCCCAACACAACACCTCCCACTCTGTGGTTTTTTTTTTCAATCTGTTTATCTTTTTGTGCCCCCTCTTCATACAGAGTGTAATTTTTTGTTTTTTGTTTGGTTGTGCTGTGCTAGTGGTTTTTAAGGGTGTTTATTTGGTTTTTTTTGTTGTTTTCTGTGCTCACTGGATACCAGCACTAGGGCCATTGAGAACCTAGGGACAGGGAATCTTTGTATGCACACTTTATTAATGCTATTAGACAAAATCATAGAAAAATCCCATTATTGCTTAAATACTATTTTTATTTTTATTGAAAACTTGTGTAGTATGTCAGTCACAAAGGATATAATCTTAAGCTGCACCACAGGAGGTTTAGGCTGGACATTAGGAGGAAATTTCTTAATGTAAGTGGGGGTTGGTTGGACACTGGAGTGGGCTGACTAGGATGGTGGAGGAGTCACTGTCCCTGGAGGTGTTAAAGGGAAGATTGGACGTGGCACTCAGTGCCGTGGTTTAGTTGACATGGTGGTGTTTGGTCATAGGTTGGACTTGATCTAGGAGGTCTTTTCCAACCTAATTCTGTGGTTATGTGACACTGCCTATGTATCACTGCTGTTATAGATTTGGGGAAAGGGAGAAATGGTGATAAGGGACAATTCAGATATGAATGGAGCAGTGGAGAGATTAAGTAATCCTTCAGCATATTTTGACGTTAGCTTAAAATTTGAAACTAGATTGGTGCCTGATTTTTTTGAGGGACACCCTTTGTTTTCAGTGCAGAAAGGTAGTCACTAGTTAGTTGTGCTGTGCACATAATTTCAGCAATTTAAAATATAATAGCCAAGTGAGATGACCTGGTAAAGCAGGAGTATTTGGACTGGACACTACATCTGTGACAGATACTTCTGAGTAACACTTCAAAACATTTCTTTTGGATGAGGTGCAGATACTGCTATAAATACATTACCTTGGCAAGTGAGGCATCCATCCAGTCTACACAGTCTTTACAGCCACTCTGAAGGTAGTTGAGTATATACAAGACAACCACATGAAATGATCTGTACAAGGCAAGCAGCCTTTGAATACATACTTTCTGTATTTTTTTTGCTGTAGCACTGAAACAGAAAAAGATTTTGTAGTTCTAATCATGTGAAGAAGTAGACCGGTGTCTCAATTAATGACGGTAGCGAGCCTAAGATAAGGATATTGTGAAGTCTGGGCGTTCTTTGCAGAAACAAAGGGCTAAAGCAGGCAAATAGCCATGAAACCCTTCAAGTGCTGCCAAAAGACACTAGATCTTACAGAAGAGGGAAAGAGGGGGATGGATGCCTAATTCAGGGTGAGGAAGGAAAGTAGTATGTAGCAAAAAAATCTAAAATAAGAAATAAGATACTTACTAGTATTGCAAAATGTGTAGAGTAAAAATAGGAGCATTGGCTGTATTGCTGAGAGAGCATTCGTGTACATATTTTATAAAATATAAAAAAGAAGCAGCATGAAAAGATCACACTTAAAGAATGACAAATGCTGTGCTTGCATTTAGCTTCTATTGACTTCAGTCATGCTTTAGTGGATGTTAAGGTCTTTGTTCACCTGGAAACGAGTCAGTAAAGACCCTGTTTGTTGTTACCTACAGCTGAGAGTGAGACAGATACCTGGGGACTGTATTTGCAGTAGAACGCAAAAAGCTAAAATGTGGATTCTTTTAAAATACCATAGAAAAAGTTTAAGAAGAGTTTCATTTACTTTTGGTTTCAAGGACTTTTTTTTTCTTCTATAAGATTCTTACCCTGCCTTATCTTTTGTAAAGCAAGGATGCTATCTGTCAGTATATTGACAGGCAAAATAAAATAAAACATTACTGCAGTGTGATTTCCGTATACTGTACTCTTTAGTGTAAAGGAAAATAATTTTTAAAAATACTGAAAAATGCTATAATCTGATTTCTTTTCTAATGCTGCCATTGTTTCCACTGTTTAAAACTGTTGTATTTGCACTTGCACAGTACCTCTCAAGTTAATCATGAGTATCTGTTGATGATAAGTATAATTACTGAACGACTGCTGCATAGAAGTGAAGATGAAAAATTATTTGAAGGAAAAGAGAGTGGTAACATTTTTGTGTATGTGTGTGATACAAACTTTAGAATTGCTCAGGATTTACAGTTTTGTTAGATAAATCAGGATTCAGACCACCAGTTTTCAAGAATACGGTTTCTCTAAGTCATGTGTGGAGCTGCTCCCTCTGTAACTTTGTTATAGAATTGACTTCGGGTGAGGATGGGTTCATGGCTCACCAGCTGCTGCTGTTACCAAATGAAAATTGTTTCCCTTGTGTAGCTGCTTGAAAGATCCTGTCATGAGAATCTTTAGGAAAAACTATAATAAGAATTTGAGGTATGTGCAATCCCAACTTTAAAAGCTTCAATGGATTTAGACCATTTTATCTTTCTGTCTGCTTGCTGTAGTTTCTCCCCCACGTGGAAATGTCTTGAATGTTCTTCACCTTCATGCACAACCTTTTCTGGAAGAGTCATGAACAGGCATATCTTTCACTAATGTGTTTTTAAGTAGGTTTGTTGTAAAGGACAGTACTGTCTCCCACATAGTTTAATTATGTATTAACACAACAAACAGGCAATATTTTTAACATTACATCATTAATGTAAGCTATGGCAATAGGACTACTTTATTTTAGTCAAGTTTGTGGTTAAATATATTAATGTTTCATTGAAAGGTTTTGTTACTTTGGTGATTGAGACTGTATGTTGGTTTTATTCAATTAAATCAGATAGATTGAAACTTCTATTCTGAGTAAAAGCTTAAAGCAGAGATTTGCAGCTGTAACACCCTCTGAAGTTTTCTAGTGCAGTTAGAGATCACAAGGTAGAAGATAAGTCTACTAACACTAAGACTTGCTTTACTTTGTTGCCTTTACTGTCTGACATAGTATGTTTTAGATGTTGGCATCCAGAGAATAATTTATGTTAAGTGGTGTGTGCTGAGCCAGGCTTGGCCAACAGCAAAATTCCCATCCAGCTGCTTGCTTGTGCAACCCACCACACGCAGTCTGGTAATGCAGGGGAGTAAAATAGGAAAAACAGAAACAGTAAAACAATAGGTTGAGATAACAACAGGGAAATTGCTTACCAATTACCATTGCAGGCAAAGCAAACTCTGTTTGGGAAAAAATAGCTGATTTATTGCCAACTAAAATTGATTCAGGTAGTGAGAAACAAACTCAAAACAGCACACCTTTCCTCCCTCTTCCCTCGGGCTCAGCTCTATTTCTCACATATCCTACCACTGCCATGCTAGTTCACATGGAGAATGGCAGAGGGGTTGCAGCCAGTACATAATGGTGTCTCTTTGCCTTCTTCCTCAGAATGTCTTTCTTCTGCTCTGATGTGGGCTCTCCATGGGCTTCAGTTCCCTCAGGAATATCCTTGTGTTCTGCTGTGGCATCCTCCGTGGGCTTCAGGGGTTATCTGCTGTTCCATGGGGATGTTCCTCCTCCACTTTCCTCTGACTCTGGTGTTCCCTTTCTTAAACATGTTCTCCCAGAAGTGTCCCCAGCTTGGCTTCAGTGTGTCTCTTGGGTTTGGCTGTGTCCTGCACAGGGCAGCCTCTGGCCTCTTCCCACAGCAACCTTTCCTCTGCCAACCACTTGCCACATAAACTTGGAACACAGAATTAGTAAGATATTAAGAAAGTTTATTTCCTGGGTCATGAGATTCTGTCCCCTACTATTGCTGTCACACACCATGCAGTTATTTCAAAAGCTTACAAAGAAATTTGGAAGGTGTCTGTAGTAAGAAGTACTTGCTAGTAAGTTCGTGCTTCTCCAAAAATTGTAAGCCTAAAACATACAAAAGATGTTATGAATTTCTTTAATGAAATGAAAGGGTAGGTGTGGTAAGGAGTACCAAATTTGCTTATGGGTAGCCTAAGAGCAGTGCTTGTATTTGTGGAGCACATCCTCTGGCTTTCATCAGATCGAGGAGTGGGCTGAAATGAGTTACCTGCAAGTGAGAAATCTTAATGAAAATAGAACACAAAAAGTTTCAAGAAATATTTATAGAATTATTTAGTGCTGTTTGAAGGATAAGAAGAAAACAAACAGAATGTGATGTTGTTTAGTTGTTAACAAACTAATGTGACTCAGGAGAGTGTGTATACTCCAGAGTGTGTAATTTTGGGGAGAATATATAAGCTTGGTGTTGTCCAGGAATTTATAGTCTATTTCTGAAAAGTGTCTGTGAGAGATCATACTGATGAAAACACTGTTAAACTTACAACAAGGCCAGGGGTTTTTTTTGCCTGCACTTTAGAGTAACAAATATTTTTTGGCAATAATTTATGGTGCTTTTTCTCTAACTAGCTCTGCAACTGACAGGAAAATACCTGTTGAATAAAAAATTTTCAGTTGGTTTTGTGTGACACAGGACAAAGAGATGAGTTGTGACTGGAGCAATGCACATACATCACAGTATTTAAATAGACTGATGAGCCCCCTGTAGAAGTTAAAGTTCAGTTACCATGAAAACTTTTTCTTTGGGTATCTATCAGTGCACCATTCTCCATTTACATGTGACTTGTGTTACTTGCACCAAGAAAGAGCAGTAAGATAGAACTTGTGTGGCAGTGTCAATCTTTAATGAATGGTTGTGGAGGGAAGTGGAAACCAAAAGCTGTGTGACTCCTCTGCTCCCCCTTTTTACTGCTGATTTGTTTTTTCATCTTTTACAGGATGTGGTGAAGTACACCTCATCAGTTTACCTGGGACTAGTAAATATACTCTTTTCTGTTCAGCTATGCTTTGTTCAGTGTGGTCTAACATAGTCTGCCTGTGTTGCTTTCATGTGGTTGTGTTTTTTACTGGAACAGCAGCTTGGACTGTGCTGCCAGCCTGTGAGTGTCAAGAGCCTGACATGATAGCTAGAATCTGTGGCTGGGGCCAGCTGCATTTGCCTCCTTTGTGTATTTTAGCTCGTTTTACCTGGCTTCGTAGTGATTTTTGACACTCATTCTAGAAATAGTTACTGATGTTGTCCAGCTGCTTACATGTGTAATCTGTAAATAGAGGAAGCAAGAACAATATTTTGAATGGAGTTCATTTTATGGATGGGTCCTTAATAAGTGAGTACCTTACCTCACCTTCTGTGTCTTAAGAAAAAAAGAAAATACTATGTTTTTTTCTCATAACTCACAACCATCAACTTGAAGAATGGTTTGTACATAGCTTATCATTACTTTTTGAGATGGTTACCTTCTTTGGTCTCCATTATTTCTGGAGATACTTTTAAATAGTCTTCTGCATCTCTGGACTTTCCTGGTTTTAGTTGGACTGCATAACAATAAATTTCTTGAGTTGTATTTCAGTTATTTTTGCTTGGTGATAACAGTAGGGAATAGATGTTCCTTTCTGATGATGTACATTTTCATCCTATAAATGGCTTGGCTTATCAGTAGTACTTCTGAGATTGTTTTCTAATGTCTCAGCAGGAATTCGAAAAAGATCCATCCTAATCAATTCCAGTCAGGAGGAGGTAGTTTTATGGAGATAATCAGAATATCTTCATTGAGTTGATGTATTTTATTATTTTTCTTGGGGTTTGCTCATTGTTTATGTGTAAAAAAAATAAAAATTGGTGCCTCTCTTACATATTAGACTAAAAATTATATGCTAAAAATTCTCAGTAAGACAAAGATAGTAGCCTTGCTTTTGTAACTTAAAATTGATGCTTACTATCAGCAGTAATGCTCAATCTAAGTTCTAGCCTGAGAGGTCTCAAAGGTTATTTCTTCTTTGGGTACTTCATGGTTCAAAGTATCTAATGGTCCTCAGTTTTGTGTGACTATTGCCTTGCTTGCCTAGACTGCAAAAGACAAGACTTGGTGAACCACGTGGTCTCTTAGGCCTAATATTTCAAAATATTAGGACAACTTATGCTTAATGTAAAAGTCGTCAGTGAGCAAATTAATTGCATGGATGTCAGTTGGAGTAAAAATCAGTAAAAATCAGTGTTTCAAAAGTTACTTTATTTGATGTTACCTTAACCTGAGAGGAATTTGTCCTTTGGAAGATACCAAATTCAAGGAAGCTTTTCTTCAACCTTTGTTTCCCAGCATAGCGGGGTATCACACCGATGTGCATCTAGTTATGCAGATGTTTCTAATTTTAAATTACAGACAGAAAACACAGCTCTTCTCCCTCACTAAGGATCCCTGCATCAAGGCTGAGGAACAATCTAATTGCAGTGAGTCAAAGGCCTGATTTTCCTAGTGGTTTTTTTTTTTTTTTTGGTCTTCATAAGAGTTAGAGGTATTATATGTTGCAAGGAACAGTTACTGACTAAATAATTGTAAGTAACCAAATTCTCCATTTGGAGTCCAAGAAATGTAAGAAAAAAGACTTTTTTGGTCCTGTTTACAGGTGTTACTGAAATCAGTGTTTTCTCACACCCTAGGGAAAAACTGAAAATGTTGGCACAAACATCAGTATATGTGAAATAAGGTCTTTGCACTCTGTTCTTGACTATGTTTTGAGGCTGTCTTGCTGCTGCGAGGCCTAATTTCATTATTCTTGTTTCTCTGACATCTAGTATTCTCTGGTATCCAGGACTGCAGTGTGTGTAGTTCTCCCTTTCTTCTCAGTCCTTGTGAAAAAGCTGACTTGTTTCATGACTCTGGGAGAAGATTGAAAGTTTCATTTAATCATTGAAGAAGTTACTAATGTAATATACTACTGAAGAACTCTTTGAGATTAAAAGTGTGAACTCTTACATTTCTGAATGACTCGGCAAGAGTCCTAAGGGGTAAGGATCTTCCCAAGTTTTATTAGGAAAGGGACCTTACTTTCCAGTCTATGTCTGTTATTCATTTGGTTTGTCAGAGGGAAGGAATGGTGACTGTAGTTTCACAGGCTGTGTTAGCACTAGAAAGTAATGGAGACCTGTCCCTTTTCAGCAGCTCAGATCTGATGGTATTCAGTGATACAGGTGTGACAAGCCCATCCCAGTGAGCAGCATAGCTTCGACTGAAGGCACCATCTAAACTGTGCACAAGATGCCCACGTTGCACCTGCCAAGCAGAGTGGATGAAGTACTGCTGTTACAACGATGTTCCTCTCTGAAGCCTCTTCCTGGAGAAAGGATGAGATTGCCTAAGACACAGGAACTTTTGTTGCATAAAGAAATTACTTTGAAATTGATTTCTAGTATTATTCCACTTACAAATTTTCATTTTTAGAACTGTTTTTACAACAGGATTGTTAGTTTTCTAATTCTCTGTAGATGCCACTATTCACAGTTCATTTTTCAAGTGTTTTTGAATGTAAGTGGTTCAACAGTTAGTTAAAAACACCAATTTTTTTTATAAGATGTTAGTGTCATGTCTTCTGATTTCTAATTATTTTGTTTTACTGTTGCTGTTAAAGGAAAGAAATCCCTTATGATTGATTTCTTTTCTGCATCCTGTAGTGATGCTTGACGTTTGTGTGCATTCTTCTTCTAATACTTGTCCATGCTTAGTTAGTCCTTTCATTTTACAAAACTGTACTTAAAGTACTCCTAATAGATTGCTAGTGTATGAAAAGCCATTTGTCTTCCATCTTTTGCATCTCTTTATTGATTCCCAGCCCGAATTTCCTAAAATCTCAGGGTTTTGCCATGCTTCTAAATACTGCTGTAGTAACATCTATTCAAAATGTTTCCATTGAGTTCAGTTTGTGAGGGTTCTGTAGTCAGTTCCTAAATTAAGAATTACAGGATAGGAGCTGCACAGATTTGGCTATCATTTATGAAAAGTTAGTTGAACCGTATTACAACTGTAGAGCATATTCTTATTCATTATTGGAAATTAGAGTTGTCAGAATGAATTCACTCAAGGTAAATCATTCTTGGTCAACCTGATTGCCTTCTGTGATCATCTACATGCTTTGTTCAGACAGTTCTCCCCTGAGATTGTAAGACTTCTGGAGGAAATAAATGGAGACAGTATCTGCAGAAGCTCTCCCCTTGATGGAATAGGAGCCAGCAGGTAGTCATGTATGTGTGGAATTCCATCTAGAACAGATGGACTTCAGTTTTCTCTTGGAATATGTACACAGATGTTCATGTGCTCTTTGTCTATCTTGTTTGCAAACTTTATTACTTAACTGGAAAATAAAATAAGTTCCCTTACTAATAATGTTCAAAATTTTTTTTTTTTTTGTAGAAAAATTTGTACAATTTGATCTTGGTGGAAGAAAGTTGTTAGAAGTTTAAATCAAAGTCAATGTTTACGAATTATGTAAAAGCATTTCTCTGAGGACACTTGAATAATAATCCTCAGGTTCTCTAACTTGTACTATGAAATTAGGTGTTCAAAGGCTTGGGAAAGGGGCTGAACAAGACTTTCAGAGGGCCCTTCAAGCTTCAGCCATTCTGTGTAGACTGCATCTCAGTTTTATCCCTACCAGCTCATTCTGCATGGCTGAGAATTCTGGTGATCAGAAGACATCAGCTCCTGTACCTTGCTAAGCAGTTATTGAGTATCTTTGCATTGCATTATTATTATGGTTTCAGTTCTCTTCTGGAAATATTGAAGTTCTGTGTCTTAGGGTTGGTACAGATTTTTCCTGTGATACTAAAAATTATAGAGTAACTCAAGGATTATGCTTGCTATGTGCTCCTAATAGTAATGTATATGGCAACCATCTTTAAGAAAAAATACCAGATTGACTTTCTTAATCTCTCCCTCATGGGTCAAGTATGCAAAATGCTGTATTTTAATACTTCAGTAACATTTATGCCACTTACTTTTAGAAGTATGGGTTTTTTTTCTATATTGTATAAAAATATTGCATTTGTATTATTTTTGAAGTATTGTTTCATTGTTATTATGACTATTCGTCTATATTGGTGTTTAGTTGGCAGTGTCTTCTTTTCAGAGAAAATGGCCAGTTTGCTAGTTGAGTGTCTCGTAATATCTCAAGGTTTTGTTTACTGCCTTTTTTCTATGTTATAGCAGCAATTTTTGAGTTCCTTCATTTACCACTTCATTCCAAAGACTCATGATAAAGCCTCTACTTTACTTGTGAGTGTCTGTACTTTAATTAACAATCTCCTTGAGTCATACTGGGATACTTGATCTGCAGATAATTCAGCCAGTGCAGACCTCATTCTTTTAGGTCCATGAAGAGGCCACAGAATGAAAACATTTCAGTTGCCCCATCAGTGGCCAGTTTTGTATCCAGAAGTTCAATGGAGAGCAGAATCTGCTGTTGAGCACCACTTCCTCTGATTCTTCCACAGATGTGAAGAAACTGATGAACAGATATAAAAATAACATCATCTGGTCACTGTAAATGAGCACTGTAACACTCAGTGCTGTTCTAGTCATACAAATTTGTTACTCTGTATCTCCAGGAAGAAGTGGGAGCATAAGATTAACATATTTAAACCAAAAACTCATTAACCTTTTCCCAAGCCAAGTTTTTAATTAATGTATATTGGCAGGTCTGTGTAGCCTGAAATCCTCAGTGGGTAGATATTTTTTATCCTTGTGGTTCTATTGGAAAGAATCCACTAGAATTTTTAAAGGGTTAGTGCAAACCTTGGTTGCTATTACTGGAGTCTGGGCTTCAAACTCAATACCATGATATTTGGTGCATTTTGATGATTTTACCTAAATGATGGAACTACATAACTGTTCTTAACAGACTTGTAATAATGTCGATTTTAAGTAAAAATAGCAATATAAGCAAATATCATGATAAATGAATCAGTGCTATCAAGGATCAAAGTAAGTAGCTGTGTAAACCCATGTAACTTGACAACTGTTAGCCTAATAGGAGTCTTAGCTCAGCAGTAACTTGTTTGCTTTCTTGGCAGAATCAAAAATGAAAAACAGCTCAGGGTGTGTGTTCTATAACATTCCCTGGAGTTAAGTGGTAATTTGACTCTACTCGATTGAAAGCCATAGTGCTTTTCATGGGTTTTTTTTCCACATAAAGAGGAATACAGGGGAAGGGAACAGAAAGAAATGGAAGGAAACTTTCTTTGTATGTATTCACTTTTTTATTCAACAATAAAATTACATTTTCAGTTCAGCAAGAACTGTTAAATAGCTGCTTAACTTGAAAGGAACCTGAATTTAAGTACCGTAGGTTTAGATTGTGTCACTGTTCTGTTTATTCGGGTGCTTTGCAATTTTGTGTTCTAAGGGGTCATAAATTAACTATAACTCAGAATACTTGGACACCCATTAAAGCTAAGGTATTTTTTTAAATATGAAAAAAAAATCATGCTTTTGAAAGGAGTCCATAGCTAGTGGTGCAAATAGAAAGTGTAAGTGAAGAACCAATTCTGACTGACAAGCTCTAGGAAGCAAACACCTAAATTTATAAAATTCTTGGGGGGATAGACATGTATATTTGTATATGCAGGAATTCAGTCTTATTCCAATATCAAATTTAGCTTGGGATAGATTGCTTTGTTCACTTGTTGTTTTAAGCTGCAGTGAGCATTCAGACAAATTGCTTTATGAACTAGTTTGAATTTGCCCCTGAACATGATACTGGGATACTTTTTAAAAAATAACCAACAACTACCCACCCTTTCCAACTTAGCAACAAAAATAAGAAAAAAAATCCCAAACTCAAATCCTTCCCAAAACCAACAAACCGAACTTGAATAGAGAAACTGTAGAACTTTAAACAACTATTAATTTTCTGATAATTATCTTTGGATGGGGAACTCCTGTATTTCAAGATCAATGCTAAGTATAGCCATCAGTATACACTCAGATTTGTTGGTGACTTAGTATAGAAAATAAATGGTTTGCTACCACTGCACAAATCAGTCCTCTCAGTTCACATGCTACCAATATATGACTTTTTCCACCTTAGGGATGAAGACGTTTTCTTCCATATAAAGCTGTTACTGTCCTTTATTTTACCTTTGAAAAAAACCCCAAATCTGTAGTTCATAGTTTCTTTAGTTTCCCCGTTCTCTTAATGTATTGTTGTTTGAAAAACATGGTACATAAATAAGAAATTTATTCTCCCAAAATATTTTAAAGACATGGGCAGAATTCACAAATGATGACTTCAACATTATGAATGCATATATAGATTCTATTTCAGCATTGATGAGGAGGCTTGATGGAGTTGACTTGCAAGAAGAATAAAATTCACCTTGGAAAATGGACTCATAGTACCATTTTTTGAGCAATTATTTTACTTTTAAACATAATTTTAAGAAGAGGAATACATCTGACCCCAGTTTAAAAAAAGAGGTGAAAAAAGCTATGCTGTTGGTGGGATTTTCAGGCATGTTTTTTACAGGTGTAAAAGATTTGCAGGCAGTCCTCAGCCTGAAGGTCTTGTTATTGCTGTGCTTTAATGGACTTAAGCCGTCTTCACTGGGATATGATTGAGTGTAAATACTTCAGGCAAGCTTCATCAGCTGACAAATAACCTCAGTTTGAAAGAGTGGACTTTTGGAAGTCTTTTCATTGGTCTTGTGGACCAGTGAAGTTGTGTTCCCTTTTTGTAACATTCATCTCCTAGGTGATGAAAGCACAGCCAGTTTTGCTGTCCTCATGCAGGGAGTTCATCCAAACAAAATGCAAAGGGATATGTGCTGCCTATCATTGTGATGGTGGTTGTTAATCAGCAACACATGCTTAGAGTGTTTTTCTGTGAAAGTTTTTCATTGGCCAGTGTGAAGTCATGAATGGTGAAAAAGTGGCAAATGGATGCCAGCAAATGCATGCTTTGTTGCACTATGGTGAGAAACGAACCGATGACATGCATTGTAGTTGAGACTAGTCCCCCCCAAAAATGCAGTGGGTCTGGGAGGTCCCAGTCTTACTGTCCTGCCTTGTGTGAATGAGAAGCTCAGACTGTGGTCTAGCACAGAGGTTTCCACAGTGTGTCCTTTCACTGTGCTCTTACTGCAGACTCAGGGAAGCTAATGCTGAGAAGTAAGCATGTTTTTAGAAGTCTAGAGATTGGCATATGTACAATAGAAATCTTAGGGACTTACAGATTTTAAAAGTTGAAAATTGCCTGTTTTTTTTTCCACATCCCAACTTACGCCTTAATAACTAGAATACTGAATGATCTCATAAGTGCTCTGGATGTTTCTTCAGTTTCTGAGAGGTTTTGTGATTGGTACTGAAAAATTTTCACTAAGGATGAGAAACTGTTAAGCATCCAACATTTACTCAGTATGCAAAGTTATTCTTAGAGAGATATTGTGTTATCACTATAAAGAAAATAGTGAATTCTGTTTTTACACAGGTGTAATCGTGTGTATGTCACATCACCACATCTGTTCTGTATTGGTTTTGTCAATGAATCAAGTGTGAGAACTGCTCTACGTTAGTACCTTTTGTTTGAAACACACCTGCACTTGCATCATAAATTTATCCTGTCTGCAAAACCTGAAAGTAATATGAAAAAATTCAGACATAGAAAAAGTATAGTCATTAGAAAATAAACATTTGCCTTTTATTTTTAGGTCAGAAGACTTGTCTCCACCTACATGGTATCTTTCCTTACCTCTATGTACCGTACGATGGTTATGGACAGCATCCAGAATGCTACCTTCGTCAAGTGGCGTTCAGCATTGACAGAGCACTCAATGTGGCTTTAGGCAATCCATCTTCTACTGTTCAACATGTTTTCAAAGTATCATTAGTATCTGGAATGTAAGTATGACCTGTCAGGAGCTTTGGTTGGTTGTTTTGAATGGGTTTTTTGCAGTTGTACTACATAGAAGCACTTCGGACTTGGGTGATTGCAGTGCTAATCCTTTTCCATTCCCCACCCATGTATGTCTTCATACAGGGCTGTACAATTTCTAAATAACTCTTCTCGCTTGCTTTGACTTTAACATAGTTAACAGGTTTTTCCAAAAAACCTTCTTGACACGACCATTTTCTCCTAAATTGTATGCTAGTATCTGTAATTTTGCAAAATCCAGTCTTAGCTTTTTCTGTCTCTGCTGTTAGAGCAGTACTTTCCATGCAGCATGATGTTCTACCTCTCTGGATTCTTCCAGGTTCTCTGAGACCACACATGTCTTGCAGGAGACTGATTCTAAGTGTTTTTTGTTTGTTTGTTTGTTGTTTTTTTGTTTGGTTTTTTTTTTTTTTTGGTTCAGATGAAATGGCCCCCACAGAGACTTTCAGGTCATGTTTATCTGTCTGATTCTTACAGCAGCACAGGCCAGGAAGTGGGGGCTCTTAAATATACATTTACTAATCTGTCAAGATGACCATTGTGTTTTATTTGGCGTAGCTTTCTATATTGAATGTTAGCATTTTAAGGATTCTACTAGTTAATTTTTATTTAACTTGCATAACCAAGGACTGAAAGATAAGTCAAATCATAATGAATAATAGGAAAGTATCCTGGAAGAGCAAAGGTAATCAAAATACATGCATTCAGTTTTTTTGTCTTCAAAACAATGTAAACGCTAATTTTCAGTGTTGTGCCACACTATGTTTTATTTGCTTTTTTTCATCTATTTCTGAAATATATTCTTTCTAATTGTTAAGTGTAGGAGGATAATGTTTCTCTTCCCAGCCAGTTTTGGTGGCTTCCAGATATTGTGAGTAAAGTGGCTGCAATAACTTGTTTTATTTTCAGTCAGAACTTTCTGATGTTTTTACTGTAACAGAGAAGTGAAACCTACCAAATTTCTTGATGTTCTTTTTGTGAGAACCATGTAGATTGTGGTATAGCTGTTCATCTCAGTAGTGAAAGCTGGGCAGAGTAAATTGTTGATGACAATCTTTTCTTGAATATGTGAGAAAAGAACAGGTAGAAATTAGGAGAACCTGCCGCCTCTTCACCTCTCTTGCCTTAATTTCAGAACAGTCATTACTTAAAGTCAGCTCCTCATTGCCTCAAAGCAGCATGAGAGTGTTTCAGGTATTTTGTTTGTTTGCACAAGAAGTTAATGGAAAGACCTAAATGAAATATGTCTTCATCTTTACCTGAGTAGATAGACATGCTTATTTAATATTCCTTCTAGTAGAATGTCATTGAATAAATGCCACAGCATAACCGGCTAGCTCATTGCTTTTATTTTTTCTCTCCAGGCCTTTTTATGGTTACCATGAAAAGGAGAGACAGTTTATGAAGATTTATCTTTACAATCCTGCAATGGTGAAAAGGTAAGGATGTGGAAGTACAAAGTTTCTCTGATTTCCTTATATCTTGAATTAAAAAGTCAGGTTTGAAACAGGATTCACCAGTAACTTAACAAAATAAAAGCTCCAAAATTATTGTCTCATGATTTTCAAAACACCTTAAGATTTACTAATTTTAAATCACCAATAATCTTTTAAAGCAGTAGAACGTTAGGAAAGCAATACCAAAACATACTTGCCTTTACTTATTCTGTGTTTACTGTAATTTGTGAACACTTAAACAAATTTGCATTAGCTTACTTTTCCCGTAACTCTTAAGGAAAACAATGTAGCTGTCTTTCATATGGCTTCATTTCATCTATTATGAAGTAAATTTTGGTAGGTTTTAATTCCAGTAAAATTATTGAATTTAAGATTTACTTCGAAAACTGAATAGCTTTTGTTATTAGACAGGTTCTCTATTTCTCAATAGAGTGATGTTCTATTGTATAAAAATGCTGTTGATTTCAGTATTACTGTCAAAGTAGCTGCAGTAAATTCAGGAATAAATAAAAGGGAATTATTTCCCAAGCATAAACAGAAGTCCCTTGAGTGTGTACTATTACATACTGTAACTTTTTTTCTAAAAGGTCCAATACATGATCATAAGACAGGATTGTCTGATTTTTCTTCTAGGCAAGTGAAGCTTTGCATAATTTAAGATTTCTGTATTAGTGTATGACGGGACAGTTGTTTCAAAATTTGGAGCTTCTCATGTTTGACTTGCTCATATTCAAATAAGGACTGACACTTCACTTAAATTATTCCTTTATTTTTTCTGTATGAAACTGTATTTTTAATCCCAGTTTGTTACATTTAGAAATGCTTTGTGCTTTTCTTTGTTGTGTACTGTTATTTTGAGGTAAACTTATTGTACCAGTTTATAGTTACCCAAATACTTGCAGTTATTTTTTAATGTGTAGCTGTTTAAAAGAGAGGATTCTTTTTCTGAAGATTTACAACTTCTGCAGAGTTGTAAAATACTGCTTCTAAGTATACAGTATGTAGCTTGAAAACCGTGAAGGACATCGTATTTGTCATATATATGTCAACAAGAACTAGAGGTACTTTCAAACTTACTACTGGTGTGTAGGCACACAGCTACCACAGTTGTTCTGTTGAAAGATTCCCATGCCCTATAGTGACTTTTGGATCATTTGCAGGAATAGAATATTTTAAGATATTTTTTCAGAGAATTTCGTGTTTTTAAGGCTGAAGGATTCAAGTTTCCTTTGCAACTAACACCCAGATATTGTATCATTATTAGCAGAGATAATTTTTGTTCATCTGTTATTAGTAAAACACAGTTCTTAAGTTAAAAATACAACTAAGGCAAAATTTAAAATGTCTACGTATTCTATATTTTGTTAAAGTCAAATATCAATATTGTTGTACTGAAATATTTTTTATTTATGTCCTATTTTTTTTATGTCTTTTAGAGTTTGTGAGCTTCTGCAAGGTGGAGCCATAATGAACAAATCTTACCAGCCTCATGAAGCCCATATTCCCTACCTCCTCCAACTCTTTATAGACTACAATTTATATGGAATGAATTTAATAAACCTGGCTGCTGTCAAATTCAGAAAGGCAAGGAGAAAAAGTAAGCTGTTTATTTTTTAAGACCAAATAATTGTATTGAAGGCTAAAAACTACCATTTTGAACAAGATGTTGCTAGCTGTCAGGCTTTTGCTTTATTTTGGCTGAAGGAGTGTTGTATTGTTTCCCTAAAGTTAACTTTCTGTGTCAAAACAAAAACAAAGTTCAAATGTAGCATTTTTCCTTTTTATGCCTCGGTGTGGGAATTGAGGAAGAGCAAGCTTCCTGAAATGAGATGCTGTATATCAAGAAATGTGTATTCTGTCAGCTGTGCAGCTGTGGCCATTTCACAAGATGACCACACCTCTTTTCTAGAAGATGAAAAATTGTTGATATTTAGTTGAAGAATTGACATTAAAGATAGCATAATAATACTGTTGCTTTATTTTTTTTTATGGTTTTGATTCTTACATCAATTCAAATTCCTTTTTGTTTTTTCTTGTTGTAATAGTGTCTTTATGAAATTATGGCTAATGATTTTGCTCTGATGGCAATCAATGTTAATTAAAATGCTTGTCTTTGTGCTAAAGTCATTTGCTCTAAGGTAAAATTTGAATTATTAGTGTGTGAGCAAAGGAGGCATTCTAAAAATTAATTTGGCATTTTGGATGTGCACACTGACTTAATAAAAATTAAGTTTAGTGAGAACATCCCTAGTTCTTTCAAATTCTTTATTATAAAGGAGAGCTAATAGTAGGAAAAGTATGCCTTTGGTACGTAATGTTTAGTAAAATAAGTATCATTTACTTAAATCATAATTGTTCCTACAGCAAAAGCAGAATTTGAAAAGAATGTTGAAATATCTTTCTGTAAAAATGCCAAACAACAATCATGCTGAATTTCCTTTTTATTTTTATGCATGTATATTCAGATGGCAGTAGATTAGCCCAGGGAGTTTTATAATTAATTCTTGTTTAAAGGAAAATACTCCTTTCGTACCCAGCAATAGGCCACACTTCTTGCTAGTGTCAAAACTGTAGGAAGGCAAAAGCTCTGCCATGGACAGAGCATCTTCAGCATTTTCAGTCCTGAGGAAGTATAGTCAGGTACCTTTAGTCTTCAAATCAGCCTTCTGGAGTCATGCCAATATGATTGTATCAAATAGTTGCTTCCATTTTTTTTCCATGGCTCTTTTTTTTTTTCCCTCACTTTCAGATGATAGATGAAAAACATAAGCTGTTTATCTTCTCCTTCATCATTTATTTAAGGATGAGAGACCTAAGTTGAATGGGAACAAGAGGAGCATAGGATGAGACCGGTGGACTTAGGCTATTCTTATAGGGAAAAGTCCAATAAAATCAAAGGAAAAAAATGACTCTACCTTGTCTGGCTTGATCCAGATACTGGCTGCAGAGCTCCTAGGAAGATTCATGCTGCTTTGCATGGCTCCACATTACACATGCATCAGCAGCCTGCCTCAGTCTGTTGGAGTCCCTAGGCACAGGATCACTGTCTGTTGCTCCTGGCACAGCAGCCGAGTGACAAATGGTTTGTCCCTGGTGCAGCCTTACAGAGGCACTGCTGTCAAGAGCCTGTCCTTGTATAGCAACCCTCTCTGAGCTCAGGCTGCTGGAGTGGTGTGGAAGGCACAGCCTCTGCTTATGCCTGACACATTTTACCTGCCTGTTCCTGTGCCTTTGTGTTGTGGGAGTGTACATTCTTTTCAGTCAGGTGTAGCTGTGTCACACAGGCCAGGCCAAACATTGTTTCTTAGACAGCAGTAAAAGCCTTTGCCAAAAGATGTGCAGCAGACACTTACCTTACTTCCCTTGCAGATGATGATATAAAAACTTGCCTGGCAGTTAAAATGTTTGTTTGTCAGTGTAAGGAAGCAGCCTCAGGAGCGGTATTTTTGTCACTAAGATAAGTCAGTCTTTTTTGAAGACTGAGAGAGGTCAGCATGCAGATTTCTAGTAGCAGGAATATCCTGCCTTCATCAGCTTGTATTCAGAAGGTGCAGTGATGCTTGGAGAGGCTGATGGGGAATAGAGGCTAGACAGAGTTAAAAGAATAAAGCAGGTATTTATTAAAAGACCTTAAAAGGATACACCTTGGGCAGTACAAGAGCCTGGCCAGGCCTACACTCAGGGTGGATCTAAGATAGTTGCAAGGTGAATGACTGGTCATGAGCCCCCACCCTTTTTTAAATTTTGGTCCATTTACATGTTGGGGTTAATTGTCCGCTTATAGCATCAAGTAATGATGTCCCATCCTCCCAGTTTACTTTTTCCACTTTGAAGTTGGTTTTGCTTTTTGGGCCTTAGGCTGTAACAGTTGTCCTTGGTTCTCAGGCTGGAAAAGGGTTGTTTTGTCTAACTACCCTGTGAAGAGAACTTGCTAACACTTTATATGAAGTCCAGAGTTACACACCAAGGCAGCATAGAGTCTGAAAAATATGAAAGCTAAAACTTAAAGTATCAGCAGCAGTTCATTTTCTCAAGTCCTTGTCTTTATGGGCTGTGAAGAAGGCTGCCTATTCATTCAAGCACCACATACCACTGTAAACTGCTGCAAAACTTTTATTTTTCAATTGCTGAATCTGCTTCTGTAATATGACTCTGAAAGACCTTGATGTGTCTTTGCTTCTGTCTTTAAAGATCTTTATATCAAGAGAAGGGGAATAATGAATGTCCTCAAATTCCTATCCCTATGATTAACTTTACTGAAGAAACAAACTGATACAGGAATTTGAGCCTCGATTTTTAGAAGTATATGAAAACAGCAATGATAAGGAATAAGAAAGAGAATAATGCACTGAAACTGCTGTGGTGTGGTATTTGAAATGCATATAGTTTTTAAAAATAATAGTATATATTTTACCAGTTGGCCTACAATCTAGCATAGCTGCTGTGAGGTGTATTTTCCTTTAAAATATAAAACTATTCAGTCCTATGTCATCAGCTTAAAATAATCAAGTTGCAGATGAAAAATAGCAAGAGATGTTTCCATGCATAGTCAGCTTACATTTTAATATGGAACGTTAGCTGATGTGCCACACAGTAAAAACATGGCTTTCTTCCTGGACTAGCTGCCCAAGGACAAGTCATCACTTTTGAACAGCACAGACAGTAAGGTGTGCTGGGTTTGAGCTGGATCTGTGCAGATGGGATCAGTGACTGAAACATGAACTGGCTCTGCATAAGCACGAGAGTGTCTTTTCACCCACTTGAATGCCACATCCTTGTTCCATGTTAGTGTACTTAAGAGTCTGATGTAGGGGCAGGGTTTGCAGGAACCTAGTTTGGGTGCAGTAAGCTTGGTCTGGAACATATGGAATTAAGCCTGCTTGCTTCTGTTTGTAGCTTCTAAGGTTCTTTTGGCATGGTGCTTGCCATTTGCTTCTGTAGTAACTTAGGGCTTTTTGCTACATGACATATCCCTAAACCTAATATTCCAAGTAGTGGAATTCACATTGGCAAGACTATTACAAAATTTATAGAATAAAAATACATGTTCTAATAAATATTTAATTGCTGAAGTCCTGACAATTGAATTAATTGGTGTAAATTTAACAAATGCAAAAGCGTTTGCTATGGCTGAAAGGGAAATTTAATACCAGAAAAATGCTAGTGTGTGACACCGACATAGCGGAGAAAATTCAAGGTTCAAGCTGGTCTTTCAGGTAAAAGTGGGAGACTGAGTATCAGTTTTCAAAGACTTCTCCCATTCTGCCTCCTTCCAACTCCATTCCTGGCCCTTTTTCTTTCTTGTGCCGTATCCTGTGTATATTGTCATTCCTTTCTCTGTAGACTGAGGGTTCAGGTGGAGACCTCAAGGGAGGTAGGAATTCTAGGAGGTAGGAAGAGGACTTCACCGGCATGACTTTGGAGCACTCTTCCATATACTGAGATCTCCGAGCAAACTTAAAGTGTTTTCTTTATTTGTAAGTCAGACAACATCTGATTTCACTGTAGGTTTCTACTGCTGCTACTACCACTGTATCTGGAATGTATTGTGTATTCCCTCAGCTCACAGATAAGAAAAAGAAGTGTGAACTAGAATTTAGTGTTTTCTCTGGCTTCTGATTTCCATTGGGATTTGAACTGTGGACCCAGAAAATTCTGAAGTTTACCTCAGACTGTATGATTTATTTTGAAATTTTCACAAATAGGAGAAGGTTGAATTTAGGCTAAGGTATGACTGGAGTGCAACAAATGTAGCTTGAATAATGTCAATGTGTTGGAAGTATATTTTTCTTTTTATATGTGTCTACATGTTAGAAAGAAAATCAGATTGTTTATAGGATAGCATAGTCAATGGGTGAAGATGATATTATGCAGTGCTGTTTATTCTTTAGGAACAGGTGGACTGGTAATATTAAATAATAAATGCACTTCTATAATGATATTTGTAAAAAATACTGCCACATAAATTAACTAGTTTCTCATTCTGCTTTTTTCCCTAGGTGATACATCAGGTGTAAGTAAACGTCATAGAACTCATTTGCCAGAAAATTCAAGCAACGTATCTTTCACTGAATGGGAAGAAGATGAAATACCAAGGTCGGCATCCCAGGTTTTTGTGTTGTGTGCTCTATGTTCCTACATACATCAACTTGCAATGTGATACGGAGTTTCAGTCTCTCTTTTAAAGGACCCTTACATGTTTTACATTGTTTTGTTTTTTTAAAAAAGTGATTATGTGACACAAATTATCATTATTTAGTTTCTCTATATAATCTTGGTCACCTCACACTTTATGATTTATGGTTATAAAAATTCATCTGGAGAATAATGGGCAAAATTCGACTTTCTGAGTTTTGGAATGATGACTTTGATGAAGAGTTAAGCAAGCTTAATAGTTACAGAGAATATTTACACATCAGTTCACAGATTGTGCTTTTGTAATCATCCTTAACTAACATGATCTCACTGGGGAGGCCACATCTTGAACCCTCTGTTTGGTTTTGGGCCCCTTAATTCAAGAAGGACATTGAGGGGCTGGAGCAAGTCCAGAGAAGGGCAATGAAGCTGGTGAAGGCTCTGGGAGCACAAGTCCTGTGAGGAGCAGATGAGGGAGCTGGGGTTGTTTAACCTGGAGAAAAGGAGGCTCAGGGGTGACCTCATTGTTCTCTGTAACTCCCTGAAAGGAGGTTTTAGCCAGGTGGGGGTCAGTCTTTTCTCCCAGGTAACAAATGGGAGGACAAAATAAAATGGCCTGATAAAAGGAGGGTAATAAATAATAATAACAATAAATATAATAAACAATAAATAAAATAATTTACATTAATTTGTAATAATTACCATAATAAAGAATAGAAGAGGTGAATAGAAGGGAAGTTTAGATTGAGTATCAGTTTGTTCACTGAAGGGGTGGTCAGATGCTGTACTAGACTGCCCAGGAAGTTGTGGAATCTCCTGGAAGCATTCAAAAAACACTTGGATGTGGTGCTTGGGGGACCTGGTTTCGCACTGCTAGATTAATAGTTGGACTAGATGGTCTTAGAGGACATCTCTAATCTTAAGTACTCTATGGTTCTATGAACAGTGTGTTATCAAAGAATTTCAGGTTGTCCATTTCAAATGGTAGCTACTGAAGAATCTCAGCTTAGAATTTTCATCTCTGTCTCCCATGCTTTTCCTTTTTCCTACACATTTCCTACTCTACAGTTTGTAATCATTTTACATCTGTAAGAAAATGGAATATTCTGCAATTTTCAGGGTTTTGTGGCCAGAGTTGGGGAGGGAAGTTCATAGTATCTGAAGCTACTTTGATTTGTATAGTTTATCTACAACAAGTTCTTTCTTTAAGCTATTTGCTAATGCTTGGCACATACTTGTGTCATCTGGTTATCTTCTCAGTCTTTGGGTGGATCCTGTCATTGTTCTCTGAAGAGCTTATTATGGGCTCATTATGCCACATGTTCTGTTAGTATGTACTGGGAGAATTTGCTTCCCCAGTAGAAAGTGTGTGCATTAAACCATACTTCAAGTTTTTCTAGCATGCAAAAACATGAGTTTGTGTTGATTACATCTGATTTTCTGAGTCTGTTACTACTTTAAGGGGATTTTGCAACAACATTCATGGGATAGTTGTATTGCAATTTTACTTCTGGTCACTTTATGTGCAGTTGTTCTTGGGCTTTTTCTTCTTTTGGCTGCATATTTCATTCACAGTCCATTTCAGCTTTTATTTGGCTTGGTTCTGCAGGCCAGCTTATTTAAAGGTTGGATCATAAATTAGACCAGGATTATCTGATGTTACTTTACACAGATCTGGGGAAGGCAGTTAAAAAAAAGCAAAGTAGTACTTCCTGGCTGTCCAAACCAGAGAGGGATGAACTCAGCAGAGCAGGAGCCAAGGATGCATCCTCATGGCTCTAACCACAGGTCTTTCCTCCTCCTTCCATGTGTACAGCCAGGGATGCAACACCTCACTCATGCTAGTCCTTCTCCAGCACTCACATAGGTTCCAGAAGTGGGACGTTAACAATAATGGGGAAAATACCAAGGCTGTCCATTTCCCTGGCATTCATTTGCTGTACTTCTGTCAGCAGGAATTTATTTCTTGGATGTGAAGCCTGAATACTACATAATATACCACACAAATTCTCTGTGCATCATATGCAATGATAATGGTAGTTCCCAATTCACTTTACTGTTTCATTTATTATGTCAGTTTGGCCTGTGAGCATTTTAGGATTTATTAGTACAAGGTGTTTCTCTTTTTTT
>VXBU01006350.1:1318392-1381933 GCA_013400315.1 Bombycilla garrulus
TTTTTTTCCAATTGAGAATCTTCTGTTTGGACTCCATTATAAGTTCCTATAGGATCTTTTATCCCATTTTAAAATTTCATCCTGTTTCTATTAATCTACTTCTGAGTTATCCTGCTTTTGTTTTCTGATACTATGATCTGGTTATGTATCCAGCATGTCTACTGGCGTGCCTTATCAGCATATTTCATTACTACAGTGCTGTATTAATGAGATGTGAAGTAACTGGTCTATATTCAGTTCTACACATTTTGTATTGATGCTCTGACCTTTTTATATAATCAAGAGGAATTTCACATTTAATTAGCTCTTAACGTGCTTTAATAAATTAGGAACTCATTTGTGATTCCTGCAACTGAATTTGTTTACATCTGATACTGTTAAATGGTTTTTTTTTCCTAGAAAATTAATTTTTTTATTAAGGATATTCTACCATGACTATCTTCCCCATACTGTAGGACATCCATGCCATAACAAAGCAACAAACGTAAACTTTCCCAGTCTGATTTTACTCTGTTCTATATCTACACAAAATTATTTGCCTGTTAAAATTTCTTCTGGATTATTTATGAGAATCATCAAGTTAAAACAGTGTTCTTGTAAACAAACCCATACTGCAGTGCCACTTTCATATTGCATTCCTAATTAATTTCCTTTCAAATTCTGAAAATTTGCTTCTAGGTGGGCTTAATGGATCTTTAATTATCATGATCAGCCTTACTGAGGGTAAATCCGACACAGATAGTATGAAATACCTATCCAAGGAAACCCTTTTGTTTCCTGAAATGATTGTGACTCAGCTGTTTCTATTTTTGCAGTCTACAGCATTACTCAGTAGCTGTAAAGCTGCCTTTCTTCTTGTATTTCTCTTTTCTTAACAAAGTATGTTCTGTATTCCCAACATATTTACTTACATATCAACAGCTGTATTCATTTCTAGTTTTATGTGCAATACCTGCACAGTCCCCTCACTTTATTATCCAGTCCTCTTCAAGTTCTACCCAGTTCAAGTTGAGATATTTAACTGTTTTGTGAATTGTTTAGCAAAGTTTTTTTACTTGCTGTAATTTTATCACTTGATTGCTATTTTCAGTAGCCTTTGGTGTTTCTTCTAAATATCACTGAACTTCTGAATTTCTTTGTTTGTCCTTTATATCAGATGTGAAGACTGCATAAATCTTCCCCTACTTTTAAGCTGTATGCTGAAGTTATTACATGTTCTGTCAAGAAAAAGCAGGAAGGGAAAAGACAGTCAAATGTTGTTTGAGACCACAAAATTTCTAGGGCTGTCTTGTGTTCTTAGTGACTGAAATGTCTGTTCAGACTCATTATCCTTTGTGTACATTAAGAATACATTTAGAGATAGTCCAGCATGTGTCTGCCAAGTCCTTGCTGTAAGTGGCAGTTAACAAGTTCTCTTGCTTAATCAAGCAGTGCCAGTGATTCGGCATTTCGTGACTTTGGAACACATTATATCACTCGGCTGAAATGTAATTCTGGATACCTGGAAGGTAATATGCAAACTTTAAAAGTCACGTGCATAACATGAGTAGCATTTTGCATGAGTAAATGCTAGTGATGATTCCTTATTTCAAAAAATGTTTGAGGACTATGTCAAAGTTTCTTGGTGACAGAAATCCCTCTTTCATTCTAGAGAGCACCTTGCTACTCGGCCACTTACCAAGAACAGCATTCAACCCAGCCATGCTGTGTCTTGCTCCTGGCAAATCTCCAAATTATTGACTTGCTGTTATGATAAGTGCACTGTATTAAGCCAGAGATACCTTTTTAAATGTAATTCTAGAATGATTCTGTTATCAAGTAGACAAATGTCCAAAATCTCTAGTGCCCAGGAATCCCTGATGTTGTAAGGCTTTTAGGTATAATACTTGCCAGTCGTATTGCACTGAAACCTACAAAGCCTGCTCTAAAATGAGCAGCAGTCATTTCAACCTGGTAGTGCTACCCAACAGGTTTTGATATCAGGAGTTCTGGACATGAGACATATTTTGTTATCCCACTCAGGCAGCTGATAATAAATGATGAAACACTTCCATGAGTTCCATTGAGAAAACTTTCTTGTAAAAATCAGACTTTGAGAATCTGCCTGTCAAGTCTACCACTTGGACATGATGTGTTAAAACCAGAATGATTGGTAGAATGCTTTTGAGAAACACTTTATTTTTTTAAATTCTACATTTGCTATTAGACATTAGTTTATATGGAAGTGGAGAGATCTGACAAATAACACTTCTGCACAGTCTAGCAGATATGTAATACTGCAGATTTTTGCTATGTTTGTGACTGTCATAATTGCTTTTCTCGCTTGTCAGCCTGTGCATGTTTTTATTTAGCTGTTTGATTTTTTTAATAGAATGTGCACATTATTTAAGTCACTTGAACATCCTGAAAACAATGGCATGTTTTCTGCCATGAACAGAGTATGGAAAATTATTATGTCAAATTTTAGAGTCCTTATCAGCACAGTTGAGTAACACCTTTCAGATTTGCCTTGGAGTTAGGTTTGTCTCTTCTGCTCAGTTTACAGTTACAAATACCTCAGATGTCATCATTACAGAACTTGTTTCCTTAGGTTGTCATTAATATTGGTGATTTAAGATACTGACCTTTTTGATTACTCTTCAAGGTTTTTAAGGGCTTTGCTCTACTTAGCTATATGTAGTGATTTTTTTTTTAAAAGGGTTGACTGTGGCCTTAATTCATTGCATCAACATCTGAGAAAACCAAGTGTTGGTAGTTTCTTTGAGCACAAGTTTCATTGTAAACCATAGTTTTTATCTCAGTGGATAGCGTGAACAAACAATTACTTTCTTCAAAAATAAGGACTATTTTCTCTGTTCTCAAAATAATGGATTTGGAACTTCTTATACAAAAGTAAAATGGATTTGTATTGTAGTTTTTCACCTAGTGTGTAGGTATAAAAGGCATTTTAAAATTAACCGGTATAAGTATCCCAAGTAGCCTAGCCATGGCAACTCAGTGTTGTGCAACCCTGATTTATCTTGCTTCTTCGGAGGGTAAATTTCTGTTCTCCTGCAGCTGGGCTGCTTCTGCACTACCTCGCTTAGCCCTGTCTTTCATATATCTCTATTACAAGTCTTATCTTGGGACCAATTCTTTTTACCTTCCTTCTTACAATATGAAACGTAGATGCTGTGGAAAGCTTCACCTGGGACTTGCTAATTCATCTTTTCTAACCTTGTTCTAATACAGATATTCTCAAATCATGGTTTTGGTATTACCTAATCAACTACTTTTCTTTTGGGAACAAATGACTTGTTGGCCTTTGTGGTTCACATGAATGTTGCAAAGCGTGTAGTGCTACTGCCGTGACTTCAGCTAGTGCAAGTGTCTAGCAGCTCACCTTGACAAGGATGTTAAATGCCAAGCTAATGAACCAGTTGTATTGGGAAAACATTTTTTCAAGTCTAATGATGAATTTACTGTGTGTGTCAGGTGGCTTTATTAGCTTCCACAAAAGTCTTTAGAGTGTGCAGTGACTGCCAGCCCTGCCTTCATCATCAATGTTAATGGTAGCTATGATGATAAATCCTGGATTTGTTTCAGAAAAGGCCTGATTTGAATAATATGCCATGTAAATCAAAATACTATAGTTTTTGACAGAGGTTCCTCATGTCTGTCTGATTTAGAGCTTGGGCAAAATGACCTAACTCCCTTCTAGTTGCTCAAATTGTTTGAATGCGTTGCAGACAAAGAATGTGCTTCAAATTAATATTACTATGGAAAAATACTTAAGTACATTAACATCTAGCAGTTTGCTTTAATTCAGCAATATTGAGTTTAGTGTTATTTTTAAGTGAGAAATCCATATTAGAGTCTCTTTTAAGTAAGAAATCTGATTACCTGCGAAGCTCTTGGCCAGTTTTGTCTTAGGTCTTAAAAAGTTCTCAAATCACATACTCTTGATGGGGATGTGGAAAACCAAGACATGGCTTTGAGTTTTTTTTGACGAAGCGTCCTAGCTAAATAAAGGGAAAACAACAGAAAACTTTCTTTGTCAGAGGAAAAGCAAATGCTTCAGTTAAAGGTTTTAGTCATCAAACTCTTCAGAAACAGGTCACTAAAACACATTTTTTTCTTCAACTTTTCAAAACCCTTCTTTCTTTCTCCCCAACTCTCATTAGTTTTTTTGGGGTTTTATTGTATTTAAAAAAAAAATTAGTGAAAGTGGGAGGCTCATATCTTTTATTTTTGTCTTCTCCAGACAAGTCAAGGCAAGTCTTTACAACATTTCTGATATCACTGACCATTCTGTATCGTGGTCCCTTTTTGCTTGTTCCCAGAAGTGTTTCGATTTTTTAATGTGAGCTAACAATTCTTGCAGCCTCTTCCCTCAATCTTGTTTCCCACTAATCTTGCACTTGTTTCTTACTGTGGGATCAAAATACAAGTTTCAGCTTGCCTGCGGTTCCTGTTGCCCAGTGTGCAGGCAAAGGTCTGTTTGAATCCTTTGATGAATGAGCACCTAAAGTGCATGACATGAAAAGTACACATTTTGAGCATATTGTGGGCTTCTTTCTCAGCTGATGACATGACTGGGAACAGAGGGACGTGATGGCACACATATAAAAGTGCACATAGAATCATAAAATAGTTTGGGTTCAAAGAGACCTTTAAATGTCGTCTAGTCCCGCTCTCTTGCAATGAACAGGAACACCTCTGACTAGATTAGGTTTCTCAGAGCCCTGTTACCTGGCATTGAATGTTTCCAGAGATGGGACTTCTCCCACCTCTTTTGACAGACTGTTCCAGCATTTCAGAACCCTCATAAAAAAAAAAAAAAATCTTCCTTACGTCTAGTCTAAATTTACCCTCTTTCAGTTTAAAACCATTACCTCTTGTCCTATTGCTACAGGTTCTACTAGAAAGTTGAAGAGTTTGAAGTGGCTTTTCAGTGTTGCCCTAAAAGATTTTAAAGGGTAAAGAGACTTCTACAATACACCTGGGAGATGGTTTCTGTTTGTTAGCTTTCTCTATGGACTCCCTAAAATTTGTTCACTGACAGCAGCAGGTGGAAGGTCACTGACATTTGCACATCTGAAAAGGCACAGCAGGAAAGTGATCAGATAATTGTACAACAATCTTGAATCTGTTTCTAGTGTTTTAAGTCTTCATCAAGCCAGTTATCCTTAGTTCAGTGTATGTTTGGGTTGTTAATACTCTCTTTCTTATTCACCAGGCTAAATAAAGAAAAAATTCTAGAAAAACTAGTTGTAAATGTTGAAATGCTCTGCATTGTTCTGAACTGTGAATGAGAGGGAAAATTTCTTACCACTATATTTTCTGAGTGCATGATCCTGCCTACACACCTGGTCCTACTGGCTGAGTTCTATAGAATATTTCATCTTGTATTTAAGGAGGAGAATATTATTGTAATTGCTTTAGTACTTGGAGTTATCTACTAGCTCTTTCTCTTCTCCTCACAGAAGAAAAAGCTAAACCCTTTAAGTTGAAGGTACAGATTTGTTATCTAATTAGATTTGGATATGACCATTATTTTAAGGGCTTGCAGGTGAGGATGAGAATTGATAGTTCTGCATTCAGTTAATCACTTCTGTTCCCTCTCAATAATTTTAGATATTAGGCCAGTTAAAAAACAATGATAATGCATGTTTTAAACTCAGTGTATTGGTAAAATTAACCCATGGTGTTTATGTTGTCACAGCTCTTTAATGTTGAAAGGTGTTGAGCCACAAAGTACCTGTGAATTGGAGGTGGATGCAGTAGCTGCTGACATTTTGAATCAACTGGATATTGAAGGTGAAGTGTTAATAACTTTCTATGTAAAATAGTTTTAGAACAGAAACCATGTTGTGGTAGTTCACTCTTCTTTTAAAGCTCATCTTAGTTAAATCACAGTCCATATATCAGTGTTAGGGAATTGTTGATCTCCAGATTTATTAAGTTAAAAAAAATTAACTCTGAAAGAAAAGAGATTATAAAAATAGTGTCTTATCAGAGCAATAAAAAGAGATTTTTGCTAATGCATAACAGAAGGTTTCAGACCTATGGAAAGAATAGTAATGGAAATACTGACATCATATGTGTGCATGTATGCATATGTACGTACATACACCTACATATATACACTACTTGGTGAGAAGACAAGAAAAAGCCAATTATCTAGATTACAAATAGAAGAGCTAGAAAAAAAATGAAGTTATGCCTTAACTTTTACATAATACCAAATCCTAAAGTAAGGTAGGAATGGCAATCAAAAAATAACAGGCTAGGATGACAAAGAGATGAGGAAGAGTATCAGAATTCAGTTTGGGGAAAGAACACTTTGTCATTTTGGCAGATTTCCCTTCATGTATAATTGCATATTTCAGCCCAGATTGGCAGGAACCCTGGTTTGCAAGCTATATGGGAGGATGAAAAGCAGCGACGGAGACAGAAATGTGAATCTTCTCAGATTAAGTCACCTGAGTCACAAGGTAAAAAATAAATATTGTGCAGCTGTTAATCCAAAACTTTGAATGAGAAGGAAGCAAGAAGACAGAATTTGAATTGGTATATGAAGTTTGAGGGATTTTTAGATGTACTGTTTTATTCACTTCTGGGCTTACTGATAGTCCCGTAGGTGTTTTCCAGTTTTGAAAGCAAGATGATGTAACCTTGCCTAACAACATCATGATTCAGCTGTCTGCAAAACATTCTAGACAGAATAAATGATAATGGCAGTTAAGATTGCATGCTTTGTGATGGAAAACATTTAAATACCGACAAAACTAAATCTGTTTATCTTGAAGCTTTCCGTAGTAGTTTATGCACAAGGACAGTCCCATTTAATTTCTGCAGAATTATAGCTAAGGTGATATTAGATTAAAATTCTAATAGGATAGACAAATGCTGTATTTTTATGTAAAATTCATTACACAAGGAACACTGTGCTCTGCAACGTAATTGCATAATGAACAGGTTATTCTCTGTAAAACGTAGGCCATATTTCTTTTAAAATATGAATTATATTTGGCAAGTAAGACAGAGGATTGCAAGAAGCAAAGAGGCAGGTTCCTGGCTAAGGCAGACTACTTTCTGATTGACTTTTTTCCTGTGTTTCTGTGTAATGATATTCAGGCTGCATAAGCCAGACTTCTCAAAATTGTTCTCAGAATTGTTCACTGATTTTTCTTGGGGGCTCACCTGGGTGTAATTGCATTGTGATTTGTAAATGATGTTGATACTCACAGTTGCAAATGAGATCAGTGGGAGTATGTGAAGTATTTTAAGGTTTTGTTTAATACGCTTGGAAAGTCAGTCCTCAGATTTGGCACTGAAAATTAGCAGGCACTTCAACTTTGAGGTTTTTTGATTTTATTAAAATCAGTAATTTTAGCTGCTCTCTGTGTTGAGAGGTCAAAGGAAAACTAAATAACAAATATTTTTCAAATTTTAAAGACCGTGGATTTGTGCCAGCAACAGAGAGTGAAAAATTTTTTCAGAAGAGACTTAAAGAAATTCTCAAGCAAAATGACTTCTCTGTGTAAGTGTTTAGCCATTTGTCGTAAAATATAGTATTCTATGCAAACCTTAAATATGCATTTAAAACTTGCTTTTCAATTAACTAGAACGTTGTCGGGATCATTGGACTACAGTAATGGATCAGAGGAGTTCTCTGCTGAGCTAACACTACATTCTGAGGTTCTTTCTCCTGAAACCTTTCCGTGTACACCAGCTAATACAGTAGAAGTGCATGACGACAAGCAGATGAGCAAAGGTGAGTTTTTTTAATATCCTAATTGTTTAGGCATAAATCTATGTCATAGTTTGACCGTTTATACTATTAACAGGAGTAAGCCAAGGAATTGTAACTAACATAACTAACAATTGTGATTGTTGGTTATGAAAAACCAAAGAGTAGTTTTGGTTTTATTTTCTTTATTGTTGGAGTAAGTCTGTCTAAAATTGCTACAGCAACTAATGGAAGTATACTTGCATAGTAAAATCCATTCTGAAGTGGCTTGTTTTCATAATGTATTGATGTGTGTGTCTCAGAAGTTTTATGCTTTCTCTTTTTTTTTTTCTTTTAAAGACTCCAATGGGATGCATATTGATAAGGAAGAGGAACCACTTATTAATGAAGAAGCAATTTTAAATATTGTGGAGAATAGTCAGAGCTTTCAGCCTTTGTCTCAAAGACTGAATCAAACTACAGTTTTTAGTGAGTATGCCTGGAATCTCTTTTTTCCAGACTATTTTATTGTTCTGCGGTGTTCCCTTAGGCTATCCATCATGAAAGAAAGTACGTAGTTTATCTCAAGGAGGTTTTCAAACAGGTTGAGACTTCATACACACACCCTACCACCACCAAAACCCACCCTATGTTTTCTAAGAAATGTCCCCAGGACTGTGTTTGTAGAGGCTGCTGTGTTTTGACTGGTTCAGTAAGCCCTGTCCTCTTGGCAGGCCAGCTCAATGCAGTCTCTTCTGGATATTGCTCTTCCTTATGCTCCTAAAGCTGTAATGCTAAAACTGTCAGAATGAAGATGATTTTGGTTGTCTGTCCACAATACTCTTGCAGTTACTGAATGTATTTTTCATACTGTTAAGGGAGAAAACATGCGTGTGATCTGTCTTCAGAAGCTCATCTGTCTGGAGATAGTGGGCAATAGTAGGTTGATAATGAGAGGCAAGTTGCAGCAGAGCATTTCCCAAAATTTTTAAATACAAAGAATGGTTGAAGGCAAAGAAACTGGAAGCAAAATATTTAAGAGGAGAAGAACCATGACAGTAGAATTGTGAATGGCACAAGGGAGAAACAACCATAAAATAACCAAGAAAGGAACTTGTATGGAAAACTATGTGAGGTAGAAATAGTTCCAATACTCTAAAGGAGATGAAAAGCACATAGTTTATGATATATCTCTATGTATGTTCTTTGGTAAACATAATGTATAATTTTAATATGAACCACATAGAGTGGGGCAGGGAGGAGTATTTAAAACGCATAGTAGCCTCCATTTCTTTTGGTACCTATAGGGTATGAGTATGTGCTTGGGCAACAGTATATGTCTGTGGGTAATACAATATACAACCTTGAAGTCTTTTTTTGCTAAGAAAGGAGGAGTAGATGAGTAGATGAAGTTAGATTATGAGTGTAGTGCTGTTTTATTTTGCAAAGAATAGGCAAGATTTTGATTACAGTAGTTTTATAGGCAAGGATTTGGATTTATTGAAAGAACTGTAAGAAATTCTGTGGGAGCTGGCAAACATGGGAGGATAAATGTGGCTAAAATAATACATAGGGCATGCCTTATGAGTGTACGTTTGAATTGCTCAATCAAATTAAAGTGTTTCAATGGTCTGGTTTTTTCCATTGACTAGGTAATCAAATTGAGATTATCTCACTTTTTTTGGTCTTTTTTCTCTCCCTTCTTTTCATGCTGATTCCTGGTGTCTTGTGTGACTATGAGTAACATGCTGCATATTTCAGTCTCTTATGCTCCTTCATAGCCTGCACCAGTGTTCACTGTTCCTCTAGTAGAGTTGTAGTGCTACAGGGACTGTGAGCCACATGACTTGTGCTATTTATTCACTGTGAATTACACCCCAAGGTTCATATTAACATGAAGTAGAGGCTGGAGTTTAATGATGAGCCTCACAAAGGGCAAAGGAGCCAAGAACAGAAAGTATAATTGAAAGTGGGTTAATTCAAAACCTCTGGAAAAGAGAATAGTTTCTATTGTAAAGGGTTGCATGGTATCTTGTGAAGCCTTTGCAAAATATGAAAAATGCCTTTCTCACCAATGTTGAGATCTATTTTCTATAATTCTCAAGATCATTGTAATCATATGATGCTTCCCAAGGAAAGAAAGTAGAGATTGTAGTTCTTCAGTCAGAGGAGAGAGAAGTAACAAAGATGCCTGGTAGACTGGAGATCATAAATTGGTTATAAGGTCAGATGATAGGTAAGTAGGACGAGAGGGAGAAAACATTGTGACTTGGAAGGATTTTTAAGAAAAACAATAAAAAATGAGAAGGGAAGTGCATAAATTACTGTAAGCTTGGATCAAATAAAATAAAATATAAAACCTAAGAGAGGAGTGAAATCAGGTAAACTTTCAGTGTTTAGAGAAACCTTGGAATAGAACAGCTTATAGCAACATGAAAAGGGAGCCAAAGTTGAGCGTTGTAGTTAAGAACAGAAGGAGGAGTAATTGGTGAAAATCAGCAATCCCTTTTCATAAGATAGAGTGATTGAAAGTTGTCAAGTGATACAGAAAGAAGTGCCTAACAAAGCTAATGCAGCTGTTGAGCAAGAGAAGGCAGTGATGCTTCAGAAGCTGGCACTCAAGCTGAAATTAAAGGGGAGAGTGAAGCTTCACTGAATGTGAGGAGGTAATAGGAGAGTGGAGAGAGAGAGAGAAGTGCATCCACTAAATCTAGTACAATCAGAAAAGTAGGGCAGAATTAAAGTTGTCAAAGTTTTAGATACAGAGCTAGAAAAGATAAATTATAAAATTTGAAAAAATAAGCCATGAAAAGAGCTTTGTTTCTGCAGCATGCCTTGCCCTTGACAGTAACAAACTTAGCTTTTAAAATGGTGAGGGGCTTTTTTGTTTGCTTTGGTTGGTTTTCATTTTTACTGGTAGATTATAACTAGTCATTTACAACTAGAACAAAATATAGATTCTACTTGTATGGCCTTTTTCTGCAGTGGGCAGTAGTGCTGATGAGGCCATGATTGATCTATTGGCTGGATTGGAGAATGATGGATATCAGATGGGACATCAAAAAACACTCTCTCACCATCGTTCTCTTGGAAGCTGGCGAAATTCTCAGAACAGTGATGATGAAGAAAATGAACCACAGCGTGAGAAAGAAGAAATGGAGCTTAGCTTGCTAATGTCCCAGAGGTGGGACAGTAGCATGGAAGAGCCTGGGCAAAAAAGGAGGTATATATTTTCTTTTCTTAATTTTTATTTTTCCTCACAGATCTTTCCTTCCTCCCACTTTTTTTTTTTCAAGTATGCTATGAGTCCAATGAGATGTAGAGAGGTCTCTGTTAATAACATGGAAAAATCTGTGAGGATCTTGGGATGAAATGCAACTTGTTTAGATGATGATGTGAATTATCAGTGTTATCTGGAAATAAAGATTAAGTGTTTAGGTTTGGCCAAACATAAGTTTCTAATTTTCTCTTTGAGGAAAAATTAAGTAAGCTTTTTGTTCTTCAAGTCCAAATACGAGAAATCCTCTAGTGGTAACTGGCTTGTAAGGTCACACCTTGGATATGAAACAAATATTAAAGTGTATCTTGTTACATCTTTTACTAAAGTCAGTCTTTAAGAAGTATTCATATGAAGACTAACCAAGTAACCTCAGGAAGAAACATCCATTTGTTTCCATGTTCAAAGCTTAAATCAAAACATGAATGTTGCTCACTCTCCTTGACTGCTAAAGGTCAGCAACTTCAATATATTTAAGGCCAAGATTCTTGGAACACCTCAGGTTGTAATGACCTTTTGTACAGTCTGCACTGACAGGCATTGAAAGCAGCTATATCCAGTTTCTCTTGACCCCTGCTTTCGGCACAACTTCTGATATTTATAATTTTGTTTGAAGTATGAGGAACTTCACAGGCATAATATCTTTATATTTGGGTTTCTTTTTCTACATCAGAAATTGTAACGTTCTGTGTTTCAGAGAACCAGAGAGGTATGGAAATGCTTCTTTTATTTCCCAAAGGCACATTGAATTTGTAGCAGAACCAGAAGTTAGTTCATTAGTCTCCTAGTTCTAGAGATAATTAATCTCTAAAGTTAGTTTCCCTATCTGACCTTTGATTTTCTACATTTTTTTTCCCTCACACTAGTCTGAGAAGTTGAAATTTCCATCCAAAACACTTAACATCAAACTTCAGTTTTGTGGTAGTTACTGTGAAAACCTATATCTTGCAGAATTCATTAGCTCAGGCACAGCTCTATATGGGCTTGACTATACAACTTCAGGAGTCAGGTAGGATCCTGAAGCAATTAACTGCTTTCATGCAGTAAAGAATCCTATTTGAAAACTCAAGAGACTTGATGAGCTGTCTCGCTAATATCTTGCTCACATATGCCTACAGCTTAATCCCAGAACAGAAAGCACTAGGGAAAATGTACATACCATGCGCTTCCACAGGGAGTGAACTTGTGTTCAGAGGGAATTACAAGATCAGAATTTGAACTGATTTCATACAAAAGCCATGGGTATCTTCACCCCCTGCATGATTCTGCTTATGTGTGAAGAAGCAGTTTGAGTCTGATGATAGATCTGACTTAGCTCTGCTCAGACTCATTCTATCTGTGTGGCTTCTTAATGGATCTTTGCATATCCATACTATGGCTTTTCTGTTAGTGAGTATTTACCAGTCTTACATTATCTCAGAAAATCTGTTGAGTTCTAGTGAGGAGTAACCACACCCTATTGAGTGAATTAAATGGCTTGGGTTTGATTTGTATTGAACTGGAGAAAAAAGCCCATCAGGAGAATAAAAAGCCCACCGAGACTGGACTAGTTCATGTATGGTGGTACCATGTGTGTTGCATAAATTTTCCTGGAATCCAAACTAATGGGATTAGATGAGAAGAAATTCAAGTCACCTGCAGAAGTCATCTCCAGTCTGATTTGGTTTACTAAAGTTGACAAAGATTTACCTGGGATTACAGCATAATTCGGGTTGAAAGAAGCATCCCCAGTTTGATATTAATTTGCATATCAAGATGATTGCTTTGTGCTGTGCTTTTTGCTGTTGTGGGAGCACAGAAGAGGAACAACTAAACTCACTTAGATCATGGAGACTGTACCTAGCTGTGCTTGTTACTTGATTCTCCAAGTCCTGCCTCCAGACCTGAGTAGAAATTACGTGGTTACATTTGAGTCTATTGTTTCTGAACTACAAATCTGTCCTGATCTAAATGAGCTCTGTGCTGACATTCAGATGTCTGGGATGGTACCATATTTATAATTCATGCTGTCGAACTCCGGTCATTAAAGAGTTCTGCAAAAGTAAGCTGTATTGAAGTTATTGTGTTTTTTCCTTCAAAACATTTGTATTTATATAATTTTTAAGGTATTACACAAACTTAAACAAACAAATTTAAAAACCCTTGACTTCAGTTCCTTAATACATATCTGGATTTCATTCATGTAGACACAGAATAGCTTATTTCTGTTTTGAATTTTGTCCATCTCACACTTTATTTGAAAGAAGAAATCAAATTCCTAAGTGGTTGTAGAGGTGTAATATACCAGAGGATTTGTTTTCTGTAGTTTTCTATGATATTCTTCCTTCCCTCGTGCCCATATAAAGCATTCCACCTTAAAAACACAAAAGGCTCATAGAAGCTTTTCTTTGTAGATTTGCTTCTTTATTTTTTCCTCAGTGAATTTATGACTATAAACATGGCAGTGTAGAACAGTTAACTTAGTAGAAGCAGCTTAAGTATTAACAACAGCTGTTTCAGAATATTCAGTGAGAGAGGTGGAATGAAACTTAATAACTTAGTTTTGTTGGTCGTGATTTAGTTAAGCCTGCCAAGAGAGATAATTGTTATAATACAGTAAAGATTTCTTAACCAAAAAAAACCAAAATGAAGAACACACTAATAGAAAGTAAACATCTGTTTGTTAACAGCTAAGCTGAAGTAATTTTGCATAGTTGACTTAGTCTTCAAATTTCAAGTGCTTTAAAGCAATGAAATTAAATCTCAGTAAAATTGAACTAAAATTAACATCTATTGCCTTCTCTGTATCTTCTTAAGTTAGTGACTCCTGCTGTTTAAAATGGTTGGCTACCACTGTTGCGTCTTAAAATAGTAACATTGAATAATATTTTGACTTTCTCAGTGAGAAATGTGACAAATTTTTTGTTTGTTTCCTTTTGCTCCCCCAAATTACACAACCACATAGCACCATACCCCACTGAGTTTCATGTTCCCTGTGGCTCAGGGTGTTTTCTAATAGAAGTATTATGCATCAATTAGTTCCTTCACTTTTCTCCAGGTCAGCTGGCAAAAATATGCATCGGAGTTCAACAGAAGAGGATTCATCTTCAGAGGAAGAAATGGAGTGGAGCAGTAACAGTATGCTCCTATCTAATCTCTCAATACCTCAGTTAGATGGAACTGCAGATGAAAATGGTGGTAAGTAAATAGAAAATCAGCTTTGGATGTTGACTCATAGTACATTTTCACATGAAATTGCTAGTTCTCAAAAGTGCCGATCATTTTCAGTCCTTGTTTCAACTGGAAGGAAAAATTCTCAACACATTGCAGAAGCAGATCTTTAACACCTTCCTTAAAAAGCAACTGTATTTTAATCTCAGTGCCCTCTATGAATTAGCAGAATTTGTTTTTCTTATTGTATCAATCATCCAAAAAAGGTAATAGTTTCATTTTATGGAAAAAAACAAATACAGTATTAAAATTAATCATTCTGTAGGATCACTTATCCTCCTAGGATTATTGTAAGTAATAAATGTATTACAGTATAATTTAGATGGTTCTTTGCAAGTATTTGTCACACATGCTAAAATATAGTGAGCCTTTGTTTGAGCCTTTCTTTCATTCCTCAGATTGCATGTTTGCATTTGGGATTGTGTGGGTTAAAACTATGCAGTGGCAAAACTGCTGCAGAAGGAACTGCCTTTTAAAATCTGTGAAAAAAAAATAATTATTCTGTAGAGATCTTTTGCCATCTTTATAACATGCTGTCTTTGATCAAATGACGTTAGTCAACAGAATGCACACTTTGAGGTTAGGCAAATATATAAATAATATTATTTGTTTCATTAGAACATCTGCATGTCATATTATAATGTTCAGTTGAGAAAGTGAACTATATGATCTTATTAGATAGATTATATATAACCACAGCTATTCTTTTGTGTTCAGTGTTTAAATCATAGTTTGCTTTTTCCTGTGCTTTTATAGGTATAATGGTAGGATTAATAAATTATTTGATGTACTTCTGGTATGATTTGCTTTTGTCAGATATACAATTGTAATTTCCTTATTTGCCATACTTTCTAATTTGTTGTAATAAGAGATGCTGTTGACTAATTAGACTGTTTCTTAAGTAATTGTTCAAGTATATTTTAAGTATGTAAATATCTCATGCAGAACATCAGCTTAGAAAGTTTATTATTGTGAACTTTTATGTTGATTTCTTATAGTAGGAGATACAGTAAATTCAAAACAGATCTCAGTCTAGGTCATCTAAATTAGAAAATGGATATTGACACATGAATCTGTGTCCATATGATCTGACTGACTGACAAGTATTTTTGCAGTTTTTATATCTGAATAGCCAGGTATTTTCCAGATGTTTGTTGACACTGCCAAACTCCCATTTTCTGAGTTTTCAGTTAATCATCCTCATTCTTTTTGTGGATTCCTACCCTCAGAAAATAATAGGCAGCATCTCCCAGCAGTGTTCATAGCTCAGGGACTCTGGATATTAGAAAATGTTATTAGAAACAGATTGGGACTTCCTCTTCTTTTTCTCAGCCGGCAGCACATATATTGCTGAGCTGAAGGCAACATGAATCTAAGATAATTCCCAAATCGGTTGAGACTTTGAGTAGAGGCCCAAAGGATCCCCAGTCTAGTACATCAGTGTGCAGCAGATGCTTCTGGGTCATATAGCATGCTTCGTAACTCCTATCCCACTTCAATATTTCAGCTAAAGGGGTGGACACATGAATGAATTTCTGTGTGCCAGGTGCTCTGTGCCAAGCCAGCTGCCTCTTTGCAGTGGTACAACCTCTGTTGAACTACTTGTTCTGCAAGATTATGAGCAAGCACACACTTGTTAATTTGTTACCATGTCCCTGTCCATACTTACCCCATAATAACTGTGGTGAAAGTATCACTGAAAGAGATGGAAATCATCAGGGATACCGTGTGATGAGTCTGCCCAGGACAAGTGACCACAACACCTCCTGGTCTCAGATTATGTGGGAACATGAATAGATGGATATGAATCCAGGATCTAACTACCTAGTGCAAGCTTCTTGCGTGAACACCCGAATGGGTGCTGTATTGCTCTGCTTTATAGAAGTGCAGGAAACTGCCTATGTTCAGGGCACAGCACAGTCCATACAAAGCCCTTGCCATTTTGTGAGATACGCTACTTTAGCTTTCTGTGCTATGACTTTTCTGCATGGGGAAGGTCATCTAAATAAATTTTTTGTTTTTCAGAGCCAATGAATATACGTATTTCTCAGGGACAAAGCAGTACAACCTTTTCTAGAAATCAGTCTGTTTTTGTACAGTCATCTGAAAGTGATTGTGAAGCCTTGTTTCAGAAAGACAGCATGAAATCTTTGACAATTGTATGCAAGTCTGCCATTGAGGAATAACCGACAAAAAGCCTGAGACAAATGCACTGACAATGTGCTTTTGATAAAGCAATTCTTATAGTCAGGGTCTCTAGTTGTCATGATTATAAATGTACTGTGATTTGCAAGAGTTTTGTTTATTTGGATGGGAAGGCTTTCAGGAAAATACTATTAAAATTTTTAATGCCTTACATTATTTTTTTTTACTGGAAAACTAGAATAAAATTGCTTTTCTTCCATTTCAGACAATCCTTTGAATAATGAAAGTTCTCGAACTCACTCCTCCGTCATTGCAACAAGCAAAATGTCTGTAAAGACCTCAATCTTTCACAAAGATGCTGCTACACTAGAACCCCCATCTTCTGCTAAAATTACTTTTCAGTGTAAACACACAAGTGCCCTTTCTAACCATGTTTTGAATAATGAAGATTTTGTAGAAGACCTCTCACAACCAAACACAGAAACAAGACCTGAACTTTCAGTCCATTCTCTTACAAAAGAAAGCACTTACTCAGCAAAGTACCCAACTCCATTCAGCAATAGTACCCATGCAGAAAACTCTCACAAAGAGAGTAACAAGAAAGATACTCTCCCAGTTCCTTCATGTGGAAATAATATTTTTGACTATGAAGATGATATTTCATCAGTGAACAGACCGATACCTAGTAGGAAGTACATTAGCATTAGAAAGGCTGAAAAGGATGTCTCTTTTATTCATGTGGGCCGCCATATTGGTGACAACATGTTGAATAAAAACTTATATAACTTTTCTGATATGAGCCACTCCAAAGGTAAAATGTCCTCTGAAGTAAATGAAAAATCCAGCAGTGCAAGTATAAATAGTTTTTTTCCAGCAACAGCTACAGAAAATTGTGAATTGGTATCTTGTTCAGGAGGCAGTCGAACTGTGGTACATTCACTTGAAAATAACACTGATGAAGGTGGCCTTAATAAGCTTAAAATTAGGTATGAAGAATTTCAGGAGCACAAGGCAGAAAAGCCAAGCCTCAGTCAACAAGCAGCACATTATATGTTCTTTCCTAGTGTTGTTCTTTCTAATTGTCTCAGTCGACCACAGAAGTTAGCTCCCGTGACATATAAATTACAGCAGGGCAGCAAACAGTCCAGGTTGAAGCTGAATAAAAAGAAGCATAGTTTTATCAATCGTCCTGAGCCTGCAAGTGTAAATGATGTTGCATCAGTGAAGGAAGGCTGCTATACGCAAGGTAATGCTTGTAGTAACATTCCTGTTAAGGATAGTGCTTTACCTAGTGACTTAGTTCAAGTTCCTCATGAGGCTTTTGAAAACAAAATGCCTACAAGTACTGCTAATTACACTGACTGCCAGTTTGCAGATGGATCTCTTGAAACTGAGCAGTCATTTGGACTGTGTGGAAATAAATACACACTCCGAACGAAACGGAAGGTGAATTATGAGACTGAAGACAGTGAATCGAGCTTTGTCGCACACAACTCAAAAATTAATCTACCTCAACCGATCGAAAGCGTTGAAAGTTTAGATGGGTCTCAGAAGTCTCGAAAGCGTAGAAAACTTTCTAAAAAATTGCCACCTGTTATTATTAAATATATTATCATCAATAGATTTAGAGGGAGAAAAAATATGCTTGTTAAATTGGGGAAAGTAGATTCTAGTGAGGAAAGAGTAGTACTCACAGAGGAAAAGATGAACTTATATAAAAAGCTTGCACCTTTAAAGGACTTTTGGCCAAAAGTTCCTGACTCTCCTGCAACCAAATATCCTATTTATCCACTAACACCAAAGAAAAGTCACAAAAGGAAAGCAAAACATAAGTCAACCAAGAAAAAAGCTGGAAAACCACAAAAAACAGGTAGTACAAATATTAAAAGAACTTTATCGTTCAGAAAAAGGACTCATACAATTCTTTCTCCTCCTTCACCCTCCTACAGTGCCGAAGCTGAAGACTGTGACTATAACTATAGTGATGTTATGTCTAAGTTAGGTTTTCTTTCTGAGAGAAGCACAAGCCCAGTAAACACATCTCCACCTCGCTGCTGGTCTCCGACTGATCCAAAAGCAGAAGAAATTTTGACCAATCTGGACAGAGAAGCTTTATTTTGTAGGGGGCCCAATATCTACAACAGCAAGACTGTTAGTGCTAGTGCAGGAAAAGCTAGTAGAGCAAAAACTCAGGTTAAGAAATGTAAAAAGAAATTTGTTAGCCCGACTTTATCTACCAAGAAAAAGAAAAAGATTAATCAGGCTGATAGAACACCAGATGATGGAAAGAAGAAACCTAGAACAAAACAAAGAATGGCTGAAAAAGCATCCTCAAGAAAACGCGTTGTATTTAAAGATGAAAAAGGAAATGGTCGCTCTACTGCAGAAGTCAAATTTGTGCTGAAACATCAGGATCCTCATGAGCTCTCTTACAGTTCTGTCTGCTCTCAGCCACTTCACAACCTCAAAGACAGTCCTCTTCCTGGCTATTCAGCTGGATATCTGCCGTCAACACAGCTCCCTTCAGCTGATGCACAAGGTAATTCATCGGGCTCTTTTCACTCACTGATGGAAATTGATAAGCCTGTCGATGCACAGTGTTTGCCTGCTCCATGGGAAGACCCTCATTCATCTTTTGCATCTACTCCCGTGGCATCTGGAAGGGAAGTACCAAAAATGAGCTCTCAAAGGTCCAGGACTCAGAGCGCTGTATTTAGAATGAAGGATTCTGCTCTCATTCAAAACATATTTGATCCATCTAATCACTCAACTCACATAACACAAAATGCTCATATCTCAAAAAATAAGACTTCTCCAAAAGCAGAAGAGATAAAAAATTTGCAAATCAGATATTTGCCACCAGCTGGGAAATTAAATGAAACTCGTGCCTCTCTGGACACAGCAAAGATGGATCAATTACATTCCACTAACTATTTGTATTGTAAAGACAATAATCAACAGCAGATTTTTTGTTTACCAGAGGCGTCCAAGCATTCTGATACTTGTTCTTCTCTTCTTAAGCCATCTGAGGAAAACCCTGGGCCACTTCAGTTGCCTAAAAACTGTTTTGTAGCGTCTTTGAAGAGTCCAGTGAAACAGTTAAATTGTGATCAAAGCCAGAGAGGATTTATTTTGGATACATCACATTTTAAACCAGAAACCACAAAACAAAGGCCTCTGTCAGAAGCAACCATGCAACCAAAACCCATCTCCCAGTATAAAAACAGGAATATAGTGGCCCCATCAGCATTTGGTGAAGGGCAGTCTGGTCTGGCTGTTTTGAAAGAGTTGCTCCAGAAGAGACAGCAGAAAGCTCAGAATGCCAGTACTGTGCAGGAGTCATTGCCGGCCAAACCACAGCTGAGCAAAGGCATCCCATGCCCTCTGGAACAGAATAAAGCCATCAAAAGGTCACGGTCAGTCACAGCATCAAGAAAATCTCGTGCTCCCAGGAGCACAAAACCTAAAGAAAAATCAGCAAAACTTCCAAAAATGGAGTCTTCAAGCCAGCCAATTACTAGTCGCATTGATCATTCTGTATCTGATGACAGCCCCATTTTTTTTTCAGACCCTGGTTTTGAAAGCTGTTACTCACTTGAAGACAGCTTATCTCCAGACCACAATTACAACTTTGATATTAATACCATAGGGCAAAGTGGATTTTGCAGTTTTTATTCTGCAAGCCAGTTTGTCCCAGCAGATCAAAATTTGCCCCAGAAATTCTTGAGTGATGCAGTTCAGGATCTTGGTTCTGGACAAACAACAGAAAGTGACTTTCTTTGTCATAATGACCAAAAATCTGAGGAAGAAAAGCAACATTCTTTAAGCACAAATAAATGGATACGGTCTGGTGCCCTGAGCCCTGAGCTTTTTGAGAAGACTTCGCTAGATAATAGTGAAAACCACTGCCATAGTCAATGGAGGAAAACCATTCATTCTTCAACTTCTAGATCTAGTTTTATCGATACCTCTTGTACCCAAGAGGCTGAAGTCTGTTTAAATGAAAAATTCAAATTGAATAGAAATACAGTAAATAAGGAGAGATTTCTTAATCTTTCTCAGCCAACCTGCTCAGACTGGATTCAAAGCCACATTAGAAAAGAAACCACTTTCGAACTCTGTCAACCACTTGATTCAGTTAATACCTCTTTTACATCCTTATTGTCATCACCTGATGGTGAGCTTATAGATGCAGCTTCTGAGGATTTAGAATTACATGTTTCAAGAAACAATGAAGCATTAACTCCAACTCCAGATAGTTCACCAAGATCAACTAGTTCTCCCTCACAATCAAAGAATGGAAGCTTTACACCTCGTACTGCTCACATTCTTAAGCCTCTCATGTCCCCACCCAGTCGTGAAGAAATCATGGCAACTTTGCTGGACCATGATCTCGCAGAAACAGTTTATCAGGAGCCATTTTGTAGCAATCCTTCCGATGCTCCAGAAAAGCCAAGGTACTGTGTTAAATGCATTTCTGTCTGCATGTGATTGTGATTATATTAAATTTAATTTATTCCCTGAAACAGTTTTATGCTGTTGTGTGGCACGGCTACATGAAGGATTACATCTGATATGCATCCATTTGAAGTCGAAAATTACTGTGCTTCCAGTCCAAATACCCATTTTCTCTCATGATACTTTGGGTTTTTTATTGCATGTTGTTGTAGTAAGTGGGAATGTGCCCTCATGGTTTGTAAAATAAAAATACTGCCCATGGGAATTGCATAGTGAGAAAACTAATTAGTAGTAGTCTGCTTTTCTATCATCTGGAGGACTTCCTGCAATGCAGTTTGGGGTAAAACAGTAATTTCAAGCTACATTTCTTCACAGGGAGATTGGAGGGCGGCTTCTCACAGTGGAAACCAGACTTCCAAATGACCTCCTCGAGTTTGAGGGAGACTTCTCGTTAGAAGGTCTACGACTCTGGAAGACTGCATTTTCAGCAATGACAGAAAGTCCTAGACCAGGATCTCCTCCTCATTATGGTCACTCTACTGTTAATAAAAGAGAAAGTAATAGCCATAAAACTAGTGAAGACAAAAAAATTGTCATAATGCCATGCAAGTGTGCTCCAAGCCAACAGCAAGTTCAAATATGGCTTCATGCCAAAGAAGAGTATGAACATTTCAAGAAATTGCCTAAGAGTCATTCTGCTGAGCTGGCAAAGGGAGATGAGAATTTCAGCTCTGCAGTATTATCTGAAGAGAAATCTATAGAAGTAATAAAAGTAGCTAAAGACTTGAGTTTGTCTAGCCTGGAAGATGAAAGACCTATTGTGCCTGCAAAGAATTCTCCTGCCTCTGTGGCAGAAAATACAAAAACACAAACCAAGGAAACCTGTGATAAGTCTATAAGCACTATAGGAACTTCTGTAAATACTAAAAATGACGTAGACTCTAATAAAACTTTATGCGAAAGCAAGACACACACTACTTCAGCTCTAGAACATGATAAGGAGGAGGAGGAGGAAGAAGATTATTATGTCAGTTACAGTTCACCAGATTCTCCAGTGCTTCCTCCTTGGCAGCAGGTGGCATCTCCAGATCCTAAACAGTCCAGTTTAGAAGACACAGAGTGGAAAAATCAGGATATTACTTTGTCTGCTGTGGAAGGAAATGATGTTGGAAGTGCACAGAATTCTCCATGCACCCAAGAGGACATTAGAACATCCTTTGACACATCCCCATTTCCAATTAATGAAGATCCTGGAAATTCAGAATCCATTTGTCTACATAGTACACCCATTGTGCACAGAAACAACCAAAATGGAATACCTGAAGTTCTTGGTTTTACTCCTTTATCTGCAGGTAAATTCATTAAGTGATTCTAATAATACACACACACACATGCGCAAACAAATCTGAATGTATTTCTTTTGACATAATAAGAAAAAAAAATATATCTCTGCAAAAATGTATTTAGAACTGGTTTTTGAAAGGAAACATTCTGTGCTTTACAACAAACAAACCCAATGAATTACTGAAGAAGTCTAGAAGTAGAACATTGATTTTCTTCCTAACAGTCCTCTAGTATCTGAACTCTGAAGTGCTGGCTAAAAGCTTAATTTAGAAGTATTGCTTATTTGGGGGATTTTTTAATCTTGTTCACTATATGACTTGTATTTTTTCCAAAAATAATGTTAATGTAGAATGTGAATATCATTGCAATGTTCAAGATAATAATGATGTGAGGCATGTGAGGCTTTATAACTTACTTATTTTCCTAAATATCCATAAATACCAAATTATAGTAGTTGTGCTTTGGATTTGTCAAAGGATAAAGCTGTATTTGCTTCTATATGTAATATTTGTTTGTAATGTTAATTAAATGCCTCTTGTTTTTTCGTGTTGTTTAATGCCTAGACAATACTATGAGGCTAAGTAGTCTTTCACTCATATGTTTACAGAACCAAAAGCTCAGAAACTGAGCCACAAGAGGGGAAGTAATACTGATGGTCTTAGAAGAGTACTTCTAACCACACAAATGAAGGTAAATGAACATTTTCTGTACTGTTGTATTTTTATTATGCAGCATATACACGTTTCCATTCATTCTTCCTGTTTGTTTTTGTCTTTCACTGTTAAGGTCTTTGAAAATACATTTAAAATGGTAGGGTACAATTGTCGTAGAATCAGAGCACACTCAAAGTTAGGAAGAAATTTATGAGTTTAATTTGGGGGGAGCTAGTGTAAGTTGGAGATTGAGGGTGCTGCTCTAGGGTAGTGAGATACTAATGAAACACTAAAGAGACACCATGTAAAGATGTTTTGCTCTTTGAGTTACAACATCCTTTTAAAGTTCTAGTGTGATTTCCCTTTTTTATATACATATACCCAGAGTTGTGTGTATTTTATTAATAGTTTTCAAACAATGTTCTAAGCATTTTCTGAAAACAAGGAGGGCAGTTTGTGGTGTGCTAACAGAGGAGAAAGAGGTTGGACCTGTTTTAAACAGTGTTTCTGCACTCCATGTTGGAACAGAATCTTGGGCTAGGTGCATTACTGGAGTGACCCAGTAGTTTTTTCTTCTCAGTATACTGCTATTCACCTATTTCAAGGAGGTACTTAATGTACCTTTAATTCAGTGCCTTAAAAAGTGATGACTGAAAAGTGATGACTGAAACAATTGATAAATTGTTGCTCAAGAGAGAATAGATAATTGCTGGTTTCCATACCCTCAGACTTCCAAGAAAGCCAGTATGTGTGGGACTGGGGAGTTTTGTTCATAGGGTTCTGGGAGTTTTTGGTTGTTTGGGAGGTTTTTTAAGTATTTCTAACTGCCTTATGCTTTGCTATAAATTAAAATTCTTCCTAATTGAATGAATTAAAATTATTCCTAAAAGGCAGAAAGATACAACTGTTGTTTGCATGTTGAAAAATGAAATGAGGAGATAGTAAAAGGTTGGGGACTTTTTAGTAATTTGCAGTGTAGAATTTGCATTTTCATTGATAAATTTGTATTTAATATTGCATATTATTTAATATTGCATATGTGTTTAGCAACCTGTGTTTTCTCACTATTCTGTGCTTTTTTCTTCCCCTACCTGATAAGAATCAACTCGCTGCCCTCGGTGCTCCAAAGAAAGAGACTTCCCAGATTGAAGGACCAACTTTAAATAATACTTATGGTTTTAAAGTCAGTGTGGAAAACCTACAGGAAGCAAAATCTTTACATGAGGTAACTTTACTATTACATGTCACTTTATAAAATGATAATTTATCAGGCCGATTTTATACTGGCAGAAATAAAAATATTTTTCTCCTGGGTCCCTACATGACTTAAAAATTAGTCAGTGTGTGATGTCTGCAGCTTATAAGTAGTTGGTCTACCTGTTTCAGCTTGATGTCCAATGTCTCTAACAGTATTTAACTAGACTTTGCAGTATTTTGGTTGAGAAGATGGTAAACATCCCTTTAAAAATAAAAATAAGGGGAAAACTGAAAGGAAGAAATAGTAAGTTTAGCATAAAACATTACTTGAAAAACTAGTTGGCCATAATTTTCATGGATTGTTTCCTTAAGAAATAAGGCATCTGGCAGCAATCAGTAAGTAAGAAATACCCTCCTGATACTACCCTAACTTGTAACCTCCATACTTGCTACCTTCTGAATCTGTTGGGCAGTTTCTACTGCTTTTGATAAAAGGGTGCCTATCTCAAGGAAGGTCTCTATGTTAGTGTAGGTGAGTGTTTGGCGTGGGGAGAGGAATCAAAGTGCTGGAGAAAGGGAAGCAGTGTAAATACAGTACTGCAGTGTTTGGCTGCTGACCAGGCAAGCAGGCTGTGTGTATGTGCTCCTAGACAGTCTCCACACCTGGAATTAGCTGTTGGCCAGTTTTATAGAGGAGACAGGGAGATAGCACTCAGTAAAGGACATAGGAGAAACCAAAAGAAACCAGTGATCTTGGGGGAAATGGAGATGGAGCTTTGATAGTAAAATTTCACTCAGTGACATTTGTAGCAATTTAGCATGCAAATCTAGAGGAAATCGGGCTGCCCCCGAGGCATCCTACATACACAGAAATACTTCTAATTTTTCATTCATAATCTGTCCAACCTCTCCCTGAATCCGCATTATGAGCAGTATTATGCAAGACAACAGAGCAGCAACATAATGTTGAAACAGTATTAAATAATAGTGTCTTTACCGTCTTTCCTCCAGAGTCAAAACTTGACAGTGTACAGGGATTAGCATTTTCTTAATGTAAACCATTCTGCAAAAAGCTCTGGCAATATGATGTGGAAGTTCTTTAATGCATTTGAAGGCAAAGTTAGGTATTCTCCCTACTTTCCTGTAAGATGTAGTCTTCATGCTTGTCTTGAGTGAGGGAAGGAAGGGAGAAGAAAGACAAAGAGTGATTCTTTGTTCTTGATCAGTTCAGAAATGTGATTCAGCTCAATATACAAAGCTGTTTGAAAACACTGCAGGTATTTACCATTGTTGAAGTTGAATGTTATCTGGGTTTTGTCTTATTTTCTGCTTTTGGTGGAAGAATACATTACTCAGAAACATGCACTGAATTATCATTACTGAGTATAAAACTGTGTTTAAAGATTAATCTTAGTTTTTCCTGAGATGGTGCTATTTGCAAAAAAGTGAGATCCGAAGATGCATGCTTAATCACATCTGTTAATTTTCAGGTGGAACCTTGTACTTGCAATGTAATACCACCATATAAATGTCTACCCTGTCCTCATTTGCACTGATAGCCTTCTCTTATTTTTTTTAAGAAACCTGCAGAACAAACTAACATACTGTCTTTATTTGTTGCTAGGTCCAACACCTTACCCTCATAAGTATGGAGTTACATGCTCGAACAAGACGAGATTTGGAACCAGACCCGGAATTTGATCCGATCTGTGCTTTATTCTATTGCATCTCATCAGACTCAGCACTGCCAAATACTGAAAAAAAAGAAATCACTGGTGCTATAGTGATTGATAGAGGCGGGACACACTCAAGCCAAGGTTCCTATTTCTTTTTTCTCTTAATATATTTTACAAAAATGCTATTTCGTAGTAATCAAACAGTTGCAAGCAAAATGTAATAGAGTATCTATATTACTATGTATCTCATTTAATTTTGTCTTTTTGAATGGCCGTGTTAAATATGGAGTTTTCCTGCTTATATCTTCCAAAGAACTATTGCATGGGCTGTAAACCACAAATAACATTTGCGTGTGCAGAATATCCACGTTTGACTGCTTGTGGACAAGCTCCTGCAGTGTTCTAAAAGTGTAAAGAGGAAAACCTGCCTTTAGTTTCCTACTCAAGTTGCTGGATAGCTACAAGTAGAAAATGTTAAAAGCAAGACAGTATGTTTTATATTTTACTTAAGGGTTATTTTTGTGGTTTTATCTGATCCTTTTAGGATCTAAACAGGGGCCCTTATTCTATTGTACCTTTTTGGCTTTGTTTAGACCAGTGATACTCAACCTGTGGCTCTAGAGCCGGATGTGGCTCTTCATGGCCCTACAGGCGGCTCTCGCAATGTAGGCATCTGATCGGCGCTCCACTCTATCAGGCAGCGCGGGGAGCACTGAGCAAATGGACCAGCAGTGTGGGAGTCGCTGAAGTTCCCCCTCCCATAGGGGGAAAGAAAAGGAGCTGCTGGGATCCCCCCACAGGTAAGAGTAGAGATCACCTCCCACCCAGCAGCTGTGGGGCAGAATGGGGGAAAAACTTGCCCTTTTGCCCCTTCCACCCCTCCACCCCACTCCTTCCTAGCAGCCAGAAGGGATTGAAGACAAAGTGCTGCTGGGAGAGAGGATGCTGATGTGTCATGTCCTGATGTATCAATGTGTGGTGGCATTAAGGCAGCATCATCACACATTGAAGTGTCATGATGGGAAAAAAAATCACACTGTTGATACTTGATTTTTATGGTGCTCTACAACTCCATTTTATTAAGAAGTGGCTCTCCAGCTGTTAAAGGTTGAGTACCACTGGTTTAGGCTAGTAAAAAAAAAAACAACAAACAAACCCAAAAAACCACCTCAAACTAAAAAAAAAATCCCTAAAGTAGTCCCCTTTCTTTCAGGGTTTCTTTGGCATTGTGAATGTATCAAACCACAAAATACTGTCTAAAATTTTAAGTGTGGACAAAGCCCTACCAAAAATAAATTTAGCAATAAGGCAACAGCTTCTTCTTTTACCAGTTTATTTTTCAAAGTATTGTAGATATTATATCATGTTAAGCTAAGTTCTTATTATTCTCAGTGAATTTTGTTCTGGTATTATATGCTTGTTACTATCTTTAAAAAATTTATTTCCATTACCTTACTAAGTGAGATTTTTCCACAGTATAGCCACTATAGCCTAGGTGTGTCCCACTGATAATTTATCAAGAAAAGGCTTTCTGTAAAAGGTCCAATGATACTTTGAAAAAGTAAAGGTTCTGATCTGGTTTTGTTAGTGAAATAAAATGATGTGTTTAAATGTTACTGTGACATTTGTTGCTTTAAATGATGTGTGCTGTCAATACTTTCTTGGTTAGAACTTTTTTAGTTTCCTGTGGAGTGACTTGAGATAGTTTTCCCCCCCCTTTTGTGTTATTATTGCTGTAAGTCACAGTACTCATTTTAACATTTATTTCTGAAAGCACACTTTTCTTAATTCTTAATTAAGATTTTAATCTTAATTCTTAAGATCTTAGGAATGTGTTGAAGTAGAATGCCTTTTAAAAACTCCAGTTCCTAAAATCTACATTATCATGACAGAGATCATACTGTCTGTTGTATAGAGAAAACAGAGTATATGTTGTGCATTATTCATTTAAAGAGGGTTTTTTTTAATGTGGAAGGCAAATGCTGAGTTTCTGCATGCATACAAATGTAGATATTACTCAGATGTTATCAATGTGGACACTCCTAATGTGCACTAAGTGAGCAGCTGCTCATGTTCTTCCAGTTCTGTCCGTAACTTAGCAGTGTGCTGAAAAAAAGAACCATACTGTTTATCACATTTTCATTCTGTAAGGCATTTTGCAAAGCACTACTCTGAAGATAGGAATTAAAATTATACTTTGCATAAAAACAGCGTGTGAGCTGTCATATAGTCATTTAATATTTCTTTGTAGCTGGACTCTTGTACATGTAAAATAGTGAAATTTCTCTTGAATCAAGTTTGTTTGTATCTGAGAATCTGTGCAAGATTACCACTATAGCAGAATTCTACAAAGTGAAATAGAAAAATTATTCCCCCCAAGAGGAACAAAATAAGTCCATGGAATTAATTGTGATAATTACTGAAGATAAAAATAAGTTGTGTTCTGTACTTCTTTTCAGTTGTATGTTTTATTCTAAAGCACTGTTTTTGACTGAAATAGTGAAATTCCTTCTAAATTGTAACAGGTTTTTTTACTTATATTTTCTAGGGAGCAGAGACCAAGCCCCCTTGCTTACAAGATCTGGAGTTACAGGACTAGAAGTCAGTTACGCTACTGATGAAAGAACTCTTTTCCAGGAAGTAGTGAATATTGTAAAAAGGTAGCATATCTGTACGTTCTGCTTTTATTTTTCAGGCTTGGAACGGCAGATTTTAGTTCCTTCAACCGTTGCCAGTCTTTCCTATACTGATTTTTTGTTGTTGTTGTTTCCCTCAAAGGCTTATTTCTAGAGTGGACAAGCATGGTGGTCTCTCAAATAAAAATACTTTTTGCTTTTCCTTTTCTCTGACAGCAAGAACATTCAGATCCTCTTAAGCAGCTGAGTTACAGTCTTGAAACTTTTCAGCCATATTAGTAATCTTTCTTAACATACAACTTTCCTGTTAACCCCAGAATACATTACAAATCTTTCTCTGAAACTCTCAGAACAGTTTAAGAGTGCTGAGAGCTATAGAAAACCCCTCAGACAGGAAGAGTTTTCTAGGAACTCTGAGGCAAGACAGAAAAAAGCCTGCATGATACTGAAACTGCTGCAGTTTAAAATAAGGGTTCGTTGAAAAATCACTTTCCTTCATTAGTTTTGTCTTCTCTGAACGGAAATCCCCTGCTCCATCCAACTTGGAAAACTGCTGGTTTTCCCCATCTCCACCAAGGCTGAGAAGCCTGTTTGGGAGCCCTCTCGCCCAGTGCGTAGGTGGAACCACAGATGTCTCTCCAGACCTTACTGACAGGTGCAAAACTGTAAAATTTCAAGGCAAACAAACAGATTTAAACTATGAGCAAATTTAAACCCTGCTGGAATAGAGGCACAAGGAAAAAAACCAACAAACTAGGCAGAGTACATTTGCAATTCTTTCTCTCTCCAACCAGAAAACCTCTGATGAGAAAGACTTTGACCAACCCCATGAAGCCAGAATACAAAAAGAGTTGCTGAATGCAACGAGCACAGGGTGGGTCCTGACAGAGCAGCAGATCCCTGTTCAGAGAAGACAAAATTCAGGTAAGGAATATAATATTATTTTTCTCTTTCTTGGAAATCTAGTGCTCCATCAAACTTAAGAAAATTACTCAGAACGAGAAACTGCCAATAAATGAAGAATTCTCCACCAGTTGTGTGGAAGTTTAAAAAGTGACAGGACAGAAAGAATATGGTAGAGAGAACTCAGCAGTTAAAATATACATTTCTTACCAAAGAACATAAGTCTTCTATATCTGTTTTTACAGAACGAAAAAATCAGGCAATTTTGTGTACTTCAAGATGAATGTACCAGGTTGCTGGCTGAGAAATCTCTGTTTATGAGATCTTCTCTAGTGTATGCTAGCATGTCTTTTTGATGCAGCAACTTCATCCACAAAGATTGAGTCGGTTGACTTGTATTCCTGGAAGATAAAAGGTTTAATTTATTAATGGAGAGACAGATTACTCTCATCATCTTAGTCTACTTCCCTCCCAACTCTAGAATAACACCTCAGCTATCAGACTTCTGATGGACTCTCAAAAAAGATGGTTTTTGAAACATGGACCACATCTACATGGACCACATCTATTTGCTGCTCTTTTTCACCCCTTTATTTCCTGTAGCCTGGGCAAGCAAAGGAGAAATTTTGTTGGAGTAAACATGTTTTGTATTTCTTAAGCACAAAACAAATGTCTAGGCCCAGAGTAGCTTTAACTGAAGGAGGAAGTATGGTAAAACTATGTAATTAAGAGGCAGTGGACTGCAAAAACTTCCTCAATGAGAAATGAACAAGCAAGCAGCTTTAATGAAAATTAGTAATTATTTTTTAAACAATCTTCTGTTGATCTTCTTAATGTTATTTTTTCCAGCACAAGCTAGGTACTTTGGCTGTTCTGCTAGATGCACTTAATAATAGCTCTGATAGATTAGAGAAGGAAAACTATCAGGCCATATTTAAGAAACATCGCCACTTGAACTTCATGGAGCAACACTCAAAATCCCCTTAATTTTCAAGCTGAGAATTGTTATCAGTATCTTATATACTGATACATGCTTTAGGCTGGGCAATAATAGGCTCTTGTGACTGAATGGCACGCCCAGCTTGACTGCAGCCCGCTTTTGATTCATGTTCTTGGCCTCTTGGCTGTTGGAGGGAAGAGTGGAAGACTGAAATTCCAGATTCATCCAGATGAATGACAGACTGTCTCTATTCACTCTTGATTGTGAGTATCAGGAAGAGAGTTTATCAACTTGTTGGAGCACTGAACACAGGATCTCAGCTGCATGAGGTCCAGTTTAAGAATTCTTGTTCCTATTTCTAGTCATTCTCTTAGTAGCTAGCCTAATTCTTCCTCTTATTCCATATATGTGAAATTGTGGAACATGCTTATTTGTTTCAACTTCTAGCCTTCTACTTCTTTGTTTAGGCCTTTTGTTTTCTTTCCATCCTGGCTATTGAGAGTAGTGGTTGATTCTGTAACTTCTTGTCCATACATGTAAACTCTGGAAGAGGCCAGGAGAAAAAATCTTGGTCACTGTTTCCAGCATACAGATGAAGGAAAGATTATTCCTGGAAAATTTGTAACTTCTGCAATACTTATAGCTCATCAGTGTCTTTGACTAGGTTTTTGTCACTGAAGAGTGTTTCCCAAACTTCTTGTAGCAGAGCTTAAGTTATTATGTGTTCACTGAAGATGAGTATTGCTCCAGAAAGTTCTCTCGAACTGATGAACTGAAGTTGGATTCGCTGTGAGGTTGTTTAGGCTGTGCTAGATCTGAATGACCACAGTACAGTTAATACCTTGGCATCTATGAAGTAAATACCATGTTAAATGTTCTTCTGTGGATTAGTAGATGTTGTCTCTGATTAACTCAGAGCCCTTGGCAAACAGAAGTAAGTCATCTTGTGTTCTAATAGACCAGAAGAAGACCTGGTTGTTACTCTGGAATTGGTCTGTGATTTCATCTATACTGAAAATTCACAATTTGTCCAGATATTGAGGAGAATAAGCATCTGTGTTTCTAGGAGATTATTACTGAGAGTGACTAACGTGTGAAATGGAAGTACTTAAAAGTGTGAATACCAAAGTCTATGCAGACACTTTAATTGTATTGGAATACTGAGATTGAGGGTTGAGAGTCAGGAAACAGACAGGAAGAACCACAAATATGAGGAGGGAGGGAAGAACAAACAGCACAGATTTGTAAAGAAGAAAAGCATCATTAGATTGGTTTTTGATACTGTGACAACTGTCTTAGACTTCAAAAAGGGAGCTGCACATGCATAGGTCCAAATTTCCCTTCTTTGATATGCTGTCCTCTGGCTGTAAACCAAAAATAAAAAGGGTTTCAGTGCAAAACTGGCATAAAGCAGCTGAGAGACAACATCTTGTAATCCTGTCCAGCCACTGGGGATGCCCTAGAAGCAGAGAGATTCAAGTTGTAGGCTCTCTGGAACTATCCGAGGGGATTTTTTTTTTTTTTTTTTTTTGCTTGAAATGGAGCCTGGACATATATTGCTGTCCTAAAGCGTTCTGTTGTACTGCCTGAAGTGCTTTCTTGAATAAATCCTCTGTTGACCATAAGGTGTCAACAGAGCTGCAGTGAGATGGGAGGAAAAAATGGAAGAATCTTTCTGCTTGAAGGAAGTAGGAGAACCATCTCTCTGAACCTAAAGGCAGGAAAAGAGAGTAGCCATTTTTACATATTACCCTAACACAGGAAAGCTGACGGAGGAGGAGAAGGTGGAAGGGAATGTTACAGGAATGTTTGCATGGGGATATAAAATGTAAGAAAACTAGAGGTATGCAAACCTGATGGAGCAGTGGATTCCCATGAAAGAGAAATTAAATGTTTGGGCCTCTCCTTCACTTTCACGGCAAATTGTTCCGTTTCTCTTTAAGTGCAGATGTTAGCAGATAGCAGAAAAGGGCTGGTCCTGCAGGTGGGAATTCATGTGGGAATGCACAGTCCCCCATCTCTCAGACACACAGAGGATGTGAAAACAGGGCAGGCTTGAAAAAAAGAGTAGTAGATTCATTGCTACTTGAAACTTACCAGATGCCCACAGCTCCTTGTCTACACTGAAGTAGTTTTTGATAAAATTACATGAACAGAGTGTAATGTAAGATTTTACATAAACATTTTGGAGATAACATTTATGTATTAATTAACTGTTAATGCTTAATACTTTAATATTTTTCATAATGTTTTTCTTGTAAGGTATAATGCTAATGAATTTTTTTGTTTGGATACAGTGCATTATATTTCTTCTTCCGTAAAAGCTCTAGCAACGTTTTTGTCTTAAAATAGAGATGTGCTAATCTAACCTTCTTTTTCCAGGCCAGTATTATCTTCATCAGTGACATTTTCCTTTAGAAATCTGTATTTAATGTCCTGTATCAACTTTATGGATTTTTGTTGTCTAAGGCAAACTGGAAAAATGTTTTCACAGATTTCAGTTACAAGTTTGAATCACCAAGCATTCTGTTGCTATGCACAGTTACTGCTTTTTTCTGTATCATAGGTCTGGCATGGTTCCCCCTCCTTTTTCTCTTAATCATAGCTGGAAGAAAAATAGCAGTCAGGAAAAGCAGACACATAATGGAAGGGAAGGTATAACTGGGAGCTTTAGTCTTCATTCACGAAATTGTCAGATGAGAAAGAGGAAGAGATGTCATAGCAGCATATACAACTTAGCTGGAAAGAAAAATAATCACATTTCTTCTCTCTGCAGCATGTATGAGTTGAATGTTGATGCTGTTGTGTTTAAATCCTGCCGGCATAAATGCTGCTTTTCATCTTTGCAGAATGTCTGGCAACAGCATGCAAAGCAGTATCAGGGCCCATCCTTTTAACAAAACAGCATATGTTGGCAAGCACACCTCTTATTCCTGTCGCGTTACTCCTAGCCAGCAACTTTCATATATCAGTATTACAATTTACTAGTTCCTTGCAGGTGTAATAGCTGATTTCATTACCATTATTTCTTCTAATAAAATAGCTTGAACTGATGATGAAGACCGGTTTCATAGTATACTGTAAAAACTTGAGACAGGACAATGGAACATATAAAACTTGTCTTCTTAGCTCTTACCTGTAGTCTTTGCGGCACCACATTGAAAGGAGAGAGAGAATGAGAGATGTGAGCTGAGCTTACATCAACTAAACTCTGAGTATGCCTATTCATTTTCCCATGTGGAATAATCTACTTTTTTAGCTCCAGACATCTCTTCTTTCCTAATAGCGAACAGAATATCACAGGAGATCTCGGCAAGTGTCACACAGGTTAATTGGTACCACTGGTAGATGAGATTGGGCTGCAGGAGAGGACATTTCTGCTTGGGACATAGTTCATCAGCAAGCAATACAGAAGCAAGAAGTGTCTTTTACTAGGTTCAAGACATTTGATAGGTCTCAAACCAGTTTCGTAAGGTAGATCTTGCGGATATGTAGTGCAGGAGTTCCAGGTTCTAAGTGTTACTTAGTAGAAAGGAGTTCTTCAGTTTAATGTTACTTTGTTTTTTCCTTCAGAAATAATTTAGAGATACATAGAAAATACATATATGTGTAACTTACTGCAGTATCTGAGCAACTCAATTGCCAGTAGTACCTTTATTGGTTTTCATGCTTTTAGAAGGATACCACTTGGATCCAAGTTTTAAATATGGACCAACTGACATTAAAGGACTATGATTACAGGGAATTTACAGTAAGATTTAATCTCACCATTTACTAGCTACTCTACTCCTGCAGTCACAGAGCTTGCTGCTAGGCCTCCTTGGAGACAGGAAATGCCTACTCATGGACTAGGCTCTGCTTCCTGCCTCAAGACCCTCTCTTATCTCTTTGTAATACTATTGGCTACATTCCAGATGTCCTAAGATTATAAGTAATTTCACCCTGACCCTAAAACTATTGGATAATTTCCCAATCCTAACTAACCCTATAAAAACCCCTACACTTCTGCCCAGTTCGGCAGAAGAAGCCGTCACTGGACACCCCTTCACGGAACCTGCATTAAACCGTTCTGTGGAACCTCTACACGGCCTTCTCGTCTCTTCTTCCCTGAGCCAGCACGGCAGACCCTAGCAAGCTAAGAGCTGAAATCCTGAGAGAGCTGAAATCACTAAGAGCTGAACCGCCTGATTACCTCAGGCTGAGCTTGCTAGGATAGCCTGGGGGCCAGGGCCTCTGCTGGGGATCTCCAGGATAAAGAAGTCCCTCCCAGGTTCTCACTATCCGGAACATCTGCAGCAGCAGGGGGTCTGACTCCCTGGACCCAGCCAGAATTACTCTACCTTGATTTTCCATTTAGATTACTACTTTGATTATCCAATTAGATTGCTACCTTGATTATCCATTTAGCTTTGTATAAGTAATCTGTCTGAAACTTAAGCATCAGTACTTCACTGTCAGTGTCTAATTAGCTATCCTCTTCACCAGGAAAGTTAAACAGAACAGGATCTTGGTCTACAAGAGGTGGCTAAAATGGAAAAAATGGTTCACCCAAAAAGGCCTTTTTGTTCAGTGACAATAGAGACCAGTTTAGAAAGCTTGAGATGCCAAAATCAGCTGACATTAGACACTCCCCTTAATGCATGGGTGGTGTCTAGTTGGGGTGGAAAAGCAAAGTAATGAGCAGTAAAGTGATACCCTGTAACTCAGTGATGTGCAATTACAGGTGATCCCTAATGGCCTGTACAAGCAAGACCGAGTTAAAAACCAGCACACAGTTTTTTAAAAAACTCTATTGGTTAATAAGCTTTCCAATCTACATGTGCATTTACATAAAACTGTGTTAAAATATGTGATACTGAAGTTAGATAAATTTATTTATATAAGAAAAAGCATATATCCGAAAACATCATAAACTAAAGGGCTTTTGTGTCTTGTCCTATAAAAACACCTTCACATCTGAAGGATATTAGAGAACCAGTTCTTGAGATTATATGCAGATGGATTACAGAAGTCATTTTGTTCATTAGGTTATAAGGTAATGGGAAGATTACCTTCAGAGGTGATGAAATATATTCAGTTGCAGTACTAATATAATAGCCCACTAATTTTTTTTTTTTAAGTAGGAAGTGAGAAAGGTAATGCCCTGCTTGAGCAAGTTAAAACCCAAAGCAACTGTCCTTCATCCATTGGTGAAGGACAAACTTCACCACCTTGCTGCTTCCAAACAGTTCTTGTTTCTGTTCAGAACAGGCTTATAAGAGAAAGCAAATTTCTGGCATAATGAATATTGTTTTATGTACTACTTAAACAGTTCTTCATGAGTTTCTGATTCACATTTGCATCTGTCATGGAACCATCTGCATAATACCTTGTCCTGTGTAAAATCTACAAGTATTTTCCATTTTGAGTTACGTGACACCAGTTTTCAAATATGATAATCAATTACTACTTCCCTCATCTGAATTAATCAGTACTGTTTTGCAATATGCTAGGACCACGGTAGTTTAGTTACAAGAATTAATTTGAAAATATGTTAATTTTTATAATGTTTATTCTATGCTTGTATAAAACATGGCATAATTCCTTTTTATTTCAAAGCTGAAGTGGAGCTATTAATAATTTTGGAGCATCATTTTGCAATCATTGTATGTTGTACAGAGCAGCAAGCTCTGTACAAGTCTTTTTGACACTGATTCTGCTGCTGGAATGAACTGCAGGCTAGCTTGAGTCATTTGTCCATAAATTGTTCCAAGTAGCTTTGGGGTTGCACCATTGGTAGAATGCGTTTCCATATTGAGTAAATTTACTGCTTCCACTCCTGATGATCATTTCCGCCTCCAAAACCAAATAATTATTCTTTTGACATGAACAGCAGATAGTAAAATACCCCCCAAATTCAAAGTGCTAGTTCTTTTACTTTCTATAGGATGCTAGAAATCAAAAATTTACTTTAGAATCCCCTGCTTTAGGCAAAAATTGTATCAAAACCACTCCCTCACAAGTAGAAGTAGGTGATAAAAGGGATTTTTGCAACTGGCAGGTGTATAAGCCCAAATTGTAATAGAGAGTAACAATGTACAGCTATTTTCATAGAAGGTTAGTGTCCACGGCAGAAGTGTGGAGAAACTCTTGTTTGGAGCTATTCTCAGCATAATTAGTATCTTCAAAGTGAGTTGTCATTGCCTTTGGGTAGGACACATAAGCAAGGGAGACATTTTCCTGATAAAGTCTGAAGCTTCATTTGTAATGTGTGTGGTACAACTAACTCAGTATTAAGGGAAAGGGTGTTCTCTGTTCAACAGTCAGGAAATGTCTTTATTTTTTAATATGTTTATAGATGCAAGAAGTACAGAGTTCATGTTCATAATCCAAGGCCCCTGCCTACTCCCTCCATAAACTAAAGTCTACAAGCCTGCATCCTGTTGTAGGTTTGGGCAGAGATTGTGGTGCAGGATCCTCAGCCTGTCATCCATCCTCTACCTCCTGACAGCTGCCCTGATGTCATTCAGTTGTATTGAATGCTGCCTGCTGGAACTCAAAACCCTTTAGCTGCACTGAGCTTCATCAAGGCTGGAAAATACACTAAAGATCCTTTAGTCTAAACAAGAAGCAGCTATTCATCCCACTGAAGCGTCCTTTCTTTTTTTGTGCTGTAAAAATAACAGGTATCTCATGTTACTTTGTCCAGTCTCTTACTGCCCAGCCCAACAAAATGATTCTTAGGCTATTGAGCAAGTCACCAGATCATGACTTTTGGTTTTAATAGTGCCCACTCAAAAGTCAGGTGATACTGGCTCCTCTGAGCTAACCCCTACCTGTGCTTTGTCTTTAAAGTCACATTGTTTGTCCTTGTGTCTAGTGAACTCTACTCTGAGCCTGACTGGAAGTGATTGTGTCAGAAGTCAATTCTGACTTCTTTTTGTCATACTTGAGCCAGTCAGATTTTCCATCTGGAAAGAGATACAGCATAAAATGAGTTTTTCTTGTGTGTCTTCTAGAAAGAAAGTTATCTTTAATAAAGAGATATTTAAAGAGAACTGGTAGATACGGTTGCTTTTCTATATGTTTCAGTTTAGACAGCTTTCACTCAGCTACAAATTGTAACTCTCAATAAAGGATCTTCTCTCTGATTACTCAAAGTTACACTGCAGTATGGGTGACACAATATTATCTGTAAACATTCCAGTTAACCTGCTGGCAAATTCTGTTCCATAGGCATGGCTGTATTTCAATGTGCATCTGCCTCATACCAGTAGCTAAGTTTCGGTCTATGCTTGATGCATCCTGATGCAATCAATAAAACCTGATGAGACCTCAGTTTTGTTCTGTATTTGTAAAGACCAAAATAATAGATGTATGTTAAAAAAAAATCCTGTGAAAAGATTCTTTCTAAATATTTTTGCCCTTGAATGTTGTTAAAAATCCTAAGAGATTGCCTGTTTTAAATATTGTCTCCTAGTCCAGATGCTGCTTTCATAGAAACTGATTGTGACTGCATCTTTTTTAAACTCAACATAATTTGAATGCAATCCTGTTTATACTTTGTTAATGGAAAATAATTTTGTCAATTACATGAAGCTCATTTTTTTTTCCCCTACCTCTCTAGATATGACCCAGACATTTTGCTAGGCTATGAAGTCCAGATGCATTCCTGGGGTTATCTCTTACAGAGGGCTGCGGCACTGAATGTTGATTTATGCCAGATGATTTCTCGTGTGCCAGGTAAGTTATTTGTTTAGGGCTTCAGTTCAGTTCCAGTAGAAGCAAGTTGAAATATATGAAGAAATTTAAAAAACAAGTGCAGAGTATTTCTTCAGATAGACCTTTTTTTTTCTGTTCTTGCTCGTGTGTTGTTAATAGTATAATCACACACACACACATCCCCCCAGAAGATTAGAAATACCAATGAGATTCTGGTGTTCTATGAGTTTTCAAATTCCTGGCATATTCCACTTCTGTGCATGTCCTGTTTTCATGAACCTGAACTTACATTCTGTAGTTGTTAATTTTCAGTTCTTGGAGGTGCTTCTGCTACCAAACCTTCTTTTGCTTTCCTTGGCTCCAGTCATTCAAAGTACGTAGCATTGTCATCATTTGTGGTTTCTCTGGCTGGAATACATGAACATAAAACTGCCTGTGAGCAGCAATTGTCCTGGACAGCAGCTTTGTAATAAAATCCTCACTTTCAATGACAATTCTTGTACTTTGTGCAAATTTTATTGTGCCTAAAGTGCTGATGCTTTCCTCCAGCGTTCAGAAAAAAGTCTGTTTAGACTGGTAAGAAAACTTGGATGAGAATGGTAAGCTTAGTGTCTATACTTAGCTAATCAATAGAAGTCATCATTCTGAAGAATGGAGTTAGTGAACAGCTAAATAAATGTGCTGTCGCACCTGAGAAGAGTCAGGATGACTTTGTATAATGAAAAACTGTCTCAAAAATTTGTTGTAACTTTTGCCATCATCAAGGTGATGTGGATGAGGGAGATTTTAAAAATCAAAACAGTTGAAAAAGCTGTTTTTGCCAGGGCTCTTGCCAAAGATCTGTGCAGAAATCACTATTAAATAAGTTCGTTACTGTGATTGTTCTATTAAAAACTTGAGCCCTTGCTTTGTAATGGTTGCAAAAGCAAATATTAGGAATTATGGAGCAAGGAAAATAAAAAGCAATGAGTGTGAATGTAAACATCTGTAGCGTGCTTGTACCTCAAATACTGAGGTTGTAGCCTCCTCATAACCTTCTCTCCATCAAAGTGGATATAGGGGAACTGGTGAAAATGAGAAGGATAATCAAAATGTAATTTAATAATTTGGGATTCCAGAAGAGACAAACTGCTGTCGGAAAGGTGAAAACCTTTGAAATATTGAGGGATGTAAAGGGAAATAGAGATTGGTTTTCGCGGTCTTTTCCAATGCAAGAACCAGAAATCAAATTAAGTTAGCAAGTGGCAGCTACAGAATATAAGTTGATTTTTAATCTCAGTATTGCTGAGCCCTTGAGTTCCTTGTCACAAGATAGTACAAATGTTTAAAGTGCTTTAAAGGAGATAAATTCTTGCAAGAAAAATTCATCGGGATTTATGATATATGTGAAAATAATGTCTGGCCCAGGAAGCTGCAAATGGTTAGAAGCCTGAAAAGTTGTAGGGAGAGTATCAATAACTGCTTCCCCCGTCTTGAAGCATCTACCTTTGAGTACGTGACAGAACATGATACTGGGCTACTTGGATCTTTGAGCATACCCAGCACAGCAATCATCTTTTATGTAGTTGTCCTGTGTGCCTGGCCAGGAGAGTATGATGTTTTAGAAGCACTATGTTCACACACTCCTTTCTTGAGGTTTGAATATTTGTCTACTCTTGATGCTTTCAATACTGTGACATGTTTGGAAAGGAACTGAGTTATAAAGTCCTCCCAGAGACAAGAGAACACAAGAAAAAAACTATATCTTCAGCTGAAAGCTGTTGGCAATTGAAATTTGGTTAATTTTTAAGTACTTATATATAGAAACAGGATCACAGGATAGTTTAAATATGAATAGGCCATCAATGCTCATAAGTTTATTTCTTCAGCACAAAGCTCTCAAATTTATTCCTTAGGAATAATAATGAATTTCATAAACCTTGTTATTCAGTTTCCCTGATGACTCAGATTGAGATGATACAGTAGTTGCAAAATAATGCCTCTGGGTATATTCTTCAGAGGTACCGAAGGATGTTCAGAAAAATTTTTGACCCATTACATCTGAAGATTTGCTGTGTCTGTGGTTAGAGGAACAGTAAATGTTGTAGTCAAAGGTTTCTTAATACCTCCAAAGTTCGCAAAGATTTACTGCTCTACTGTAGAAGTATGGCTGAGCAATCTCTTCAGTTTGGACATGTGCCTCTGCTGCTGTTCTCAAAGGCTGAGTCACAGTTCGTGTCTTGCAGGACAGCTTTGTCTGCACTGTAGTTGATGCAGAACCAAACAATTAGATCAGCAAAGCTGTTAATAGTACCCATCTTCCTGAGATAAGCTCTTCCTCAAGTTACTGATTTTCGGATACACATGAATAGGTCCTCAGAGAAGAAAGGGAACTGTATGGTTCCTAGTGGTAGTGTCCCCATGTATTTCAGAGTCAGGTTTCCTTCCCTACAGCTGTGAAGTCCCACACAACATGGGTTCAGTTCTAGTGAAGGCAATTAGGATTGTAGCCCTTAACATTTTTGTACATGAAGTTCAAGTGGGCATGCAGAGCATAGGCAGGATCTGCACAGCACTGTTGTTTGTAGTGCAGATGCTCCTGTGCCAGCTGGTAGAGGCACACTCAGAAGTGGAACATGTAACACTTAAAAATGTTTCTAAGAATCGGTGTTATTTTAAGTTAGGTGATTTTTTTTTTGACAGAATTGCAGCAGAAAGAGGAGAAGATTTTTACAACTGATGAGCTCTTCCCAGAAATGTCATGCCATAAATGTGGGCTTGCATGCATGGCCATATACATGCAAGTTGTTGTATTCTCTGTTGCTTTGTGGCCTCCTTCTCTGTGGCTTTGACCCTGTCTGTCTTCCTCTTGCTGTTCCAAGCCTTATGCTTCATATTTCCCTCCATTCTTCTTATGCTGTATTTTCAGAACAGGTAGTGCTCCTTCAAGAAGTATGCTTCTCCTTACTCTTATTGAAGTAAAGATGGAAGGGACTTTTGCTTTCCATTCCTGTGATTTCGCCTTTAACAGAAAGAAAGCTGGACTTCTCTCTGATTTTGCTTTTTTGGCTGAATCTGGTGCTGCCTCTGCCATTTACAAGTGAACTATTCATAAGTCATAGGACACATCACAAGAGAAGTGTGTGCTGTGCGTGGTGGCGTTTTTTGTGTGTGCACTGTGGCCTCCTGCTTCCTCCTCTGCATCACAGCTCAAAGTTAGGGAGTGGGTAAGAGAGGATGTGAGGAGACTTCTTTTTATTTCATCTCACGCTCTTGAAGGATAGGAGGAATGTCCTGTTCTGCTTCTTACCACCATAGTTCCCAGAGAGGCTTACATGGTTCTGGTGATACGTTTCACACATCAGTTGTAAAGTAGTGCAGCTTTTTGTAATAAGTGGTGCTCAGCACAGGCAGAGTTCATCAGGCAGTGAGTCTCTCTTGTGATCACTGTATATACTTTGCTGCCTGTATTTTACTAGCAAGACATGAAGCAAACTTAATACAGGAAATCACCTTAAAAAGTCAAAAGAGAACTGGGATGACACTGTAGAAAGTAGAATTAACCAATAGTTTCTGCTTCCAATTAAAAAAAAACAAAGGAGGGGTAAAAAATACAAGTTCCCCACTTTAACAGGAGATCCAGCATGTGGAAATGAAGAAAAGCAGGAGAAAAAAATGTTGCTACTTGGTGGGGCATTTTTTCCATCCAGACATGGAAAGAGAAACTGCTGGTTTTCCTCCTTAAAAATCTGAAACAATAAGGAGGTTAAAAAGATAGTATGCGTTTTGATGAAGTGTACAAAAGGCCTGCTAAATTTTGTCAAGGATCTGTGATTTACTGATAAGGTCAGTAAATTACAAATAGGTTTTCTTAACCATGTCTTAATTTATATGGCACACTTTTGAAGAACAACATACAAAATTAGTCTATATTGTGTTTCATAGCAGTTCGGCAGCATTTCAGGCAATTTTTACTTCTGTCACCAAGGCTAAATGTGCTTCACAGCTGTCTGAGGATCTAATTGTTCAGTTCTGATCATTATTGCAAAGCAGTGTGTATCCACGCTTCTACACTCTCTGTCCAAAATGTTCTGCTTTTTATTAGCAGGGTACTGTACAGGCTGTGCTGTACCTGATAAATGAGTGGTGGCAGAATACAGAGCAACCAGCAGTTAGAAAATGGGTATGGATTTAGAATTGTGGGGAAATTGCCTTGAAGTGATTTCTCTCCCATTAAACTAATAAGAAATAAGACAGGATCAGTGTGTTTTCATAATGGATTTTTGTCTGTGTGGTACATTTTAAAAAACATCTATGTAAAATCTGGAAAGAATACCAAAACTGTAGACTTAAAATGGCTGAAAAAAGATAGTTTAAAGAAATGTATACCAAAAAGACTATCTTCTCTTGTGCTGTAGTATTCCCAAGCATTACAAAAATCAAGGATGGCAAAAGAGGATATATTTCTCTATTTTAGTCACAGCTGTCTCACAGAAAGATTTAGAGTGCTGCTTCTGCATCTGCATCGGTTCCTTCTGATTTCCTTCTCCCCATGCTATCCAGAACTCATGTCTCCTTGCTCCCACTGCGGTGGGTTTGCTTTTACTTTATGAAAATGACTGAATTTTCTCTCCCGTGACCTGGTTCGGACTATGTAAGATCATTGCAAGTAAAGCCTTGAATTATAAACTCCTTAGGGCAGAAATAACTTTTTAAAAATTATATTCATTGTATACTGTGTACTACTGCATGTGCAGCTGACTCCCAAGTAACATTCAGCATTGCATAACCAGAATGTTCACCATGCAGAATATATTGCCTTGAGCACTATTTCAATGAAATTGAAGTAAGAGTTCTCTGCAGAGGGCAAGAGCAGAAAAAACCTGGGGGGCTTTATTTAGAGATTGTGTGGATGACTGGTAAACAAATAATTTTGTGGATTCAGCAATAACGTTTATGAATTCTTATTTTTCTAGAGAGCATAAATTAGAAGAGGGATAGCTTGATCTGGTCTTGACTGTCTTATAACTTGTCTAAATGTAGTCTCCTTTAATGTCTTTAGATGAAAATAAAGAGAATAGATTTGCCACTGAGCTGGATGAATACGGAGCAGATACAATGAGTGAAATAAATATTGTTGGGCGAATTGTCTTGAATATTTGGAGAATGATGAGACATGAGGTAAATTTTTTAAAAGGTTAATGGTTGACTTACTGGGTTTTCTAATTATTGCAGACTTTGTTGAAAGTTTCACGTAACTTGTGTAACTTCTAGACCTTTTTCTTTATAACCTTTTCAAATAGAGTTGTGTATCTTTAAACTGTAAAGTACTGAAGCCCTTATTTTTCAGTAATATTTCTTAATGATACTCCTTTTCAGTGATTTGTGGGTTTTGAAAACAACTTACTTGTTTTAGGAATTTGTCTATTGTCTATTTGTCTAAGTATGGTGCTTTTACTACATTAAGTACTTAAACATATTTTAAGCTGTCAGATTTACTCTTATTTTGTTTGTTTGTTTTGTTCCATTTATAACTTTCCATTTAATACTCAACTAGCCCAGTCTTTACAAATCTCGTTCTGACCAAGTTCAGATCTGATCTTTATGAACTGCTTAATTCTGCATATTCTTTTCAGTTGTTGAGGGATGCTTTTTCCTGACTTGTAAATAGTTAGGGATTTCTAAGAAGAAATACTAACTTCTTTAACAAAATACTAATAAAAAGTTAATAAATTTAATTCTTGCAGTTTTTGAAAAGTAGAGATTTTTTGGTTATGATAGCCATCATACATCTTGACATGTCCACTCTGTTCTTCTAGGTGAATCTAACAAATTATACTTTTGAAAATGTGGGCTTTCATGTTCTTCATCATCGTTTTCCTTTATTTACGTTTCGAGTTCTGTCTGATTGGTTCGACAATAAGGCAGATGTCTACAGGTAATGATCTATTAATACATTTTGTTTGCTGTTTTTAAGGCCAGATTCTTAACATTGGATAGGTGTATGGTAAAGTCACCATAAGAAGAAATAATCAGTTTAGCTCAGGCACTAGAGCAGTGTATTGCAGCAACATGAGCTTATTTGCTTGGATGTTTTGCTGTATAGTTATACCCTCAATATTACAACAAAATATTTTCAGTTACATTTTCAACATACCTGAATAGATGTACTGTTTTGAAGTTCTGTAATGTCTTTATTTTATTTTGTATATACTGTTAATCAGAAGGGCTTTTAATGAACTGTCAGGCTTCTGTTTCACTTCAGTGCATGTCAAGCAAGCTAGGCTTAAAAGTATTACAAAACAGCACACAAGATGTTAAGACAGTAGCTATAGTTGCTTAAAAATTCTTCATATGACATGTATCACAATCAGTTTCACTCTTCTCAACCCAATTTGGTATTGTCTGATATGAACAATTTGTGAAACTGAGTACTGATCTGCACATTGTTCGTGACATACATAAAATTTCTGTAAAAGTTGAATAGTGTAACTAGGTGGCAGTGTGGTTTATACTGAAATTATGAATTTATGTTCAGCCGTGATAGACACTCTTAATACAGAAGGATGTTTCCACAAAGGCCCACTCAGTTAAAAAACATGTAAAGAGATGAGAAGTTGTGTCTGTTTTGGTAATCCTTTGGGGCAGTGAGGAGAACAGGATACACTATGTCTATGTCGTTGCAAGATGCCTTAACAGTAGCTTGCTGTAACACATTCTATGTATATTTGTTACACTTTTGGAAGAGTTGTATGAAAATGTTCTAGAGGAAAATTTTATTAGCTGGTTTGTTGCAAGTTACCATAAAAATGCATTTGTCTTGGTAGAAGGAGCAGCACTCTTCTGATTGCTTATAACAAGGTGTTCACTTTCACAGATGGAAAATGGTTGATCATTATGTTAGCCGGGTTCGTGGGAATCTCCTGTTGTTAGACAAACTGGATTTGATTGACAGAACAAGTGAAATGGCAAGACTCTTTGGCATTCAGTTCTTACATGTATTAACAAGAGGCTCCCAGGTAAGACTTCGTTCTCTTTATACTTCACAAAACCAATATAGTTTTTACAAAATGTTCTGGTTCTTCGGTAACTTCTCAGTCCATGTGTGTATTTTCATAGGGTCACAGAAGGCTGTTAACATGAATTAAAATGAAATTGAAACATAAAGAATACTGTTCAATCTATTATTGCTGGTTTTGAATTGCCTAGTCTCAGAGTTTAAAAATAGCTGTTAAAAATAGTTCTCCAAATGTAATCACACCAGTGAATCTCTTCTGCCTTCAGGAGCACTAACCTTTCCCTTTGAGTTGGTATTGTTCACACTTAGATGAGACTGAAAATGAGCGCTTTCTAAAACATTAAGAAATGCAATTAATTGTGTTTTAGAAAGATGAGATAAGTTTCTTTCAGGGCAGACAAAGCAGCATTGACTATGTTCTCAGTGACATTTTTGGTGCAGCAGACCTGTGGATGAGATTTTACAATAAGACAAGAGGGGCTCTGGCTTTATTAAATACGTGTCATGCAAGATGTTTGGGGTTCTATTATTTTGATGCCAGCATCAGAGGGAAAAGGGAGCAGAACAGCGTAAGATGTGCACTTTGTATGGGAGCCCAGCAGTCTCCAGTAATACCAAAAGCTTTCCTTGCCCAGATTATGAGTGACTAGGCTAACTGAACTGCTTTCATGGCTACATGTGAGACCTGAGCAGCACCTGAAATGAGAGTCAGCTACTCTGTCATGTGTTACAGCTCTTTTGTTTCCATAAGCCAGCCAGATATAGGAGTATGTGAAGCTGTTAAGTTTCCTTAACAATTCAATCTTATAAAAAAACTTTTGCCACCTTTTTTTCTTAGACTGCAGTTGCCTGTGTCATCTCTTGACCCAGAGCATGTTCTTGTTGGTCTTTCTGTTAACGACCCTGTATTTGGGGGAAAAGAGGAGCAGGCTGGCAGGCACCATCAGCAGAACCATGGCAGTGTTCAGTAGGTATTTGCCAGTTTAGCTCTCCGATCTGGCGTACTATATCATCAGAAAATACCACTGTTGGAGCAAGGGAAGAGAAATGCGCAGTTAGGGACAGGGAATGTGGGACTGGCATACTGCCAACACGGATATGCTTAAACTGTCATGATGGCAGCCCACAAAGACTGTTCTGCCTGTCATTTTCTCAGATGTCTGTGAGTGGGAGTGAGCAACAGAAGCATGCTGCATTTTCTTTCCTGACTGTTCTTTTCTCTTCCCTTCTGTGCACGTATGTTCTGTTTTCATTGAAACTTTCTAGATCCCAGAAATTGCACTTGCAACAATTCCCAGTCACCTCAAATAATTTTTTTTCACACCGAAGAGTCACTACCCTTTATGAAGATACTCCTCTTTAGCTAAAAAACATGTAAAAATGAAATAGTAAAAAGAACAAATTTCAGATATTTTATTTTTCCGTGTTTGTGTGTCTCATTGAGTTTTACAATAACTTTTAAGAATTATTTTGTTTTCTTGTATTAAGCCATCTTGAACATTTCTTACTAGACTAAACAAAATCTAACAAGAGATGGTCATAGGCATACGGATACTTAGTCAGATGTTTGAAGAACTTGCTGGGTTTTGCACAGGAGTCAGCAGGGCTCATTGAGAGAGCTTTAAACTCAGTTTGAAGGGGGGAAAGGAATAAGACTAGGCTCACTAGAGATAAACCTCAGAGCATCACACCAGTGGTTGAGAGACAGTGTCCTAGCAAAGTCCTTTGGTCTGCTGTCTCAGTGGAGGTAGGGGCTGGAGATGCACATGGGAGCAAAGACAAAAGGATTTTTGATGTGTTAGGAACCACAGATGCACCTGAGGATGGTCGTGTAGGAATCAGGACTTCTCCCCCTGCCTGAAAAAAAGTGGTAGGATCAATAGCCCAACTGAGGTGCATCTGCACCAGTGCACTCAGTGTGGACAACAAACAGGAGGCCAGTCCTGTTTTGTATCTTTACTGATGATCTGGACAATGGGATCGAGTGCTCCCTTAGTCCGTTTGCAGACAACTCCAAGTTGGGAGGGAGTGTTGATCTGCTGGAGGGCAGTAAGGCTCTAGAGAAGGATCTGGACAGGCTGGGTTAATGGGCTGAGACCAATTGTGTGAGGGTTCTGCCCTTGGCTCCCAAAAACCCCATGCAGGGCTACAGGAGGAATGGCTGGAAAACTGCCCAGAGGAAAGGGACTTGGGGGTGCTGGTCAACAGCAGCTGAACATGAGCCAGTGTGTGCCCAGGTGCCAAGAAGGTCAATGGCATCCTGGCCTGTGTCAGAAGTAATGTGACCAGCAGCACCAGGTTGTCCCTCTGTGCTCAGCCCTGGTAAGGCCACACTTCAAATTCTGTGTTCAGTTCTGGGCTCCTCACTACAAGAAAGACATTGAGGGGCTGAAACATGTCCAGAAAAGTATGGTGAAGCTGGTGAAGGGTCTGGAGCACAAGTCCTGTGAGGAGCAGCTGAAGGAGCTGGGGTTGTTTAGCCTGGAGAAAAGGAGGCTCAGGGGTGACCTTATTGCTCTCTGTAACTCCCTGAAAGGAGGCTGTAGTGAGATGGAGGTCAGTCTCCCAAGTTAGAAGTAATAGGACAAGAAGAAATGGCCTCAGTTTGTTCCGTGGCTGGTTTATATTGGATAATAAAAAAATTTCTTCTCTGAGAGGATGGTCAGGCATTGGAACAGGCTGTCCAGAGTCACTATCCCTGGAGTTAAGAGATGTGTAGATGTGCTGCTTGGCAGCACTGGGGTAACAGTTTGATTTGGTGATCTTAGGTGTCTTTTCCAACCTAAATTCTATGATGCTGTGAAAACTAGGGAAAAAAACCCAAAATCTGCCTCTTTCCACAACCAGTCCCTGACCACCTTGTCACGCATCCAAGTTCATCACTGGACACAAATTAGTGTACAATTAGTGCAAGGCAGCAACGGCAATTTATGTTGCTCCTTAACTACACATCAGACTCCAACCTCTTTTTAAGGTCTTGTTAAAGCTGTTGGTTCTGTAAGTTCATTTATAACTCCAAGGTTAAAGAAATTATATCTAACCCATTCAGTACAACGAATAGGTAGTGTGTCAGGCAGACAGTGTTTAATAGTGATTTAGTTGCTTACAAAACACAGGATTTTGAGATTATGTAGAATTGTTCTTTGATAGTTTGGGATTTTCAGTCCCTTGCCACCCATCTATGTAGCTTTCAGCTCTTTTGGCTTTTATTGTGAATGGACGATGTGCATACCTACCCATTTGTGCTTGTAAAGCTTTTACTAAAGCATTGAGTAATATACAAATAGGGCTGGGGATTTTTCTCTTCTTGCCAGCTACACATAATGATATTTCATGGTGTCTTGAACAGGATGCTTGTTGTTTTATGCTTCCTGTTCTGCTTGTGGTATCGGGGAGAAAGCATGATACCCAGTGTATTTGCTGCATATTATACTTTGTTTTCTTCGGTGATCTGCAAGTCTAACAGTACTACAGTTTAGCATGTGCTCATTCACTGACAGCAGCATGGCCATCCACATATATTGTTGAAGCCTTTTGGCTGGATGTTTATTTTTTCCATTTGCAAGAAGTACTCAGTTTTAAATTATTAGTTCTATGATTCTGTACTCAACAAAGTACAGAATCATAGAACGGTTAGGGTTGGAAGGGACCTGAAGATGATCTGAATAGTGATATAAAATACAATTAAAATATACGTTATGAGCATGGCTACTTATTTTGGAAAAGTAGTTATCTGTACTTTAAATTCAGAAAATGTAAGTGTATGCTTGCACTAGTTAATATGCATTTGTTCTGCACTTTTGAAATGATAATGGTTGTATCCAAACTGTTCTGCAGTACCGTGTGGAGTCTGTGATGCTGCGCATTGCAAAGCCAATGAACTACATTGCTGTGACTCCCAGTGTCCAGCAGCGAGCTCAGATGAAAGCCCCACAGTGTGTTCCCTTGATAATGGAGCCAGAATCCCGCTTCTACAGCAATGCCGTTCTTGTCTTGGATTTCCAGTCCTTATATCCTTCCATTGTCATAGCATACAACTACTGTTTTTCTACCTGCCTGGGACATGTTGAAAACTTAGGAAAGTAAGTTACTCTTTCTTTACTGATTTTTTATTGTTCGTTTGTTTTGTTGTTTTTTTTACTGTTACTCTTTTCTCACAATCTTTGATCCCATAGATACTTGAGTGTCTTTTCTAAGGTACCGAGAACCCCTGGTTGCCATCGGAAACGATGGGCACATATGAATAGCACCTTTTTCTGTTACACAGCAATACAGATGATAAAAATCTACTTTGTGGGTGTGTGCACATGTGTATACACATCTATATACACATCAATATGTATTTTTAATTAAATACAGAATTAGACTCTGTTCTCCTAAAAACCCCTGGAAGTAGCTCTGTGTGTACATACACTTCTTTGATTATTGTGGTGACGCTGGTTTTTAGTTTTGCTTCAGAATAAGTTAAAATTATTATAAATCCACCATCTGTCTTCAGAACTAGACTGGGGCTATTCCTTAATGAATTATGATTGTTCCTGTATCACTTGTAATTCACTCTGGTTCTAATTACTAAAAATTAAAAGGTACAATTGAGTTATTCTTTGTAGCATATTTTATTGAGCTTAACAGTTATTCTGTTAATTGGAAAAAGATCTCACTGCTCATTATAATAACCTCTATAAAACAGTGTTTTGAAGAATTGAAAGATGCCTGCAATAATTGCTGGGTGTCACCATCAGGTTTTCAAGTTTCTGATTTGAAATTCTGAATATGTGGGAAGAAAGTAAATGCAGTGTGGTACTTTGTAAACATACATAGTTTTCACAGGGGATTACAGTATTGAGTACATGCCTCCACTAGCTCAGTATTTGGTAATAATTCATAACACAGAGCAGAATTGATAAATTATGCATGCATTGGAATTTAGCTATTTATTACCACTTTGTTCCTAGAACCTTCCGTATGTAGCTAAGAAATTTGAAATTATGTTATGTTTGTTACACTTGAGATTATTCTGTCCTTGCTGGCATTATTAGCATTTTAATGCGAGCTGATGTTTTTTGCTTGATTAGTCTGTAAATGAATGAATCGTCTTCATATTTAAATTTTCTCTTTATTAGGTTTGATGCATTCAAATTTGGCTGTACATCTCTGAGAGTACCTCCTGACTTACTCTACCAGATTAGACACGATATCACAGTGTCACCCAGTGGAGTAGCTTTTGTCAAGGTAATGATATTAGTGCTCTGTGACAGCATTTTCACTGCCTGCTGCCTGACTTAAGATCAAATTGATATTGTAGTTTATATTTTGTTGCATTAAGAGCAGACAGAAAGAGGAGGTTCATTCTCTCGTTTCACAGTGTTTTTGATATTTTTCAAAGTGCTGAACCTCTGGCATTTCAGGAAGTAAAATGTCTTTCATTTATACTGAAGGCTTATTTCATCTATAATTAAACTGTATTTTACTTGTTCAGTTTGGGGATCAAACAGTAATTATCTGTGTGTAATAATTCATTTTCCTTCTGCCTGTATAGCAGAATGCTTTCTTAGAAAAAGGGTTATGATTTGGGAAATGAAGCTCCTTGACTTGCTTTCTATTGTTCTTATTTTGTAATGTGTCCTGCTGGCTGATGTGTAATGAATATGGCCTGGAGCTGTTAAAAATAGTTAGGCAATCACCAGCATACCTATATTTAATGTAAAACAAAAACTTTAAGTAAAGAATATTTGCAGAATTTTTAGAAGATAATGTTCCTTCAACATTTAATACCTTGATAATTAACAGCTAAATATTGAAGTTGCATTTTAATTAATAATTTTATCTAAACATTGCATCAGCAAGGGCTGATGAATTCAAAGAACAAAAAGCTATTTGTTCTGTCCTTAAGAGCTTTGCCTGTATTCTACATTCCTTTTAATATTTGTGTGAAAAGCCAAACTGTTGGTGACTAGGGCATCTTGCTAGTTAATTTGTCTTCTTATCAGTGGTTAACTAACAGTTCTGGAGTTTGATTTTACTCTTAACTGTTTATCTTGGGCTTTCTAACACCATGTTTTTCTTTTTTTGTTCCCTTTATGGCAGCCTTCAGTAAGAAAGGGTGTGCTGCCAAAGATGCTAGAAGAAATCTTGAAGACCAGGATAATGGTGAAACAGTCAATGAAGGCTTATAAACATGACAAGGCTGTGACTCGAATGCTTGAAGCTCGTCAGTTGGGTCTTAAATATATTGCTAATTTTACTTTTGGCTATACTGCTGCTAATTTTTCTGGAAGAATGCCATGCACTGAGGTAAGGGTTGCAGGTAAAAATGTATAAAAATGTTGGGAAGACACTAGTCAGATAACATAATATTATTATTTGAAACAAACTAAATACCTTCAGAAAAGCTGTTTTGATTTGTAGTACAGAAAATCATCAATTTAGGATTTATTTCTAATCTTCCAGAAAAATATAAAGGTTATCTTCTTCTTGCTGTAACGGAGTGTTTGGAGTTGGCATTTCTGTAGAACTGTTTCCAAAGGTAGATTGGAGTTCTAATACTGGAAATAAATCATTGTAACTTTTTCTGAGTTCTTAGAGGAATCAGCAGAATCCAAAAACTAGAGAAAATGATCCTGAGTAGTCTTGTCTTAGTCCATAGATTTTTTAATACTTCTAAAGATGTTTAGAACAATTTTTTATACATTTTAATACTTAATAATTTTTGATAATTTCTGTTTTAGTTCTCGTTATTTTGGGGTAGGTTAAGCAACCTTATTTATTTATTATATGCATTTAAACCATGAAATAAAATATATCGTCTCAATACAGTGATTTTCATAATAAGATCAAGCATGATTAGACTGTGTTTAGCAAGAGCTAGTATTTGGTTTAGCAGTAGAATAAAGGTTTTCAATCTTACTTTGCAGATTGGAGACAGCATTGTCCACAAAGCCAGAGAAACATTGGAGCGTGCCATTAAGCTGGTGAATGATACAAAAAAATGGGGTGCTCACGTTGTATATGGTGATACAGACAGGTAATTCATGGTCTGCTTCTTGAAATGTTTTAAAATCTTAAGAGTTGTCCATAGATAGATTTTGCTTTTGTCTCAACAAGGCAAATTTATGATGCTGAAAAGGGTATGTGGATCTTTGGATGTTGCTTACTGCCTTGCAGAATAGACAAAGTTAATAATACCGAGTTTGCTCAAGTTTCTTTAAGTATTTTAAAGGTTTCCTTTCTTTTGAAAATCATGTGGACCAAAAAGAGGGGAGGAAATATTTTTTCAGTTGTGAATTAATATAAATCTAATTTACCAAATAATTATTTTTGTGCCTGTTTCTGATGCCATTTTTATTTTGGAAAATAGAGTATATATAACACAGTAAGCATTGCACCTCGAAGAAGGCACTGTTTTAAGCTTCAGAAGTGGATATGATTCAAAAGCAGCCACCAGAGCATAAAAAGATATTATTAGGATGCCTGACATACATTTTCTCAATCAGTCTTTCATCTAAATAATAGCAATGCTCTAGGCATATCCATCTCTGTTCCACACTTGGATAATTTTTCAGCCATTGGGAAACAAAGCTTGTCTGGCTGTCCTTTTTTAATAACTTATGAATCCAGTGACTGATTTCAGACAGATCTGATAAAAGACTTGACATTTCAAAGATACTGAATTCATAGTGGTTTCATTAAAAAAACAATTGTTGGAGGAAGGAAGTAAAATCCTGGAAGTAAAATTCTGTTGCTGCCTATAGTGGGGAAAAATGGCGTACCAGAGCTCTTTACAATTCTTTCCTGGGAACTCCAGTTCGGCAGTGCCTATTAGCAGTACATTCCCTGCCTCATCAGACAGTCACAGCATTCATCAGCCCTTTGGCATTCCTCATCTCATGGTGAACACTGAAGTTTCCACAATTTTGGCTTTTCTAGCTGAAGAAAGGGAGTACAACTCGTAATAACATCCTTGCATTGCTACCAGGAAACTGTAGCTTATAATTTTCTGGACCTATGTTGAATAGATTTGCACTCACTTCCTATGTCTGATTTCTTGTAGCATGTTTGTGCTTTTGAAAGGAGCCACAAAGGAGCAGTCTTTTAAGATTGGTCAAGAAATTGCTGAGGCTGTAACAGCAACAAATCCCAAGCCTGTTAAGCTGAAGTTTGAAAAGGTAAAAGGAAAATATTTTGCTTGAAGTATGTCAGGTGTTATCAAGACAACAACAACAAAATAATAACCAAACAAAATAGACCTCAAAAAAAAAGTTAAGGAGAAAAGATTATTCTGAACCCTAATGTACATAAGGATAAATGAGTCATATGCTGTGCTGTTTCTGTGGGTATATTGCAAGATCCTTAATGCCTCAGGGACCTTTTCAGAGGAGCACTACAGTGTGAACAATAAAAAGAAATATTCCTAATTTCACATCAGTGGCTTGTTGTGCTGGCAGCATCAGGCAGTTTGAATTCCTGTCTCATCAGTTTTTGGAAATATCTCCCTCAGTTTGGTATTGTATACCTACAATTGAATCAGTGTGTGCAGCTTAGCAGAGGAAATGTTCACCATCCCAAATTCCAGTGCATTAATTACAAGCCTGATATTTATTTTTCAGCCAGCCTTAGCACACTCCAATATGTGATACATACACCTGTAAAATGAAAAATCATAACAGTACATTCAGTAGACTTCTGGAAGAAATATTAACTACAACAAATCTTTTATAGAAGAGTAAGGCAATATGTTCCTGATTTTGCTGGAAGTTTGTCACTGTAAAGTCATTAGTAAGGTGTTCAGGTTCAGGTGGTCTGGATATTTTCAAAGTACATACCTGACTCAACAAGGTCAATCAAAATTGTTTAGCCTGAGGCAACCTAAACTCATTGCTCCCTCTTCCATGAGAGTCAGAAAGACATGGTGTTGTCCTCGTAACAATACAAAGAAGAAATTGTTCTCCATTCTTTCATTTGAAAGTAGTCAAGGAATACTTACACAATCAATGAAATAAGAGGTTGGAGAAAACAAGCAAAAGAGACCAATGACCCTAAAACTCCATTCCTGAGAAAACTGTTCTCCATGCACAGGCATTTAAAAAGCATACTTTATCCAAATGGAGATACGAGCAGATTTTTGGCATCTCCTTATTAGATAAAAGTTTGAAAACAGACAGTTTTAAGCCACTACTTTTTCTGGGAATATTTTCTTGTCTGATTTTCTGTTTAAAATGAAGTTGTCTTTATAAGAAGGAAAGATAATAGAGTTACATTATAAATGGTGACAGGTACAATCCAGAAAAGTGAAGGTACTTGCAACAATTTATGCTGTGTGTCACTTTCCGTCTGAGCTTCAGCTAAATGAAATATGAAGTTATTTAAGAATGGAACACCACAGAATCCCAAACTCCTCAGCCATCCTTTTAGAGTCCTTTGATCTACTTTATCAGTTGTAATGATTTAACAAAAAAAGGCTAACAAAAAGCCCCAACAAACAAACCCACAAAGCACAGTATTCGTTAGGAAACCCTCTATTTTCAAAGGCACCTTGTATTCCCGACACATTCCAAACTGGGCTGTCTTCTTTCTAAACATTCCAGGTCTACTTGCCATGTGTCCTGCAAACTAAAAAGAGGTATGTGGGTTACATGTATGAAACACTGGACCAGAAGGACCCAGTATTTGATGCAAAAGGCATAGAGACAGTCCGAAGGGACTCCTGTCCTGCTGTTTCCAAGGTAAAGCATTCATAGATTTCCTCCTGAATGAAATTATAATGTTCTGTTATTTCATTTTACATTTGTCCTTTCTCAGAGTTTCTAGTCCTTTGAGTTGTCTTAGTCTTCATCTGTTTTTCTTGTATGAGCCATTTGAAAGATAAATTGAAGATATTTTACAGCTTATTTTTCATTCCTTAAAAATACCATAAAAAGCCCTTGGCCCATGTAAGCCCTCTCAAAGACCATTCTTGATCCAGTTCACTTTAACTGGAAGTATTACTGCCAGATGAGTGAGACACACTGATCTGTCTTCCAAATAGCTCACTTTCATAAATCTAGTTCAGATAATAATTCATTTAAAATATGCTTTTTTGCCTGTTTATTTTAAGCTGTACATTGAGAGGTTAAAAATAAACTAGGAAATCTGTTCTTTGCCAAATTAAAATAAATTTATGCCAGTAAAAAAATTAACCACACAGAAGGGTATGTTAAAGTCATGGCAAAATATTTTAGATGGCAGGGAAAAACATCTTCCGTCATACTTTTGGAAATATCTATAATTGTTGAAAAAAATCTTAGTGCTAGAGTATAGATGATGTCATGAAAGATATGGGAAACTGAGGAAGAAGTTGTTCAGTAATGTGTTTATGAATGTCTTTGAGTGGAAGAGATTGCAACCTGTTGTCCTGTCAATATTCTGGTTCACCACTGGTGCTTTTTCTAAGCTGTATATTTTTATTTCCCTGTAATTCACTGAAATAATTGTGATTAATTTTTGTTATTCAAACATTCATGTTTTTCTCACCTTTCTCCTTTGGTTGTAAAGATACTTGAGTGTTCTATCAAGCTGCTATTTGAAACAAGGGACATAAGTCAGATCAAGCAGTATGTTCAGAATCAATGCATGAAGTTACTGGAGGGGAAAGCCAGCATGCAGGACTTCATCTTTGCAAAAGAGTACAGAGGGAGCTCAGCATACAAACCTGGAGCCTGTGTACCTGCTCTGGAAATCACCAGGTAATGAGATCAAGAAGTGTGCTAATCATAGATATTTCTTATCTTCACCTTTGTGCAGACAGGTTACGGGCAGGAGCTCATAGGTTGTTTTTTTTTTTTTTCCTTGATCTTTGTACTGACACATTATGGCTAGCAGATTGTGGCTATTTTTCCCTTGACCTTTGTACTGTCAAGTTCCAGGTAGCAGTCAGATGTCTCCTTCAAATGCTGTAGAAGCAGTTGTCCCTGACTTTCCTCTGTCTGTGAAAAGAGGTGATCCTACAGAGCCGTTTTGTAGTCCTGAAAAGAGCCACATGTTAGAGAGGAAAGTCTTGTCAGGACACTGTAATAGTGTGTTCATTTCTGTTATTTAGAGTTTGGGGTTTGTGCAGGGGCTGGACTCTCCCAGATTACTCATCACTCACAGTTATTACATATGTTACAAATTGTGACAGTGATGTCTCTTAGTGCTGTGAAATACATTACCAGACATAGTTTTTCATTTTTCATAAATTACCTTACTTGAAGTTAATATTTCATCCTGTCGATGTCCTTGATCTTTGATATCCTTGTAATAGAAAAGTAGATAATATAAGCTGGAACATTTTGTCACTTTGCTTAATACCAAAGGTCTTCCAATTAAGCTATGCTTTTTTAATAAAACAACGTCGAAGTCCAGAACTGGTACCTATTTCAGATTGAATTGTTCTTTGCTTTCTGAGTAGAGGATAATTCAATTTGAAGCAGGCATCATTCTACTGAGCAAGCAGTCTCAGAAAGCGAAGGACCAGGATTTGATCAGAAAACAAATTGTACTTGAGCTCTTTTTAGTACCCTGGCTGTTCCTTATTAAAGTATTTCTTTAAGGAACTGGTAGCTAGAAAACAGTCTGCATGCAAATCCAAGTGACCTGAAACAGACCCAGATTCTAAAATTTAGGTTCAATCACGAGACAAATCAAAAATGAAACACTTTGATCCTATGCTTCTTAATAGGCACTAACTCCAGTCATCTAGAAAGCAACTAATCTAATCAGATGGGAAAGCTTACAGGCAAATGATATACCAATGAATTTGCCTCTGGATGCATTCTCACAGCTGTGTTTTGACAGGAGAATGCTTGCCTATGACCGTCGCTCCGAGCCGCGCGTCGGGGAGCGTGTGCCCTACGTCATCGTGTATGGCACGCCCGGCCTGCCCCTGATCCAGCTCGTCCGGCGGCCCCTGGAGGTGCTGCAGGACCCCAGCCTGAGGCTCAATGCCACCTACTACATCACCAAGCAGATCCTGCCCCCCCTGGCCAGGGTGTTCTCGCTCATTGGCATAGACGTGTTCAGCTGGTACCACGAGCTGCCCCGGGTGAGTGTTTTCAAACAAGAGCTAGCAAGTGCAGTGCGAGTGTTTGGCCTTGTGACTTCTAGTGGAATGAGGTTGATAGGAGGCAACAGCAAAGGTTATTTTGTGAAGCAATGTTTGATGCTCAAATATGTAGTACTGATTCTTAGATTTTCTGGGTGGGGTTTTTTTTTCACATAATAAATCACTTTTTTTCAGCCAGCCCTTCTGTGCAGGGTCGATCACAGTTATATTCTGTTTCCTGATCCCTTCTGTAGTTTAAGAGAACATTTTGCCGTAACTCTGTATTTTTAGCAGTATGTGTATGTGCATCTGTTTGTCCATACCACCTTTTAAATCTCTCTATATTAGATGTTGGAACTCCTGTTTTTCCAAAATGTCCTAAAGATCTTTCCCCTGTATAAAAGTAGCATGCTTCAGCAGCAGGAGCACTTACAAAATTTGTATCACCAGAAATTTAAAACCAGTAATTTCCCTAAAAGTTAAAGAAGTCATTGAGATGCAGGAAAAGAAGCATTAGATAGCTGGATTTTAGTTTTGTGATTCTCCTGACAAAAAAAAATGGTGAAAGACAGTGTATCCGTGTAGTTTGGTGACTCTGCTCAGAACAGATTTCAGCAGCATAGTAATACATCATGTTCCCACTGCAATGTAGCAGTATAGCTGTATTTCCCAATACAGCCTTGATTGATTTCAGTTCTTCTTTTCTTTACCTTTCCAATGGCACCGTGGCAGTCACTTTATCTTCAACCAGCTATTCTAAAAAGGTAAAAAGAGCCCTGGCTTTCTGCAAGGCCAGAAAGCAGCAAGGAAGTCACAGGGAGCAGAGCAGCAGGAGACTGAAGGATAGCACAAAGCAAAAGTCATGCAGCAGCAGGAATAAGTGCAGAGAACAAGCTTCCAGGGTGATGGGCCAGTGGTGGAGCCTTGTCCAAGGAAATCAGAGCATGAGCTAGTGCCATGGACCAAAGCACCATGGCACAGCTCTGCCCAGCACAGACACTGGAGGGCAGGCAGCATCCAGAAGGCAGCCACTGGGGCTGCAGATCAGCACCTAAAAAAGGAACAGCTGCAGGAGGCAGAGTTTGAGGTGAGATTAGAAATAAAGCATGTTACCAAGGATTTTTCTGGTTACAGATTCCCTGTAAATAGGTTTGGGGAGGGCTGTGTTCCATGTATCACTTCAGGGCCAGTGTTGCACTCTTCAGCGTGCTGTGATTCATGTTCATAATTTGTGTATGAACCCATGCCCTTCAGGCCATCCTGCACTTTCTTACTCCTTTGCAAAAAAAAAATTAAAAAAGTATGTAATCTAGGAATAAGCCAAGCTGCTCCCTTAGAAGTTCATTACCTGTTAATTATTTTTCTTAACAGATTCAGAAGGCTGCCTCGGCTGCCCACACTGAGCTAGAAGGACGCAAAGGCACCATCTCCCAGTATTTCACGACCTTACACTGTCCTGTGTGTGATGAACTGACCCAGTATGGGATCTGTAATAAATGCAGAAGCCAGCCACAGCATGTGGCAGTGATTCTCAACCAAGAAATCCGAGAGTTGGAGCGTAAACAAGAACAGCTGGTCCAGGTACAATTAAAGCATTGTCAGATATCTGTCAGCAAAAGACAGGGGCTGAAAGTTCAAAGCAGTGTTTCTGAATACACCTGACAGAAATGGGAGGTATGGTCTGGGTGTTAAATGTGCTGCAGCTTGTTTGCTTTTCCCATTGCTGTTGAAAGGTAGCACAGCAGCTGTTACTCTCCTAGGCTTTGTGGAAAGCTAAGGCAAAGGAGGGGATCAGAACAGAAGATGCTTTTCTCATTTTCTTCTGATTTTTAATAGTACCTTATATGGCTTGTAGGTCCCTTTTTATAATGACAGAGAGCTGTGAGAGTGTAAATGTTTGCTCTTTTTTGCATTAAAATTACAGATAATGGTCTAGAAACAAAAAGGTTTGTGCCAGAAAATTTATTTACTTATATGTATAACATGGATGTTGTTTAGCTTGTGGATTTTTTTGTTACCTTTCCTCTCAATAGGAATTTTCCAAGCTGCATTTTTCCCTTGAGCTAGAAGTCAATTAAGAGGCTAGCTGACTGTGCTCATGAATATATTACAGCAAAGCACAATGCCTCCCCTTGTGGGAACATATGCATACCCTCACTTAATTTTCATACTGTCATATTTTATAATTAATAAATATTTTAGTTAAAATTTATTTTTAACACTAGCATGTAAACCATTTTAAAGACTTGTCTGAATGTCGGGAATATAAATATTCCTAAATCTAAGCATTGATCTGATAGGTTCTCATGGGATTTCTAAAAACACACTGTAATTCACTTCATAAATATTTCATTACTGGAGTGTGGACTTCTTGCTGTATTTTGTAATATCTGCCCTTATCTGCGCTGTGAATGGCAGAAATGAAGACATGCATGTTCTGCAGTGTTCCTGTGGTACTTTGAACCCTTTGCATTGCTCTTGTTCTGGAATAAAGCAGAACTTGGCAGACTGGTCCAGCCTCACAAAAGGAGCAGTGAGTTTGATTAGAGCATTCTCCTGTCTCTGCAACGTGCAACAGCTCAGCAAGGCCTGGGATCCTGTCCCAGTCAGTGTTACATGTCTCTGTAAGAGCATCTGTCTTATTTTAATATGAAGGCATATACATCCTTCACAGCTTAAATTTTTAACCCTTTGAGATTATAAACATGCTGGAGCCAGCAGAAAACTGACATAACACTGAGCTGGACATTATTTTAAACTGCACTCAAAAATTACATGCTCTAGATTAAAACCACAGACTTCTCCCCTCAACACAAACTGAGCTTAGGACAAGTCTCATGTACCATTTAGTTTGGTTCCTTGCATTAAAACCAGCCACAGCCTCTTTCAGAAGAACTAGCATAGATGTAGTTCTGAAGTTACAAACCTGGAGCCAGCTGTTTAAATCCTGTTCCTTCTGGTCACAGCTACAGGCCAGAGGATTGGTATCCTCTGAGGTGCCACCTGTGGGACTTGGCCAGGAGGGGCTGCCCCTCTCCAGCTATTGCCAGTCTGCGGGGATTTGGTGCTGAATGCAGGCCTGGAATCAGCATGGAATGTGGAAAGAAGGAACAGAACTAGTTTTAAAAGCAAAGGGATAAGTCCAATTTGGGTTTGTTGATCAGGCTATGCAAATGACAGGATAAACTGTGTAAAATTTTAATGTTACAAAATACAGGTGTGGTTGGAAGCAAATTTCTAAGATTTTGGAGAAACTGTTGGAGGTGGAAAATGCTGCAAAGGTTAAAAACAAAATAGCAAAGCACGGACCTTTAGTTACCTTTGGTATCTCACATTAGAAGTACTTTCAAGCAGCATTAGCAAGTAGTTCCTTGAACAAGGAGAGCAGTGTAACTTCTGTGGCCTGTGTATTTCTGTGTTGGGATTGATTGAATAGGTAAAACTCTAATTAAAGCTTATCTTGAAACGAGTAATTTATTTAAAGTCCCTTTTCTCTACAGAGAATAACTGCAGGATAAGAGTTCTTTTTTCACTAGGAGGCTTTTGTAGAGAGTAAGTTTATCACAAGTAGAACCCAGTCAACTTATTTACCTTGTTTTATCAATTGCCACCATATCCAAGTAGTATTTAATTAGCAGGATTGAAACCCAAGCTGTAGGATCCTGCTGTTGCTCTCTGTCCAGTTCAGTGGGTGACACTGCCAGCCACCCACCAGTGGCCAAATGAGCTGTCTGGCAGCAGCCCGAGAGGCTGAAGCGGAGAAGGGAGGTGCTGTGAGTCCCTCCATGTTGGGGAGAAGCTTTGTGCAGAAGGGCTGTGCCTGTTCTGCTGATATGGGCTTGAGGATTTAGTAGTCTCTAGTGGTTTATGCCTTGTGTCATTCAAAATAATTGTTCTGCTTTTTCTCGTGTCATCCAGATATGCAAGAACTGCACAGGCTGCTTCGATCGGCAGATCCAGTGTGTCTCCCTCAACTGCCCAGTACTTTTCAAGCTCTCCAGAGTGAGCAGAGAGCTCTCAAAGGCACCCTATCTCCGCCAGCTGCTTGACCAGTTTTAAATGATCTGTGTTACAGGATTCCAGGTGCTATTTTGATTTCCTTCAGTGTTTACCACACTAAGACTATTGTGCATGGTGCTTTTTCAATTCTCACCTAGTCCAGGATTTCCATTTTAACTGTTGGGATTATTATCTGAAGAATGATGAACACTTATCATAACTGAATTAAAAAAAACAAAAACCCAACCCATTTGTTGATCTATGAATAACTCACTTTTTAAGATGTAAAAATTTCCTCTTCCTTTCATGTTTCTAACATACTGTTTTATAATGCTGATGTTGAAATAGCTCTGTGTAACATCTTGTAAATCCATTTCAAAGTAGAAGTCAAGTTTACTTCCTGGAGGAAGGAGCACTGAAAAACCTCTTGAAACCATAAAACCATTTGTGTGTGTTCTTGAACTGTCAGTATCAAGATGTGTTACTTATATATTATCCATTCACTTTATAATTTTGTCTGCGAAATATTTTGTAAATACACTTTTTTACTTTTCAAACAACTGAGTAAAATAATGTGCAATGACTTTTATACAGATAATTTTAAAGTTGGTTGGTATATCTCCTCATAAGTTTTGCTTGATTCCAAGTAGATTGTTATTTTGATCAGACTGTGCAAGCAGTAGTACCATGTGTAGCATTTTGAAACATTATTTTCTAAAAATTGCTGTCTTGCTTTAGCTGTTAATGAGGCATTGTGAGGAACTGTGCAAAGACATTTTTGTTACAAACCTCTGAGATGCTTGCAATACTTGAAATTTAAAATCTTATTCCATTTTTGCTTCTTTTGTATAGACATTTCTATTGCTTACAAATATGCTTAAAATATTTTCTTTCCTTATGTACTGTACAGTTAAATCTTATTTGCCACCATCTTGACAAAATGTGTATTTAGAATATTTGTATAACTGTATAAAATGGAAAAGGAATTATGTGGTCAGTGCATTGTTTTCTAAACTGGAAATCATTTTGTTTTAGAAGTTAATAATGGAAACCATATTAAAGTTGAATAAAATGATATGGTAAAAAATGATACAGGTTTTTTTAATATTTACCCTCAATTTGTTTCCCTTCTCTGGCACACACAATAATGCAAAAACAAGAGTGCAGAGTTAAGAATCCAGCTTAAACTTGGGGATCTGAAAGACTAGTAGCAGTTCTTGGGAAGCATCCTAGTTTCAGTTTGAAACGGGGAGGAAACACCAATTTCATGTAGTGGTTTGGATTCGCCAATTTCATTTTCCTCAATTTTTGCTGTGAGGTAGGATTAGAAGAACAAAAGCAGGCTTCAACTTTTCAAGAGTATAAAGAAAACTTTTATTAATAAGCCTAAAAGAATAATAAGATTCAGAATAAAACCTTCCAATCACTTCTCCTCCCCTCTCCTACACCCTCTTTTTCTCACTGACAAGGTACAGAAACACTTCAGTCAGTTAACACTGAATTAAAGAATTGTCTTAAAAAAAGAGTTGTCTTTTTTTCAGCTCAGCTAGGGAAAGGAGCCTCCCCTTGTCAGGCTCTAGGGACTTCTCCACAAGAAAGAAAAAAGCAGTTCTCTTGTGACTTTGCTTTTCACGAATAGCAGTCGCCCAGGAATCTGCAATCGTGAAACTCCTCCCATCGCCACAGCCTTCCCACAGCCATTCTTCTGGGCTGTGTCAAACTCATGGGGTATTACTTTTAAGGGTGAACTGTTCAAAAGCAGCGGTTTTCTTCATCTATCTTTAAAATCATCTTCAGGTCTGGAAAAAGAGATCTTCTTCTTCCCTCAGGGCAAAGGGACTTCATCACTCCTCTCTCTCTCTCTCTCTGTTCAAGCTTCTCATACAATTACAGCTATTTAACATCTTCAACATCTGTTTATTCAGCATGGATGCCTTTGCTCATAGGCTACAAGTTGAACACTCCACCCCGGCATGTCCTTTCTTCACAGTTTATAGAGATATTTAGTGTATCACAGTCCATCCTCATAGCTCACAAGAGGATTTTCAGCCCAAACCCAAGGCATCTCCTCATTCTTCCATCTGATAATGAGAATCGAACTCCTGCTTCACTGACCTTGATGTCTTTTCTCTGTTCTTTTTCCTCTCACTCAAGGGAGGATTGAAGACCTGTAAGTTGTATCTGAGCACTGAAAGAGTTAAGATCTCACACGGGGAATGCAGAGGCTTTGGCCATGCTGGGGCTGTGCCAGGGTCTCAGGAGGCTCAGGCTGAGCTGGGAGGGAATGCCATGATAACAGGGGCCTGGGCCAGAATGGCAGTGGCCGCTCTGGGGAGAGGGGGTTGTGGGGACAGCCAGGATCTCATCAGCCTCCCTGGGCCTCAGCTGCAGCACCCACTGCCCATGGCCACCCCTCCTCCCTGCCGGGACATGTTGCCAGCTTCCCAGACAGGGGGCCTGGCCCCGCCCCCTGCCAGCCCCACAGGCCGTGCAGTGGAGCAGGCCCAAGCCTGCCAGCCTTGTTACCTGTACTCAAGCCAGAAGAGAAAAGTAAAATTCCCAGAATTTGCTTGTTTTAAAAAGTGGATTCACAGAGGAGGACCTAGCACTTTAATTGGTTTCCCAGGCTGTCA